>CM040629.1:87655209-87696240 GCA_022817965.1 Solanum lycopersicoides | reverse complement strand
TAATGAGTGAAAGTAGATGATCTCAATAATGGACACAACAGAGTGTTCAATTCTGGAAGGTTTGTCTAGTGCCACTAGTATGTATAACTGATTAACTCTAGTCCACTTTTTTCCGTCTTTAACTTAATAGTAATATTCAAATACTTATTTTTAAAATAGAAATCTGGAAGCATCCACTATTCTTTTGCTCCAGGAACAAAAATCTAGCCAAGGCACTACCAATGGCGACGATCTTGAAGCTATTGTTTGGCCGAAAAATCTGAAGTTGGTCGTATGACTAATGAAAGGGTGAAACGTGATTTTGGGTGATGGTTACGTTGTTGCACAGTTGACATCTAAAAAATTGTATATATTAATGTAATATATGAGTGCTATTAAATTAGTATTATCATATGATCTTGTTGTAAATGAGAGAAATAAATATGTGATAAAACAGTTGATTTGGAGCGGATAACAAAGCAGATTTAGAAGAATTAAATAGCAGGTTTGTAAAGAATAAATTAGCTGAGTTAATATCTCATTAGAAAGTCACTCAACTTTGAGTTGTTCAACTTCGAAACTCACCAACTTTGTGTATAACTCAAGTCACTTCAACTATAATAGTTCACTTAAAAAGTCATATAACTATTGTATATTTTACATAACGTAACCAACTAATTAAATTATTTTTTCATTAAATATTTGTAAAACACAACCTTTTTTGACTATTTAAAAAACTAATCGATGCTTATTTTAATTATTTATTGAAGTTATAATTTTTCAATACCTTTTTTTAGAAGCATCTTGCTACATTGCAAGAGTTAATTGTTAAGTTGCAGGTTCAACCTTTCAAGTACTTTACTTGGAGCAATGACCAACTCAGATGGAAGGGTAGACTAGTAGTTGGACATGATACGCAGTTGAATAATACCATCATTACACTATGGCACTCTACTCCTCAAGGTGGACATTCTGGAATGGATGCAACTATCAGAAGAATTCAATCATTATTTTGTTGGAAGTCTCTTGTTCAGGATATTAGAAACTTTATCCACAAGTGTGATGTTTGCCAATGGCACAACTATGATGTTGCTGCTTACCAGGGTTGTTGCAACCCCTGCCCATTCTTGAAGGGATGTGGGCTGATGTGTGTCTTGATTTTATTGAAGGTCTCCCTAAAGCCAAGGGCAAGGATGTGGTATTAGTGGTTGTGGATCGGCTTAGTAAATGTGGCCATTTCATGAGCTTACAACATCCTTATACTGCCCAAGATGTAGCTCAGTGTTACTTAGATCACGTCTTCAAACTCCATGGTATGCCTGTTACATTGACGAGTGATAGGGATCTTGTTTTCCTCAGCTCATTTTGGAAGGAGTTGTTCACTTTACAAGGAGTTTAGTTGCAACGAATGACTGCATATCACCCAGATTGATGGGAAAACTGAAGTACTGAACAGAACTTTGGAAACCTATTTGAGGTGTTTTTGCTCAGACAAACATCTGCTTTGGCCCTCCTATCTCCCCCTTGCAGAGTGGTGGTATAATACCACTTATCACACTGCTATCAGATGCACACCCTTTGCAGTTCTTTATGGTAAAAAACCACCTATTCATCTCTCTTATTTGGTTGGAGAATCTGCTAACGAGATGGTTGACAGGTCCTAGGAAGCAAGAGAGGCAACTATTGAGTTGCTTAAGTTTCATATCCGTCAGGCACAACAAAGGATGAAGGACTTGGTTAACAGACATAGATCAGACAGAGTATTTGCAGTTGGTGACTGGGTGTATTTAAAGCTGCAGCCTTATAGACAAGTTTCAGTGGTTTCTCGACCTTTCAACAAGCTAGAAGCAAAGTATTATGACCCCTATATCATTGACACACAGGTTGGTGCAGTGACCTATAAATTGTTTCTTCCTGTTGATGTGTTGATCCATCCCATTTTTCATGTTTCTTAGCTCAAGAGATGCCATGAGGTGCCTAGGGACATTTCTAATCCTCCAGTCCTACAACTTTCTAGTCCCTATTGTCCGACGCCTGAAGTTATACTTGAGAGGAGGTTGGTTAAGAAGGGTAACAAGGCTATGTATCAAGTGCTTGTCCAGTGGTTAGGTTTGGAAGTTGATCAGGCAACTTGGGAATATCTTTATGAATTGCAGCATCTATTTCCCTCTTTTCAGCCTTGAGGACAAGTCTGTTCTTTACGGAGGGGTATTGATACAAGTTAGCAAAAGGAGAACTAATTGATAACTAATCGCTGATGTGGCAATTTCTGTTAACAAGTCCAGAAGTTAGTTAGAACAGTTAGCACTGTTGGATGGTTAAATTTTGTTATTACTGTATTTGTGGAATTTAATGATTTTAGCAATCTCTAGGAGCCTAGAAAAGGATTGTATTAGATCATTGACATTCATTCATTGATTGATAATCAAATTGTTTTCTTCTTTCTGTAATTTTCTCTTAAGCTGAATTCTCAGGTTTAATCCCTGAACTAGCTGTTCAAATTCCTCGAGATTACTCCTGGAATTTGTTTCTTCTCTGTAATTTTCTGTAATTGTATCACAAAATGGCTAAAATGACGTACTACAGGTAAAGTACAATGCTTCAACTAACAAAAACTTACATTGTCGACCCACACTTGGTCAAGAGGTGTCGAGCCGCCAGAAAATAACATTGTATATAGAGGTCAAATTTTGGTTATGCTTCAATTAACAAAAACTTACATTGTCGTATCCAGGGGTGGACCCACACTTGATCAAGGGGTTTGCCGAAAAATACATTATATATAGAGGTCAAATTTTAATTTAATAAATATATTTGAAAGTATTGACACCCCTTGATACACGTGGAAAGTTTAGTCTAATAATTAAGGAATTGTAAATATTCCTTAAGATAGTGTGTTCAAGCCCGGTTGGCCAAGCAAGGCTATATCTTCTCCTTGTAGGTACTACTTCCACTTGAAGAGGTCTCTATAGCAAATAAGTCATTAACCTTGAATAGCCAGCTTTCTTGCACCATCTGGTAACATATAAGGCCACCATAACTTCATAATATTACTTTAAGTAATATTTGAATGTTTTAGCTAAAGTTTTTTCTTTTCATTTCGTATTCATATTGAAGCATGATTAATTCAGATTCGCATAAAAAAGTCCTATATTGAATTTGGGTGGGTAAAATGATTAATTCCTAACAAAGGGGACTCCCTCCGTATACAAGGAACCCAAGACCTCTCGATTAAGGATAAAATAGTACTTACCACTCCACCCAGTGCTGCTGTCCAAGAATAATGGTGTGTTGCTGTCAAAATAAAATTAAATTTGAACCTGGAACTCCTTTATTCAAATAGACACCCATTACACTACGCCAAAGACATAACTTTTATCCAGGGTGTCCAACTTTAAATATATATCCTTTAAATGTAAAATTTGACGTATATATACAATATAATTTTCCGACAAAGGGTGTCCAAACTTAACCACGACCCTTGTTAGTGTTTCAGCTAAAGTTGAAACTAATGAAGTTAATATTGTAATTACTCATCATAAGCAATGTGAAATCAAATAATACATTTATGTAGCATTTTCATCTACTGAAAGCTAGCAGACTTAGGATGTTAGTCTACTTTTTATTTAGTTTTTATCACGTTTGGCGCGTTAATTTAGAAATAACTTTTTTTAATATATTTTTCAGCTGATATATAATACTTATATATTCTGCCTCTGATTAATTCAAATTGATATAGTACAATGCCTTTGTTAAATATTTTTGTCGATGTTAAATTTGTACCCTCACTTAAATAGAGTAATTTACTCAATCTTAGGGTGTGTTTGGTATGGAGGAAAATGTTTTTCATGGAAAATGTTTTCCTGGAAAATAAGTAGATTTTGGACTTATTTTCTCATGTTTGGTTGGTGAGTAGAAAATATTTTTCGGAAATGATTTTTTTAGTGTTTGATTTATGAATGAAAAATGTTTTTAAGAGACGTCTTTTATTTTTACTAGAGTAAAAAATAATTTATGAAATTGAAAATATTTTTTAAAAATAAATTTGTTATTTTTTGGGGGTGGTGGTGTGGTGGGTGGGGCGGGGTAGTGGATGGGGCAGGGGTAGGGGGGTAGGAGTGAAAAAATAAAAATTTGAAGTTAATAGTATTTTTAAAAAATAAAATTAATTTTTTGGGGGGTTGGGGGTGGTGGGGGGCTGGCCGGGGGATGGGGGTGGGTGGGTAGGAGTTTAAAATAAAAATTTGAAGTTGAAAATATTTTTTAAAAGTAAAATTAATTTTTTGGGGAGGGGGTGGGGTTAGAGGGGGGGGGGCTGGCCGGTGGGGGAGGGGTCAGGGATTGGGTAAAAAATAAAATCTTGAAATTGAAAATATTTTTTAAAAATTGATGTTTTTCAAAAAAAAAAATGTAACTTGAAATTGGAGGAGAGTCTTGGAAAACGTTTTTCTTAATTTTTTAAGGGAAGTCATTTTCATTATTTTGAGGAAAATGAGTTGATTTGGAAAACATTTTCCAAAATTTTTGTCTCAACCAAACATGGGAAAATTGAAAAACATTTTCCAGAAAATGTTTTCCTTCATACGAAACACACTCTTAATCCTGGATATTCTATCTTATCCTATTCAATTTACTATTATTTTATCTTACTTCTTAGATGAATTAACATAATTCCAAAAATTATAATTTTAAACCTATAATTTTATTTGCAAACCAGACGACCCTAACTATTATTGTTGTTGATGGTAAAATTAATATAACTTGATGACCAGACTTTTTAAGAAGAGGGTAAAACTTCAACATCTCACTGCTGGAACAACGTTTAATTTAGTATTGATTGACTGTACTATCAAAGGTAGTTCGATAGTTGCCAAAAATTATGTAAATATTAATTATTTTATCTCGTAATTTATACCTATATTAATTATACAAAGTTCTAAATTATAAATCAAATATCATATTAAGGTGTAGTTTGGTAGAGTGTATTAGAGAAAATAATGCTTGCATTAGCTTGATATATTAGTAGTCCTTGTTTGATACAATTTTCTAACCTATGCATAACTAATGCTTATATTAGTAATACACTCTATTGTGTATTGAAGAGTGTATTACTAATACCATATATTTCTATGCATTAGTAATGTAATTGGTTCTAATGCATGCATTAACATTATATATTAAAGGAAAAAGGGTAAAAAATGCCCTTAAACTATGTGAAAGCAATATAAATGCCCTCCATTTATAGTTTGGCTAAAAATGTCGGTAAGGGCATTTTTGAGCTAAAGTATTGACAGTAAGGGCATTTTTGAGCCAAACTATAAACGAAGGGCATTTTTTTTCCTTTCACATAGTTTAAGGACATTTTGACCATTTTCCCTATATTAAATACACAATTGCCCTGAAAACTTCTTTTATATCCTTTTCATTATATTTGTGGAGGGTATTTTTGTAAACAAATATTTTTCTAAAACAATTATGTAATGCATAATATTTTTTGGTACACCAAACCAAACATTGCATTAAAGAAACCTCATCATAACTAATTCAAGCATAACTAATACAACCATTACTAATACACTATATTTTGCATTATTCTTATATACTCTACCAGACGACCCCTTAATTGTATATGTAAATAACTTTATTTTAAATAACCAACAAACATTTTGCTGCCTCTATTCCGAGTTATATGACATGTTTTTTTTTAGTTAATCTACACATTTCTTTATTTGATAAATATTTAATGATACTATAACCTAGGGGTGTCAATAATGAGCACAAATATTGGTAACCCGCTCCAATCAGCCCAGGATTTTAAGGGTTGGACTCAAGATAAATTGAATTGAGTTCAATCTTAAGACATTTAAGCCTTTATTTCGAAGAGGATAATATATTTCAAATATTACTCACTCTATTCCAAATGAACTGAATTTTGAGCTTTTTTTCATTGTTCAAAATAATTAAATTGTTCAAAGTTCAAGATGAATGTTTGAATTTTTTTCTTCATATTTGTCCTTTCCTTTGACGAAGTTTGATATTTTCTAGGGAGAAAATACATAATTATCCCATGGAACTTATACCATTTTTTGAAGTAGACACCTTAAGTTTGCGGGGGTCCTATTATCCCACGAAACTATTTTTAACCATGATAAATACACCTTTTTAACAACACCTGCAGTCTCATTGTGAGCGAGTGTGTCTCACCCCCAACCAAAATAATGGAACTATATTTTTTCCTGGTCCTTTAATAACGGGTTGGGTTAAATCCATACGCGCTCAAAATATGACAGATTCCATTTTTTTTATCTTAAACATTATAAATAAATCTTGATGAAGATAACATTCTCAATCACTGCAAAAAGTTTAGAAATTCCATTGCAGATATTCGTAGAACTTTAATAGTGGTCGATAGAAGAAGCTCCACAATTGGAGAACTTCATAGTGGCAACTCAAATAGCATCTCATGACCTTCATCAATCTATCAGTTATGAAACTCTAAATGGTACGAAGTGTGTTAATCTTTGCAGTCCAAGTTTTATTTTTCAACTCATTCCTATTTAGAGTCTCTAAAATTAACTAATCGGAATGTTGGGTACTTAAAGGAGAAGCAATAAATTTGTAAACAAAGTTTTTTGATTGATGTAGAAAAGAGACTTTTTGACAACTCGTCAAACTCCAGAAGTTCATATGACATCTCACCATCAAATTATTGGATTGACAGAAGAGAATTTTTTCTTTGGCTGGACATGGAGAGCTCTTTAATGGCCATCAATGGAGGTTTGTGGAAGATGAAAAGTGGTCTATTTAATAAAGAAAAGAAATTTTAAATTTGTGATGCCACTTGGCACTAAAACACTGATTTAGGGGTTAATTTTGCCTCACTCACGCGTCGCGTCTCTCAAACTTGAGACCGCACTTGCTCTGAAAATGGGTTAAAGGGTGTATTTATTATGGTTAAAAATAGTTTCATGGGGTAATAGGACCCCCGCAAACTTAAGGTGTTTACTTCAAAAAAGAGTACAAGTTTGATGGGGTAATTATGTATTTTCTCTTTTCTAGGAGATAAATTGCACTATTTGCAAAGTTATATTTATGATTTCTCAAGGATAATAGTGGAAAGTATGGTTTAAATTAGGTCATTGAATGTTTTTCTTAATAAGTGTGTATTGTCTCACAAATTAAGTTAAATATGAAATAAAGAGAGTATTTATTAGATTGAATTTTTTATTTACAAAAATTCAATCAAGTGCTATAAGAGCAAAATTGTAATCTAACTTTGTAGATATGAGCTTCTTTTACTAATATGATATGATATGATGATATATGATAGGCATAATATATAAATATGACATTTAACTTAATTTCAACTGACATATATGTTTTCAAATTTTGAGTGTGCACAATTAAATACTTAAACTTGTATAAAACAAAACAAATAGAGATATTCGTTGAAGTGCCTCAATCAATTAGCGGTTGGTGTTAATGTGTTTAATGTTTAGTCACTTTCAAGATAGTACATGTCCTTGGGAAGGAGAGTTAATAGTAGTACCTACCTGAAGGCCTTGCAATTATCAGCCTTGCAATAGGAGAGTTCTGATTAATTCAAATTGACATAATATAATGTCTTTATTGAATATTTATGTCTATTTTAAATTTATACCTTCAATTATATAGAGTAATTTATTCTCAATCTTAATATTAGATATTCTATCTTATTCTATTCAACTTGTTATTATTTTATTTTACCTCTTAGATGAATTAAAATAATCTCAAAATTATAATTCAAACCTATAATTTTGTCTGCGAACCAGACGATCCTTAACTATTATTGTTGTTGTTGGTAAAATTTATATAGCTTGATGATCAGACTTTTTAAGAAGAGGGTAAAACTTCAACATTTCATTGCTGGAACAACATTTAATTTAACATTGATAAACTGTACTATTAAAGGTAGTTCAATATTTGCCTAGAATTATGTAGATACTAATTATTTTATCTTGGAAAAAGGGTAAAAAAATATTCTTAAACTATGTGAAAGTAATAAAAATGTCTTTGTTTTAAGTGCGGCTCAAAAATATACTTATCGTCAATATTTTGGTTCAAAAATGTCCTTAAACAATGCGAAAGGAATAAAAATGTCATGTGTTTGTAGTTTGGTCTAAAAATGTCCTTTGTCATGCAAACTTTGGTCCAAAAATGCCCTTATTGTTATTTAATAGGTCAAAAATGTCATTTTCCAAATAAATATGTTATAATTTTCTTTTTGATACATTCTTTTTCAACTAATTTTTTTTAAAAAAAAATAGTAAATGTTTCTCACTTCAATTCAGAAAAAAAAATAAAATGAAGATATTTTTTATTTTATTGTCATTATTTTTTATCGTTATATAAATATAAATTAATGATGAATATACTATGATCTCATATATATGACATATATTAATTGTCGAAAGAGTACATGAAGTTATTCTATTTTGATTGATAAAATGAGATTTAGAAGAAAAAATATTTCCTACATTTTTATTTGTTAAAGTTATTTTAGAAGAAATAAAACAAGAATAGTGTTCTTTAATAATATTTAAATTCGGAAGAAGATATGTTTAAAACGAAAAAAATAATATATTTGTTTGAAATAGGACATTTTTTATTCATTTTGTAACTATAGGGGCATTTTGGACCAGAGTATTGATTGTTAGGGCATTTTTGAGCGAAAGTATTGACGGTAAGGGCACTTTTGAGTCAAACTATAAACGAATGACAATTTTGTTCCTTTTACATAATTTAAGGGCATTTAGACTCTTTTCCATTTTATACTTTATCTCGTAATTTATACATATATTAATTATACAAAGCTCTAAATTATAAATCAAATATTTTCTCTGTCCCTAATTACTTGTCTACTTTTGAATTGACACACTTATTACGAAAATAATTATTGACATTGAAAATTTACCATTTACCCCTGTTAAATATGAAGTAGATGAATTAAAAACTTAAGATTTTTCAGAAGTTCTACATTTTTTAAAGTAATTAGTTGAGGATATAACATGTAAAAAAAATTATTCTATCTTGATTTATCAAAATGAACAAGTAATTGGGGACAACTAAAAAAGGAAAAGCGGACAAGTAATTAGGAGCAAAGGGAGTATCATATTGATTGTATATGTAAATAACTTTTTTTTAACTAACTAACAAACATTGTGCTGCCTCTATTCCGAGTTATATGACATGTTTTTTTTTCTTTCCAGTTAATCTATTTAGTAACACATTTCTTTTTTTGACAAATATTTATTTACATTATAACCTAGGGATGTAAAAAATGAGCCCAAATACAGGTAACCCGCCTAGAATTGTAAGGATCGAACTCAAGACAAATTGAATTGAGTTCAATCTCAAGACATTCGAGCCTTAATTTTAAAGAGATAATACATTTTAACTATTACTCCCTCTATTCCATATTAACTGATTTTTTTTTGTTTTTTTTTATTGTTCAAAATAATTAAATTGTTCAAAGTTCAAGATGAATGTTTGAAATATTTTTCATATTTGCCCTTTCCTTTAAAAGTTTGATATTTTCTACGAGATAAATTGCACTATTTGCAAAGTTATATTTATGATTTCTCAAAAGATAATAGTGAAAAGTAGGGAAAATGCACAAGTACCCCCCAACATATGCCCAAAATGTCAAAGACACACTTATACTATACTAAGGTCCTATTACCTCTAAACTTATTTTATAAATAATTTTCTACCCTTTTTCGGCTTACGTAGCACTATATTGTGGGCCTAACGCGTGTTGACATTTTATTTCAAGTGTCACGTATGCCGAAAAGGGGGTAGAAAATTATTTATAAAATAAGTTCATGGGATAATATTAGTATAATATAAGTGTGTCTCTGGAATTTCGGGCATAGGTTGGGGGGGTACTTGTGCATTTTTCCATGAAAAGTATGGTTTAAATTATCTCTTTCTTAATAACTGTGCATTGCCTCACAAATTAAGTTAATATGGAATAAGGAGATTATTTAATTATTGAATGTTTTATTTACAAAATTTTAATTAAGTACTATAAGGACAAAATCGTAATCTAACTTTGTAAAGTAGGAGCTTCTTTAATAATATGATATGATGATATATGATAATCATAATACATAGGAGTCTTAAAAGTTTGTTTCAGTACCACATGTGCCCCCAAAATTTGTAAGCTTTAAATTCTAAATCCGCCTATATTAATTCTGAGATTTATTTTACCCGTCCAAGTGATTAACTCCTAAAACTTTCTCTGATCACCGATTAGTAGCGGTATGAACGGTTTTTGAGCTGATTTTTTTAAAAATAAAATACTTAAAATTAAAATTTTCAAAATAAGTGTTCGAACATAAATTACAAAAAAAAGGATTCGAGGAGAAGGGTTATAGGACTGTAGTTTAGTTAAGATGTGTCTTTTGAGCTTCTTGTCATAGTCTAAGGGTACTACATTATTCCAAAAATAAATTATGAGTAAAATTCATAATTTTACTTAATTAAAATAATATTTGAATGTTTTAGCTGAAGTTGAAACTACTGAAGTTCAATTAAAACTACCCATCATAAGCAATGTGAAATCAATTACCATAAGATTTACCAAAAAAAAAGTTACTATAAGATATTTAATGTTGCATTTCCACGTACTTAAAGTTAGGCAATTAGCTACTGTTTAATTAATTTTTTATCATGTTTGGCACGTTTATTTTTGGGAAAATGCATAAGTACTTCTTCAATTTATGTTTGAAATCTCGATAACATATTTATATTATAATAAGATCCTATTACTTTCCTCAATTTATTTTATAAATAATTTTCTACCCCTTTTCGCCCTACGTAGCACTATCTTGTGGACCTAGCGCGTGTTGACATTTTTTTTTCAAGCTAGTGTCACGTATGTCGAAAAGAGATAAAAAATTATTTATAAAATAAGTTCTCGGAGGTAATAGGACGTTAGTATAGTATAAGTGTGTTATATGTATCTGGAATTTTGGACATAGGTTGAGGGGTACTTATGCATTTACCCTTTATTTTTAAAAAAATGTAGAAGCTTTTTTTAATATTTTTTCTGTTAGAAATTCAATACTTCCGTTGAAGTCTTGATTAATTTAAATTGACACAGTATAATGTCTTTATTTATTTTTTTGTATTCAAGCTAAATTTACATATTCAATCAAATAAGTATAAATTTACATCGTCAATTAAATAATGTCTTTGTTGTAAGTGTCTTGTGGTGGATGTTATTACTCAAGTGTGATATGTATTTCAGGAATTGAAATTCCAGTGGAGAGTATTATTATTGGTTTGTGTAGAGCTGTCAAGATGGGCTAACCCTCCCCATTCAGACTATCTTATACATTCTTTGAAATATGACGGTTCAATCCGAGCTAACCCTTTTTAAATTGAGCACTTGTCTCGATAACTCAATTTAACCTTTGTTTTTAGTCCATTTACTAGTGGTTTGAATATCAATCCAGAGATAAAATAGATGTAGATTATTATTTTTTATTAAAATTAAGTGAAAATTACATAAATCCCATAGTTTTAATATGAAATTACAATCTATCCCAAATAAGTTTTTAATTAGATTAATTTCTTAAAATTGAAATCGAATACAATAATTGAAGCTCGAATACATTATTAATATGTAGCTCGGATATATTAAATATTGTCTCGGATACATTAATATGTAGCTCAGATACATAATATGCAGCTCAGATACATTAAATTCTGGCCCGTATACATCAATTTATATGTAGCTCGAATACATTAAAAACTAGATCGGATACATAATATGTAGCTCGGATACATTAAATACTGTCTCGGATACATTTAAGACTGGGCAATGGAACGGGGTGTACCGGTACCGATCCGGCACCGTTCCGATTCGTCCCGTCCAATTGCCTACGGGACGGAACGGGACATCCTGAACGGTACACGAAACGGAACGGAATCGAGGTTCATCATGGTTTATTCCGGTTTCGGTCCGGTTCCGATTAATTAATATTTATTAATTAATTTATATTATATATTTATAAATTATAATTTATATTTTATAATTTGTGTAATTATTTTATCCTTATTTTTATTTAATTTTTTAAAATTACAAATTTAAGTTATTTAAACTATAAGTTATAAATATGATTTATAAATTATAACATATTAATAAATGATAAGTAATAACTTATAAACTTCAAAAGATTTAAATTTTGAAAATCTAATTAGACTTAACTTGCAAACTTAATAAGTAATTTTTTTAAAAAAAATATCTTTAAAATAAACTTAAGTAAAAATTTACATTATAAATTTAAAAACTATTAATTTAAACTTAGAAGAATAAAAAAAATATTCATATTTTCGTAATTCAAAAAAAATAATTTTTTGAAATAACTAGATGTGTCATCCCGTTTATCCCATCCCGTTCTATTTCGATCCGTTCCGGTTCCATCCCGGTATATAGTGGGACGGGACGGAACCGAGTATCCGTCCCAGTAATTTCGGTTCGGTTCATCTCGGTACCGGTCAACGAAGCGGTCAACTCGTCCCGTTCCAATTTGGTACCGGTTCGTTTCGGTCCAATGATCTCGTTCCGGTCCGTTGCCCAGTCTTAGATACATTAATATGCAGCTCGGATACATTAACAAAATAAGGGATTTTGAAATTTTTTTAAAATAATAGGATAATGGAAATAAGTGAAACAAAAAGTGCGTATTTCTGTAATTTATTCTAAAATTAAACCATCACCTTAACAATGTGGGGCTAGACCATATCTATAACATCCAAAAAGTTACAAAAGCAGAGAAAGACATGGACCTAACCTCTGATAAAGAATAACGAGGATTAATTCCTACCAAAGGGGACTCCCGCCATTTATAAGGAGACTCAAACCCAAGACCTCTCGATTAAGAATAAAAGAGTAATTAGAGCTCTACCACTTGTTAGTGTTTCTGCTAAAGTTTAAACTGATGAAGTTCATACTGTAATTATTCATCATCAGCAATGTGAAATCAAAAAATATATTTTATGTAGCGTTTTCATCTACTGAAAGCTAGCAGACTTAGGATGTTAGTCTACTTTTTATTTATTTTTTTAATCACGTTTGGCACGTTTATTTAAAAATGACTTTTCTAAAATATTTTTCAGCAGATATAATACTTATATATTGTGATTCTGATTAATTCAAATTGACATAGTATAATGCCTTTGTTAAATATTTATGTTCATGTTAAATTTATATCTTCAATTAAATAGAGTAATTTAAACTCAATCTTAATCCTGAATATTCTATCTTATTCTGTTCTATTTATTATTATTTTATCTTACCTCTTAGATGAATTAAAATAATCTCAAATTATAATTCAAAACCTATAACTTTGTCTTCAAACCACACGACCCCTAATATAGCTTGATGATCAAACTTTTTAAGAAGAGGGTAAAACTTCAACATCTCAATGCTGGAACAACATTTAATTTGGCATTGATAATTGATTGACTGTACTATCAAAGGTAGTTCGATATTTGTCAAGAATTATGTAAATATTAATTATTTTATCTCATAATTTATACCTATATTAATTACACAAAGTTCTAAATTTTAAATCAAATATCGTATTAATTGTATATGTAAATAACTTTTCTTAACTAACTAACAAGTATTGTGTTGCCTCTATTCCGAGTTATATGACATGTTTTTTTTTAGTTAATCTACACATTTCTTTATTTGACAAATATTTAATTATACTATAACCTAGGGGTGTAAAAAATGACCCCAGATATAGGTAATCAACCCAGAATTTTAAGGGTTGGACTCACGATAAATTGAATTGAGTTCAATCTCAAGACATTCAAGCCTTAATTTGAAAAGAATAATATATTTTAAATATTACTCTCTATTCCATATTAACTGAATTTTTGACATTCAAGCCTTAATTTTGAAAAGAATAATATATTTTAAATATTACTCCCTCTATTCCATATTAACTGAATTTTTGAGTTTTTTTCATTGTTTAAAATAATTAAATTGTTCAAAGTTCAAGATGAATATTTGAAATTTTTTCCATATTTGTCTTTTCCTTTAACGAAGTTTGATATTTTCTAGGATACAAATTGCACTATTTGCAAAGTTATATTTATGATTTCTCAAAGACTAATAGTGAGAAGTATGGTTTAAATTATGTCCTTAAATGTTTTTCTTATTAAGTGTGCATTGTCTCACAAATTCAGTTAATATGATATAAAGAGAGTATTTTATTAGATTGAATGTTTTATTTACAAAAATTTAATAAAGTACTATAAGAGAAAAATCGTAATATAACTTTGTAGATATGAGCTTCTTTTAATAATATGATATGATATGATGATATATGATAGACATAATACATAAATATGATATTTAATTTGACTTTAACTGACATATATGCCTTCAAACTTCGAATGTGCATAATTAGACACTTAAATTTGTATAAAATTGAATAAATAGAGATATTCGTCGAAGTGCCTCAATCAATTAGCGGTTGGTGTTAATGTGTTTGTTGTTTAGTCACTTTCAAGGTAGTACCTACCTGAAGGCCTTGCAATTATCAGCCTTGCAATAGGAGAGTTCTGATTAATTCAAATTGACATAGTATAATGTCTTTGTTGAATATTTCTGTCTATATTAAATTTATACCTTCAATTAAATAGAGTAATTTATTCTCAATCTTAATATTAGATATTCTATCTTATTCTATTCAACTTGTTATTATTTTATTTTACCTCTAGATGAATTAAAATAATCTCAAAATTATAATTCAAAATCTATAATTTTGTCTGCGAATCAGACGATCCTTAACTATTATTGTTGTTGTTGGTAAAATTTATATAGGTTGATGATCAGACTTTTTAAAAAGAGGGTAAAACTTCAACATTTCATTGCTGAAACAACTTTTAATTTAACATTGATTGACTGTACTATTAAAGGTAGTTCAATAGTTGCCCAAAATTATGTAGATATTCATTATTTTGTTTTTGGAAAGGGGTTAAAAAAATATCCTTAAGCTATGTGAAATGAACAAAAATGTCTTTCGTTTATAGTGTGGTACAAAAATGTCTTTATCGTCAATAATTTGGCTAAAAATGCCCTTAAACTATGCAAAAACAACAAAAATGTCATACGTTTGTAGTTTTGTCCAAAAATGTCATGCCGATAATATTTTGGTCTAAAAATGCCCTTCATTGTTATTTAATGGGCCAAAAATGCTCATTTTCCAAATAAATATATTATTATTTTCTTTTTGTCACATTCTTTTTCAACTAATGTTTTTTAAAAAAAATTAACAACTATTTATCTTACTTCAATTCAGAAAAAAATAAAAAATGATAATATTTTTTAGTTTATTATCATTATTTTTTTATCGTCATATAAATATAAATTAATGATGAATATACTATGATCTTATATATATGACATATATTATTTGTCGCAAGGGTACATTAAGTTATTCTATTTTAATTGATAAAATGAGATAAAGAAGAAAAAAAATATTTCCTACATTTTTATTTGTTAAAGTAATTTTAGAAGAAAGAAAACAAGAATAGTGTTCTTTAATAATATTAAATTAGGAAGAAGATGCGTTCAAAAGAAAGAAAAAATATATTTATTCGGAAAAGGGCATTTTAGACTCATTTTTTTAAACTATAGGGGCATTGTTGGACCAAATTATTGACGGCGAGGGCATTTTTAGCCAACGTATTGATGGAAAAGACATTTTTGAGCCAAACAATAAACGAAGGACATTTTTGTTCCTTTCACATAGTTTAAGGGCATTTAGATAAATTGAATTGAGTTCAATCTCAAAAAATTCAAACCTTAATTTTGAAGAGAGAATACATTTTACTATTACTCAATCTATTCCATACTAACTGATTTTTTTGATTTTTTTTTCATTGTTCAAAATAATTAAATTGTTCAAAGTTCAAGATGAATGTTTCAAATTTTTTCATATCCTTTAAAAGTTTTCTAGGAGATAAATTGCATTATTTGCAAAGTTATATTTATGATTTCTCAAAAGATAATATTGTAAAGTATGGTTTAAATTATGTTTTTGAATGTTTTTCTTAATAAGTGTGTATTGTCTCTCAAATTCAATTAATGTGGAATAGAGGGAGTATTTAATTAGATTGAGGGTGTGTTTGGTATGAAGGATTTTTTTTTCGGAAACTGTTTTCCAATTTTCTCATGTTTGGTTGGGACAAAAGTTTGGAAATTATTTTTCAAATCAACTCATTTTACTCAAAATTACGAAAAATGACTTCTCTTCAAAAATTAAGGAAAACATTTTCCAAACTCTCATCTAACTTCAAATTACATTTTCTTTTGAAAACACCAATTTTTAAAATATTTTCAATTTCAATTTTTTATTTTTTCTCCCCTCCGCACTTCCCATCCCTCCAAAAAATTATATTTATTTTAAAAAAATATTTTCAATTTCAATTTTTTATTTTTTTACCTCATCCACCCCTACCCCTACCCCCCTACCCCCCAAAAAAGAGTCTAATTTTAAAAAATATTTTCAAAACCACCCCACCCAAAAAAAATTAATTCTGTTTTTAAAAAATATTTTCAACTTCAAATTTTTATTTTTTCACCCGTACCTCCCCCCTCCCCCCCCACCCCCCCACCTCCACCCAAAAAAATTATTTATTTTTTAAATATATTTTCAACTTCAATTTTTTCACCCCTACCCTGCCAAACCCCCACCCCCGAAAAAAATTAATCTTGTTTTTAAAAAATATTTTCAATTACAAAATTTATTTTCTACTCTAGTAAAAATAAAAGATATTTCTCAAAACATTTTTTATTAATAAATCAAACACTAAAAATTATTTCCAAAAAATATTTTCTACTCACCAACAAAACATGAAAAAATAAGTAAAAAATCTATTTGTTTTCCAAGAAAACATTTTCCTCCCTACCAAACAAACACTTTTCATAAAGTATTATAAGGACAAAATCACAATCTAACTTTGTAAATAGGAGCTTCTTTTAATAATATGATATGATGATATGTGATAGTCATAATACATAAATATGACCTTTAATTGGCTCCAGCTGACATCTATACCCTCCAACATTGAGTGTGCACAAGTACACTTAAACTTGTATGAAGTTGAACAAATAGAGATATTCAATCTATGTCTTGTATCTTACATGAAAATTTTGTATCCTAGGTATTTTATGTCATGTAAGACATGTGCGTCTGCTTGTTTAATTTTGTACAAGTTTAAGTCAATTTAAAATACATGTTTATATGACAATGATATGATATGTTTTTTTTTTGAAGAAACTACAAGTTGAAGTGCCTCAATAATGCGTTTGTTGATTAGTCACTTTCAAGATAGTAGAGGTCCATGTGAAAGCCCTGCATTATCATCTTTTAGTTTACTCTCAACTAAAGAAATCTAGTGAAGATTAATAATATGGAAATCTTATCTGCTTTTGTGAAAGAGGTAACAGATTGCTTGATCCAGCCAGTTGCGCGAGGGATTGTGTATTTCTTTCACTACAAGAGCAACATGAAATCTATGGAAAATGAATCTGATAGGCTGGAGGATATCAGAATTGGGGTGCATCAAAGAGCGGAGGCTAACCGGAGAAACTTACAAGTCATTTCACCTAATGTTGAGGCTTGGTTTACTAGTGTTTCTAACATTACTGCTGAGGTGGCAGATGTAACGCGGCGAGGTAGAATTGAGGTTGAAAGATATGATTGGTGTCCAAACTTGAAGTCACGTTATTCGCTGAGCAGGAGAGCTAAGAAAATTGAATTGGAGTTGATTGAACTTCGAAATGAAGGCAACAATTATGCTGGTTTCTGCTATCCTGCTGTTGAAAATGAGCCTGTACCTATCAACAGTGCTGAGGAGTTTGATTCTAGAAAATTGCAAGAGAATGAGGTCATGGAAGCTTTGAATGATGACGGGGTCACAATTATTGGGATATGCGGTCTGGGTGGTGTTGGTAAGACGACACTGGCTGAGAAAATCAGACAGAAGGCGAAACAAGAAAGGTTGTTCAATGATGTTGTTATGGTTATTGTCAGTCAACAACAAGACCCTAAAAGAATTCAAGATGAGATTGCAAGAGGGGTCGGGCTTACATTACAAGGGGATGATTTGTGGAATCGTGGAGATCTGCTGCGTACAAGGTTAATGGCTCACAACAGCCGTACTCTTGTAATCTTGGATGATGTTTGGGAGGCTCTTCTTGATCTAGAGAAACTTGGAATTTCCACCGGTAGCAACCACAACTACCGGTGCAAAGTTATATTGACGACACGTCTCCGACCTGTTTGTGATATAATGAAGGCTCAGAAGATCATGGAAATTGGAACTTTACCTGAAGAGGAAGCATGGATCCTTTTCAAGGAGAAAGTCGGTAATTCAGTCGACGATCTTTCTCTGCTTGACATTGCAAAAGATATTTCCAAAGAATGCAAGGGGTTGCCGCTTGCAATTATTACAGTTGCAGGAGCACTAAAGCGTAAAACCAAGCCTTCGTGGGAGGATGCCCTTAAGCAATTACGTGGTGCAGAAACAAGAAATATCCCTGGAGTGCACAAAAAGGTGTATAGACCTCTGAGGCTAAGCTATGATTACTTGGAAAGTGATGAAGCCAGGTACCTATTTTGGTTTGTTCTTTGTTTGAGGAAGATAGTGACATTTGGATTGAAGAATTACTTAGATATGGAGTGGGGCTTGGCATTTTTTCGGAAATGAACAATTTAGAACATGCAAGAAATAGGGTGTGTCTTTTGATAGAAATATTGAAAGACAGTTTCTTGTTATCCCAAGGTTCAAAGAAAAACTATGTCAAAATGCATGATGTGTTACGTGACGTGGCTATATATATTGCATCTGAGGAAGAGCAGAAATTTATGGTAAGGCATGATGTGAACTCAAAAGAGTTCCCCAAAAAAGACTCTTACGAGCAATACAGTCACATGTCAATAGTTGCAAATAAATTTGAGGAGCTTCCTAGACCAATATTTTGCCCAAAACTGAAGCTTCTAATGTTGAAACTCTGTTTTGAAAATCCATTCAAATTACAGGATAATTTTTTTGATGACATGGGTGAACTCAAAGTCTTAAGCCTGATGAGTAGATATAATGAGGACTCCATTTGTCCTTTTCCAGCATCCATTCAGAGGTTATCGAGTTTGAGGACGCTGCGCCTGATTAATTTAGATTTGGAAGACATATCTATTATTAGGGAACTTGTCAATTTAGAAATTCTAAGCATAAGAAATACTCGGTTAGATGAGCTGCCAGAGGAGATAGGAAATTTGACCAAGTTAATTATATTGGAGTTTTTGAATGGCAGAAAAAACACTTAAAAGGATTTCAACAGGTGTCTTATCAAGACTAGTTCGATTGGAGGAACTACATTTGGTGGGTGTAGCAGATTGTCGTTACTCCACCTTGAGGGAACTGGAATCCTTATCGAAATTGACTGCACTGTCGTTAGATGAATGTTCCGGATATGTGATTTACAGTAAGTTGGTCCTTCCCTCCAAGTTGACACGGTACTCTATTAAAGTGGGTGATTACGACAACAGTATTGCTTACAAAGAGAGCATGCATGATTACGACAAGAGTGAATACGAACTTTCCAAGTCATGGAGACCACCCCATTGGGTGATTGGATGTGCCACCTGTTGAAAGAGAGTGAATATGTAAATTCACATGGAAAGGGCTCTAATAATGTGTTGACTGAGTTGCAGCTGAATGAATTTCAGAACGTGAAATGTCTCCGCCTCTCTGCTTGTGATTTAGTGACACATATATTCAACATCTCTCGGACGACACATGAAGTAATCAAGTTCCCCAATTTATATGAGTTGGAGCTTGTAGATCTGGAATGCCTCACTCACTTTTGCAGTGACAATGTTGACGGCATTGAGTTCCCTCAGTTACGGAACATGACCTTCAGATATTTACCTGAGTTCCAAAATTTGTGGCCTACGGTCAACAACTCCATCACTCACTCAAATCCTCTTTTTGACGAAAAGGTTTGCTAGATTTTTAAAAAAATATGAAATGAGCTTCCTTTTTCAGTTTGACGTAGTGTTTTCTTCCCATAGCTCCAAGCATATCTGCATCAAAGTTTGGTACTTCAATGTTTGCAGGTTTCTTGTCCCAACTTGGAAAAGCTATATATCGATGTGGCTCACAACATAAATGTTCTATGCTCTCACCAACTTCCAACTGCCTACTTTAGCAAACTTGAAACATTGGATGTATCGAATTGTGGAAACTTGAGAAACTTGATGTCTCCATCAGTGGCAAGAGGTCTTCTAAACCTCCAAAGTTTACGGATAGAAGGATGTTCATCAATGGAAGAAGTGATCATAAAAGAGGAACAACAAGGACAACGAATCATGACCTTATTTCCCCGGTTGGAAAAACTGAGTCTTAACAATCTGCCTAAGCTGGGGCATTTCCTTCTGACTGAGCATCCTCTTAAATTTCCATTTCTCAGAGATATAAGAATTTGTGAGTGCCCTGAGATGAAGACGTTTGTCCAACAGGGAATATCTGTGAGTACACCGAGTCTCAAAAGTGATGAGGTGAAAGCAATGTTCAATTCTAAGGTTTGTCTTGTGCCACTAGCTTTTATAACTAATTACTATACTATATATATGTTTGTGTCATACATTAATACACTCCTGGTCTGCTGCTATCTTTACATTTTAACTAGCAAATAATAATAGTAATTGCCACCTGATATCTATGTTGACGGAGGTAAGAAATATAGGCGAAGCTACAATATTATAACTCAAGGGTTCACGTGAATCCAGTAGCTTTTGCCTAGAGACTTTAATTTGCATTAGTAATATCTAGAGATTCCTTGATTATGAACGCGATTGTTATTGGATATTAACTCGAGGTCATTAGAGATATCTATAAATTTCAAATTCTGAATTGCTTTATAATACTTGCAGGTTTCTTTTCCCAACTTGGAAGAGCTAATCATATGGGGACTTGAAAGCATAACTGCTCTATGCTCTGACCAACTTCCAACTGCCTACTTCAGCAAACTTGAAACATTGCATGTATGGGATTGTGGAAACCTGAGAAACTTGATGTCTCCATCACTGGCTCGGGGTGCACTGAATCTACAAAGAATAGAGATAGAAAAGTGTGTGTCAATGGAAGAAGTGATCACAGAAGAGGAACAACAAGGAGAAGAAATCATGACCTTATTTCCCCTGTTGGACTATTTGGAGCTTAAAGAACTGCCTAAGCTGAGGCATTTCTTTCTGACAAAGCGTGTTACTGAATTTCCATTTCTCAAAGAAGTGACAATTCGTGACTGCCCTGAAATGAAGACGTTTGTCCAACAGGGAATATCTGTGAGTACACCGAGTCCCGAAAGTGTGAACAATGATGATGAGATGAAAGTAGTTGATCTCAATAAAGCCATGTTCAATTCTAAGTTTTGTCTTGTGCCTCTAGTTGTATAACTAATTACTATTATTATTATTATATATATTAAAATGAAGTTAAATGGCAGTTTCTTTGACTGCCTCATTTTTATGTTTAAGTAGAAAGGTTAAAGATGAAGTAATCCACAAGTATAGTTATTTAGAGCTCCAAGTGTATTTGCAATAAAATAATAAAGTTTTCTATTTCCGTTTGCAGGTTTCTTGTCCGAGCCTGAAATATCTAACTATCAAGGAGGCTAACAGTATAAGTTCTCTATACTCTCATCAACATCCAACTGCCTACTTTAGCAAACTTGAAACATTGGAACTATGGCATTGTGGAAAATTGAGAAACTTGATGTCTCCATCCGTGGCCAGAAGTCTTCTGAATCTCCGAATACTAAGAATACATGATTGTCAATCAATGGAAGAAGTGATCACAAAAGAGGAACAACAAGGAGAAGAAATCATCACCGTATTTCCCCTGTTGGAAGGATTGGGTCTTGAACAACTACCTAAGCTGGGGCATTTCTTTCTGACGGAGCGTGCTCTTAAAATTCCATCTCTCATAAGAGTGCTGATTGCTCACTGCCCGGAAATGAAGACGTTTGTCCAACATGGAGTATTTGTGAGTACACCGAGTCTCAAACAGGTGAATTATAATGAAGTGAAAGTAGATGATCTCAATAAATGGACACAACAGAGGTTCAATTCTGAAGGTTTGTCTAGTGCCACTAGTTGTATAACTGATTAACTCTAGTCCACTTTTTCCGTCTTAACTTAATAGTAATATTCAAATACTTATTTTTAAATAGAAATCTGAAGCATCACTATTCTTTGCTCCCAGGAACAAAAATCTAGCCAAGGCACTACCAATGGCGACGAATCTGAAGCTATTGTTGGCGAAAAATCTGAAGTTGTCGATGACTAATGAAAGGGTGAAACGTGATTTTGGGGTGATGCTACGTTGTTAGCACAGTTGACATCTAAATAATTGTATATATTAATGTAATTATATAGTGCTATAAATTAGTATTATCATATAGATTTGTTATATAATGAGAGAAATAAATATTGTGATAAAACAGTTGATTTGGAGGGATAACAAAGCAGATTTAGAAGAATTAAATAGCAGGTTTGTAAAGATAAATTAGGTGAGTTAATATCTCATTTAGAAAGTCACTCAACTTTGAGTTGTTCACTTCGAAACTCACTCAACTTTGTGTTATAACTCAAGTCACTCAACTATTAATAGTTCACTTAAAAAGTCATGTAACTATTGATATTTTACATAAAACGTCAACCAACTAATTTAAATTAATTTTTTCATTAAATTTTGTAAAACACAACTTTTTTGTAACTATTTAAAAAACTAATAAGATGCTTATTTTAATTATTTTATTGAAGTATAATTTTTCTTTATACCTTTTTTTAGAAGGCATTGTGCTGCGTATTTTTTTATTACTTCTTATCAATTCCAACTTCTTCTTCTTTTTTGGATCATTTTTTAACATATTTAATTCCAGTTATATAATTGCTAAGACGGGAAAAGCTTTTTTGGGGGGTCAATTACTTACGGTACGTTTTTCAAAAAATTATAATTAAATAATTCGAATTAGCAAAGTAAATAAAATAAATATCTTATTATTTCTTTAAAAATATAGTTTAACAATAAAACTAATTTCAATAAAATTTATAAAAAAATTATTTAAATTGATTGAGTGACTTTCTAAGTGAAATATTAATAGTTGTGTGACTTTTGAGTTATAATTCAAAGTTGGGTTACTTTCAAAGTGAACAATTCAAAGTTGAGTGACCATATGAGATATTAGCTCTAGATTAGCTGAGACAAATCTTTAAAGATGTGTAATATTTATACTCTATATAATGGAAAGACTATCTCACTTTGATAGGCGTTCAACAGAAAATTGACATGGTATTAGAGCCTTCTCTTGACTGTCTTGTTTCATAGTGTCATATGTGGTTCTTCCATAAAAAAATTGAAAATCTTGATTTTTGTTGATTGTGCGTCGACAACAAGTCCTACCACCAAGAACTTTTGTTCTTGGTCATTCTAGTTGCTTTCTTGAGTCTTTGTAGTTATCATAGCTATTCAAAAGCAAGAATTCACATCACTTTGAATCCTTTAGTGCTCGTTTCACTGGAAAAAATATTCTTCTTGAGAGTTTCAATTTCAGTTATTTGTCACCGACAAGAACTATGGGGCCATATAGATGGAAGCAATTCTGCTCCTACTGATCTGACAAAGCTAGGCGAATGGAAGATTAAAGATGTTAGGGTGATGAAATAGATTTTAGGATCGGTTGTCCCTCTAATTGTTCTTATTCTCAGGTCGTACAAGACAGTTAAGGCCATGTCTAATTACTTATAAAAGATTTACAACCAAGATAATTGTGCACGATGCTTTCAGTTAGAGTATAAAATTGTTAATTACTCTCGAGGAGGTCTTTTTGTTCAGGATTATTTTCTGGATTCCGAAACTTATGGGTTGAATATACAAACATTGTCTATGTCAAAATACCTACTGAATCTCTATCTATGATTCAGACAGTTCATGAGCAAAGTAAGCGAGATCAATTTTTGATGAAATTACGCTCGGATTTTGAGAGTATTCACTCTAACTTGATGAATCGTGACTCATCTCCCTTTTTGGATGTTTGTTTTAGGTAATTACTTCGTGAATAGAAATATCTTGTCACACAAAACACTTTCAAGAAAGAAAATGATGTCATTGTTGCATTTGCTGCTCAAGGTAAAGAAAATGAAGGGTTATGACTAGAACTCAATGCTACATATGCAAGGAATATGGTCATATTGCTAGCAATTGTAGCAAGAAGTTCCATAATTATTATAAACAAGGACACATTATCAAAGAGTGTCCCACGCGCCCTCAAAATCGTAGGGTCAATATTTTTCACGTGGGATAATTCTTCCATTATTGATAACTCTTCTTCGGGACGAGTTACGACTCCTGAAGTGGTACAACAAATGATCATGTCAGCCTTTCAGCATCAATATCATTTCAGTTGGACAATTAGTAGATAACAATTGTGATGTGAATTTTTTCCCGTAATGATCTTGTCTTGTGCAGGATCAAGTGTCGGGGATGATAATCGCGAAGGAGCCTAAAGTTGGACGATTGCTTCCAATACACTTTTCTATTCCTCATGTTCTATCTTTTCTGTGTACTTCTACTACTAGTAAACTGAGGTTTGGCAAAAGCGTCTAGGCATCCAAATTCTGTTGTGTTGTCTCATTTTTCAAATTATGGGTTATTGGGAATAAAAATAAATTTTCAGTTGCTTCCATTGATTGTTCCACTTGTATATTAGGCAAAAGTAAAATTATTCATTTTAATCATTTTTGTAGTTGTGCTACAAGTATTTGATGTCATTCATAGTGATGCTTTGGATATTTCACCAATTATTTCTCATTCTCAATTTAAATACTTTGTGACATTCATAGATGATTATAGTCATTTATATGAGTGTATTTTTTTTAATCCAAATTTGAGGTATTTTGCATATTCAGACATTTTTGGCTTACATATTGAGACAATTTTTTACGTGCATCAAATTATTAAGATCTGATTCTGGTGAAGAATATGTCTTATAAATTCAAAAAATTCTTGTTTATTGCAAGTACAAATCCTTTATCCAGTCCAGTGTTTATCGCAAAAAAGATCGAAAGTTGGAGATTTTGTATAGATTATCGAGCCCTTAACAAGATTACTCTCCTGATAAATTTCCAATTCCTGCAATTAACGAATTACTGGATGATCTTGGGGGTGCCTCTATCTTTTCAAAATTGGATCTAAGATCGGGGTACCATCAAATTCGGGTTTGCTAGGAGGATGTAAAAAAGACAAATTTCCGTACACATGAAGACCATTATAAGTTCTTGGTCATGTCATTTGGGTTGTCAATGCTCCGTCTACTTTTCAAGCCTCGATGAATGAAATATTTCGGCCTTACTTACGTAAGTTTGTATTGATCTTTTTTATGACATTTTAGTTTAAAGTACAGATTTTCCTACTCAGTGGATCCCGCCAAAATAACAAGTATGGTAAATTGGCCAAGTCCCAAAGTTGTTAAGGGTTTGCGGGGGTTTTAGGACTCACTGATTACTATAGGAAGTTTATTCGGGGCTATGGGAAAACAATCCATGCACTCACACAATTGCTCAAGAAATATGCTTTTCGTTGGAATAAAGAAGCTCAATTAGCTTTTGATTCTCTTAAGGGGGCTATAGTCACTTTGCCGGTTTTAGCACTACCAAATTTTAATAAAGTATTCGTGGTTGAAACAGATGCTTCAGGATTAGGAATTGGAATTTTTCTAATGCAAGAAGGACATCCAATCGCTTTTCTAAGTTAAGGACTTTCTATTCGAGCTCAATCTAAATCAGTATATGAGAGGGAGTTAATGGCCATTACTTGATGGGTCAGCATTTCATTATACTAACAGAACAACGAACTCTCCAAATTCCCATGGGCCAGCATGCTATGGCAGAGGAGCAACAAAAATGGATCACCAAGTTGATGGGATTTTATTTTGAGATTCAATATCGCCGAGGTTGTGAAAATAAAGTCGTTGATGCTTTATCCGACCAATTTCTTTTCATTGTTTTTTCTGTTCTACGCAACACTACCTTAAATGATGATCTAACCACAGAAACCCAACAGGATGACCAACTCCGTCAATTGACATAAGAATTGCTTCAAGATCCGGCTTCACGGCCGAATTATGTTCTAAAAATGGCTGCCTATATTTCAGAACTCGACTGGTGATTTCCGTTCGTCACTACACATTCCCATGGTCCTAAGGGAATTTCACTCCTCACCTACTATTAGACACTCAGGCTTTTTCCGAATACAAGCGCATTTCACAAGTGTTGTATTGGAGTGGAATCAAAAGGGATGTACAAAACTTTGTGGCTAGTTATGGAGTTTGCAAGCATAACAAGTATGAAGCCCTTAGTCCCGCTGGCTTGGTGCAGCCATTACCTATTCCTAATCAAGTTTGGAACGATATTTCTATGGATTTCATCAACGGGTTACCAAAAGAAACGGGACATGATACTATACTTTTTATGGTAAACCATTTTACTAAATGTAGTCATTTTCTCCTCTTTTCTCATCCATATACAGCAAAGAGTGTTGCAGCACTATTTGTTTGTGAGATTTTACGTTTGCATAGTTTTCCCAAATCAACTGTGTCTGATTGAGATCGGGTTTTTATCAGACAATTTTGGCAAGAATTGTTCAAGTTTTCTGGTACTAGCCTCAAATTGAGCTCAGGTTATCACCCACAAACAGATGGTCAAATTGAGGTTGTCAATCGCTCCTTGGAGACTAATTTTCTTTGTTTTGTAGGGGCACTCCAAAACAATGGCCATGATGGATTCCTTGGTCTGAATTTTGGTTCAATACCACTTACCATGGTTCCACCAAGATGACCCCTTTTAGAGCTTTATATGGGAGAGATCCTCCCGGCCTCCTTGTTGCATTTCACTGATGAAATTTCTATTGTAGCAGAGGTCAATCAACAGCTTATTGCTCGCAACACTATTTTAGATGAACTCAAAGCTATTCTGACTTATGCTCAAGCTCAAATAAAAGTTTATGCTGATGCTAAGCGCCGTGTAGTTGTCTTTCATCCTTGTGATTTGGTTTATCTTCACGTGCAACCTTTTAAGCTTCGCTCACTTGCTAAAAAGTTAATCAGAAGATAAGTCCTCGTTACTATGGGCCATATACTATCTTGAATAAACTTGGTGAAGTTTCCTATCGCCTTGATTTACCCCTCATTCACGGGTCCATCCAGTTTTTCATGTTTCTTGGCTAAAAGGTGAAGTAAAGGATTCTACTACATTTCCGCAGCTCCCTCATTTCTTATCCGAAGAGCTGAAAAAGTGAAACCTGAAACTATAGTTGAATGTCGTATACTCTTGAGTGGCTCCCAAGAGGTGTTAATTAAGTGGAAGGACTTACCAGACTTTGAGATCTGGGAATCCTACACAGTCATTGATGCACAGTTTCCTGAATTTCACCTTGAGGACAAGGTGAAACTTATTGGTGCGGGTATTGTTAGACATGCTATTAATAGGGTTTATAGCCGCAGAAAGAAGGGTAAAAATAAGGCCTAAATGTATCCGTTTTATTTATTAATTATTGTGTGTATGTATTTTTAGTAGTTACATAGCTGTTACCGAGTAGTTTAGGTAGTTATTTTGTAATAAATAGCACTAGGAAGAAGAAAAAACAATCAGTCTCTTGGGTAGGATTTTCTTTGGCAGATTTGGAGGTTAAGGTTCCTCGAAATACCTTGGTTGTTAGAACTATTCTCTATTTGATATTTGTAAGACTTATTTTGTTTGTTGGTGTTAATCAATTACAGTATAAGTGTTGTTCATGTTTCTGTATTGCATTTGAAAGTTTAAGATTTGTTGTTAGGAGAGTCTGGTTCTTAACATTCATCCACCAACATCAATTTGAGGGGCGATGTTAGCATGATAGAAAACTAAATAATTGTATATATTTAAGTAATTATCTAGTTCTATAAATTAGTACTATCATATAGATATGTTGTAGAATCAGAGAAATAAATATTGTGATAGAATAGCTGATTTGTAGGGATAGCAAAGCCAATTTAAAGGGATTGAATAGCTGATCTTTCGGAATAGGAATAACGGATATTTAGGGATGGGCTCTCTCAGGAATAACGGATATTTAGGGACTTTGAGAGGTATTCAACAAAAAACTGACAATGGCAACAATGTCAAACCTACTCATGGCAGAAGCTAGTGATGTGTTGGGATTTATGCAGTTTTGATTATTAACGAAGAAAGATGAAACACGTCAGCCAACGTGGTCTAAAGGTGCACTGTCACGAGCAGTTGAATTCGAGAAATCTTTTAAAATGAACAAAGACAAGAGTGCAGAAATAAATGAATGGATAATGTTAATTTCGTGAGAAAACCCAAGGAAATAAACATCTGATGAATTGAAATGAAAGAATCTGTAACACCCCAAAAATTTATATGACCTAGATTAGAGCCTCACATAATGAATAATGATGATTTTAGACCTAAATAAGTGTAATTAACTCAATATGAAAGTATAAGATCCAAAACTTCAAAGGACGACCATGACGTCCGGTGAACTAATAACCTAAACTAGCTTGGTGCTAGTGGTGTTAGGATGTTTATAAAGGGGTGTCTAAGAAGTTGATCATGAGTTTATGAAGGGAGTAGACATAGGTGACTAAGAGGGGTCCCAAGGGTCAAGTCCAAGGTAGGAGTGCCCACCCTTGAGGGGCAAGCCAAAGCCAAAAGCCAAGGCTTCCCCAAAAAGGGAGGCTACTGCCTCAACCTTCACGAGCATGACCAGGGCCAAGTGGGGGGCTCGTGAAGATGCCTTGGCCATGAGAGAGGGATGCCATCTTGGATTAGCTACTATCCAAGACACCACGAGCCACTTCACGACTCGTGGTTCACTTGATGGAAGGGGAGGCTTGATCGTGGTCTTGCCTTAGGCATTTTGGGAAGAGTGGAGTTTGGGGAGGCTACTGCCCAAAGCACCACGAGCCACTTAATGGGACATGGTGCATGTTAACGGGCAAGAGGGCTTGGTCATGAAGGTTATTTAGAACCTTTTTAAGAAGGCACGTTGGGGGAGCTACTGCCCAACACTTCACGAGCACCACCACAGGCAATTGAGCTCTTCACGGCTCATGAAGTGGGGCGTGAAGGTGGGATGGGCTTTTACAATCAAGGTCAAGTTGAACTTCCTTTTTGAAAGTCCAACTTAATGAGGGGCATTTTGGGTATTTTGGGGGGTTGACTATATATTGGTTTTAGGTCATTTATCACCCATTTTCCACTTCAAAACCAAATCCCAAATTGAAACCCAATTACTCCCACTTCTCTCTACATTCTCTCTCTACTTCATCCCCCATTGAAGTTCAAGAAGAAGACTCAAATCTCCAAGTTCCTTACTCAAATGTCGTGGATAAAGTCTCACCAAGGTATGGTTTATTTCACTCTTGGAATTCCTTTCCCCCAAGAGGTCCTTTCAAAGAGATTTTCAAACTTTCCCAAACTAGGGTTTTTCTCTACACATGGGTCTTCTTTGAAAAATGAAATTAAGAATCAATTGTGATGAATTATGGTCAATTAATGTTGTTTAAGTATATATTGATAGTTAATTCTTGTTATTCACTCAAGATTTCCATGGACCCATGTCTTTTCCCAACTTCATGAAAACCTTGAATTGATATGGTGAGTTGTGAAGATGATGAATATGTTGATTGACTACATTGATGTTAGTTGTGTAAATGCTTCTTGAATTACCTTGTTTTGTGTATTGATTATGCATTCTTGGGTGATTGAAGTATGAAGTCCCATGAAAATGGTAAGAAGGTATGAGTGTTGGTTCTTTCTTGAACTCAATTATGTAAGATGAATTACTTGGATAGTAATGATGTTGTAGCTAATATGTTGTTATGGTGTTGATGACAAAGTTCCTTCGTCCTTAACCCTATACTCTTGAATTATCTATGAAGTATGGATGTATTTTATGTTAGGTTGGTTATATGATTGAAAGGTAATTCTCATGATTATAATGAATTGCTAAAGTGAAAGGTTTACTCACTTGCTAGTGTGTCTAAAGTGAAAGAATTGTTCTCACTTATGATCACCTATGAGTAATTATGGTAAGATGTTTACATAAGGGTCTAATAAAGGCTAATGTGAACTTATGTGATGACTAAAGATGATTACTAAAAGGAATAGATGCTTAGCACCGAAAGGTCATGTAAATGAGATGAGGGTTTCACTTTAAGTAAGTCCGGATCCCCACATGGGTTCCTCTCGTTTAGAAAGTTCGGATTCCCAATATATGTGTAGTCTCATGAGATGGAAACTCCCACGTTTAGCTAGTTAGGGTTTCTAGTAACAATCTCCTTGACCCTTAACTATGTGCCCACATGGGACTCTAGCATAGTGGATCCACCTAGATAGCTATGTACGAAAGGTTACACCTTAGGCAAGTGTTAACCCTCTATTTTTGGTGTGGGAGTAGAACACCGGATTTCGTGTAGCTCACATGGTCTAATGTCGGTTATTGCAACCTCTTTCCCTAATGTAAAACTAGATGAATTAAGGAATTGTATGGACTATCATTAGGGATTTTCTTGAAAGGTTTCTACATAGTGTGATAGAGGGTATGGGACTTATCTTACACATTGCACTTGTGGGATCCTAAGAGATGGTTCTAGTAGTGTTCTTTTATGATTATGTTGAATTGGACTTATGTTGATAAATTATGTATGATCTTATGAATAAAGCATTTCATGATGAAATATGAGATTATGTTGTATGTATGAAGTAGGTGACTTAAGGTGATACTTAGCTTGGATAGGGTTATGGGATTCTATTCTTTGCATTGCACAAGTATTGCTTGGGTTGCTTACATGTTGGGTTAATATTATGTTGGGTTGACTTATAATGCTTACTATATGTGCATGTTGGGTTTAATTTATAGATAACATGTTTTTAACTAAAATATCCTTTTTTTACATGCATCAATGATTTTTATGCATAGGAGTCATACTTAGTATGTGTGATGTACTAACCCATATTTTCTTCCCTTTTTCCCAAACAATATAGGTTCGGGTTATTGAGGAATCAAGGTCGCTTTTCAAGGATACTTGGAACTTGCTTCTCCAAGTTGGTGGGTCCTCAAGTCCGAGGACGAAGCCCCATATTTTAGCTTTCTAGTCTTGTTATGTTTGAAAGACAATATTGTAATTTCTAATTCGAGATGTTCTCATCGATGTATGGGCTAAGTCCCAACTTTCGATATTCCTATGTTTAGATGGTATGAAGTGATGAACGTAGATTCTATTTTTCATATATGAAGCAAAGTTGAACTTCCAAAGTAAAGATTTTAAATTTTCCACATTTTTGTTCTATGATACATGCTATGACGAATGCTAAGGGCTTGTCTAAGTCCTCTTCGAGAACGAAGACACCAGTAACGTCTAGGGGGGTGTTCTCCGGTCATTACAGATGCGATGAGTTTGATTTGAAGAAGGATTCTAAAAAGGAAAGGAGTCTTCCTTGAAGTAGAACTCTAAGTAAGAGAGTTCAAGTCAATGAGGAGTTTGAAGTGAACAATAACTCTACGAAGAATTGTGCTTGATTAGAAGTGAAGTCGTCCAGAATACTTGTGCACTTACAGAGCAAAAATAGCAATTGAGAAATTGACTTCGCAAGTGCTACCAGTGAATTGAAGGAACACATCAAATAACCTAATCATTTTAGAGAGTTTATGACTTAGGAGTTTTTATTTGCGAATGAGTCTTGATGTAATGCTAATTCAATGAGTTATAAACTGAATTGGGAGTGTTGTCTTCAAGTTGTGATAACTCGAAGAGTTGGGAACACAAACCTTGAGAGGTTTGTGTTGAAGCTTAGCAATTAGAGTTAGTTCCGCAGGTTGCAAAGTTTGTAACCTATTTATTGTGGAGGCTCAGTGAATTAGTGAAGTTGAAGTTGAATCCCGTAGAGGTACATGTCATGGTTTTTTACACCTTTTGAGCCAGGTGTTTTCCACGTAAGAATATTGTGTTTTTACTTAATGTCCATACTACTTTGTTGGAATACGTTAGGTAACCTGTTTCACACTTAGGCGAAAAGTTAAAATCGATAAAATTACTAGGTCGTGCAGACTAACATGATGTCTATGAATCCAAAGCTAGCTGGGAAGGTAATAAGTATTCGATGAAATAGTCCAAGTTAGATCGAGCATCACTTGATACTACAACATGGTTTGTTAATTTTTGAAAGAAGGGGGGATCTTGAAGAAATGACGCAAGCCTAGAGTAGCAGTCTATTATGTTTTGCCAGGCCCCTTTGATATCTTATTAGTCGAGCTCGAATCTGCACCTGGTTCTAAATACTTCTTTCATTATGTTTAATAGCTAATACGTAAATTTAATTTCTTATGACATGTTGCATTCTATATCGTTTTAAGAGATTTTAATGCACACTTTTTTGAGTGCTCGTTTATCCATATTTAATCGAGGCCTATATATAGTATCAAAAGAAAGCCTATAAATAGTTATCTTACTGCTTGTGATGAGAATGTTTTATTGTATGTTGGCTCAATATTGGGTCCAAAAGCTCTTTAATATGGAGATAAAAAAATATTAGGTGTAAACAAGATGAATGAACAATGTTTTGGCATGTGAACTGAAGACTAAAAGTGAAGTCTTTGTTTAAAAATTCTTCTTTGATTTTTGTAGTCACCAGTTGCCTACAATTATCATTTTGATTGCTCATTGCTAATGGCATTCTTGTGTATTTCAAAGCTCCAAGAATTATCTGCTCAAGACTATTGCGACGTGAGTTAACATCTAACATTTATCCTTTTTTATTATAACCATGGTGCCTATGTCAGTTTGCACGAACGTTCGTTGACTCAACTTGTAACTATATGGGGTAGCATTGACTTGTACTTTAATTTCCAGAAAAAATACATTGATAATGTAATAGTTGTTTACATTGTCGGTGTATTCAAGTAAAATTCTTATTTGAAATGTCACTCAGACGTATGAGATTCTATCATTTCCTTCAATTTGTGAGTTCTCTTATACTAGAATTTGTTGTCTTTTGTGTGTTTGATTAATTTGCACAAGAAGCATATGTAAGATATTGGAGAGCAATAAAGCAGCGGAAATATAGAGTGATCGACATACCTTCAGTCATTGTTAGCGATATAGTCGGAGTCTACAATTCTTCTTTTCTTCAAAGATCTTCTAAGCACTCAAAACCTCACTCTTAGATGGTATGGAGTTTTTAGAAGTAATGTACTTAGGGACCTTTGAATCAAATGACATATTTATAACTGTGCTTCCATCATGAACGGTTAAGAGGTTATGGAAAGTTACCAACCACTGGCTTCAGCAAGTTTCTTAAATCCTGCAAGAAATTCGTAATATGGATTATAGAAGCAAAATCAATCCACCACGTGTTATGATTAACATCAATCATATTAGCTTCATAAGAAACAAGAGAGATAGAAATACCTTTCTTAACAAGCCATTGTTGAAACTTGACACAATCCTGCCTTATGTGCCCCTTCTTTCTATAGAAGCGACATTTGGCTTCCTTTTTTATGTCAGTTTCAAGTGGTGTCTTTCCTTTAGACCTCTTGTTGGCTTGATTGGTCTTCTTTCCTTGAGTAGTCATGAATGCACTTTCTCCTGTTTCCATCAGTAGTCGGCCTTCCTTCTTGAACACACATGGCCATGAGTTCATTAATAGAACATTTATCTTTATGTGTGTTATAAGAGATCTTAAAGGGACCATACTGTGCAGGTAGAGTATTCAGGATATGGTGCACAAGAAAAGTTTCAGACATTTCGACTTCAAGAATCTTTAGTTGAGCCGCTAAGTCTCGCATTTTCATAATGTGCTCACGCACATTTCTCACACTAGTGAGCCTCATTGATGAGAATTTCATAATTAAGGTGCTGACAAGTGCCTTATCTGAAGTCTCAAATTGTTTATCAATAGCCTTCAGTAATGCCTTGACATTGTTATGTTGTTCGATAGAACCACGAATACCAGCACGGATTTTGGTCTTAATGAACATAACACTCAAACGGTTAGAGCGTTACCATTGTTCATGAAGAAAAATCTCATCTTGAGTGTTGATTTCATTAATAGGTGGCTCTTCTTTTCTGATAGCATATCAATATCCATACACCCTAAGTGAAGGAGAATTCTCTCCTTCCAAATCTTATAGTTCTCACCATTCAGTTCGGGAATATCACAAATATCAGAGAAATTTGCATGTTGCATAACTGCAAAAAATATATATACATACTTAACATAAATTTGAGGCAAGTAATATAAAGTTAAATCTACTGACATAAAAATTGTCTGTGGGCTAAACTTTTAATTCAATTAGATTTATATTTATGATAAAATTATCAATTTAATAGCTTGATATTCTATCTTTATGACAAAACTATTAAACTCTCATTCATAATTCATGTGGGTAATTATGAAAAGTATTTAATATTTCATCTAATTAATTATGCAACTTAATAATAAAGAAATTAAGTTACCATATCATGCATAATTAATTACAATTCTAATCCAAAAAATTTCTTTAAGTGATCATTAACTTTTAAAATTTTATTCAATTAAAGATGTTGTGGCTAAACTTTAATAAATAAATTATAGATCACTTAGACATTTATTTCTTTAAGTGATCCAAAATATAATATATAATATCATTTCATTAAGATTGTTGTGGCTAAATCTCAATCAAATAAAATTATATGAATCACTAAATATTAACTCAAAATCATATACAAGATTTATTGTTGAACATTATGCAACAAAACAACACTCTCTTTGCTTTTTATTATTAGAAAATGTTTTTAAAAATTTCAAAACAAGATCTGAATTTTTAAGAACCATTTTGAGCGATTTTACAGAATTCCGACAATTAACAAAGCAGAGGAAATTCAACGGCTCTGATGTCAAATGTAAGATATTGCAGAGCAATGACACAACGGAAATATAGAGTGATCGACATACCTCCAGCCATTGTTAGCGATATAGTCGGAGTCTACAATTCTTCTTTTCTTCAAAGATCTTATAAGCACTCAAAACCTCACTCTTAGATGGTATGGAGTTTTTAGAAATAATGTGCTTAGGGACCTTTAAACCAAATGGCATATTTATAACCGTGCTTCCATCAAGAACGATTAAGAGGTTATGGAAAGTTACCAACCACTAGAGTAGTAGGATAGTGAATCCATGTAGTGGGATAATGGGTAGTTAACCATTATCCCATTAACCACTTTCCCATTAGTGGGATAATGGATAGTTAACTACCTTCACATTAGTGGGATAATGGGTCCATAAAGTGGGATAATGAACCCATGTAATATGGACCATATCAGCATTAACAAAAATGCTAACAGCATAAACACAAGTGTCATACAGTAGATACTAAACCACCACAGAACAACATAGTTGTTGATCAAAACAAGGACAGAAAAGTGACTCTGATGACAGAGGAGAAGGGTAAACGCATGGTCCCAACGCAATAATAATTCCACGGTCAAGACAACCTAGGAATCTTGTGAAATATGTATAATTTTCTTTTCTTACCTGCTCATATTTTATCAATATCTTGCAGCCTTGTATTTCGTTGCTGTGGGCGGGCCACTGTTTCTGCCTTGTTAGGAAGGCATGTCGTCCGAAAAATAATTACATAGTTAAGAGAACATTTGTGATCATCTTTAGTTTGGCCTTCACAATCTCTGTCAGCGCACTCTCATTAGGCAAGTTCCTTCTCTTTTCATTTCGCTTTCATATTTTGAGCTATAATTTGAAACTATCTCTTATCAATTAACTGACTCATTCCTTAACTAGTTGTGTCACTCATTTCGTTGTATTGTCTACACGCATTTGGTTACAGGTGGTGTAGGCATAGAAGATGCGATTAAAAGGATAAGTAAGGGCAGTATATGGGGTTTGATAACATCTGTGCACATAATCCTTAAATATTGTACAACTAGTGTTTTTCTGAACTTCTTGCAACAGATTTTGAATTTATTTGCAAAAGAAGTTGGTTTGTGATGGATTTGATCCTTGGTCTCCCAAGATCTATTTTCGCCTTCACTTATCACTAATATAAGTCACAATGTTTACCCTAAAAATGGTGCAATTGAATTTAAATGAGTTTAAGAGCACGCGTCTCAATTTAACCATAATAGAATGGGGGTTAGGCTTGACTCGTATCATGTCTATAACATCCAAAAAGTTATAAAAGCAGAGGGGGACATGGACCTAACCTATGATAGAGAACAAAGAGGATAATCTAAACAATCTATAGAATGGCTATAATGGCATATATTTTCATATTATAAGCAAAATACAATTGTTCAACTAAAAAAATTACATTTGTCGTATCTTTGGAGTATATTTTATATAATAAATAGTATATAATTTTGAAGCAAATCAACTAGGTTTTGGAACTATTGTTCCTATACCACATGTGACCCAATAATTTGTAAACTTTTAATTTGTAGACCATGAAAAAAGATTTATGAGTAAAACATATAATTTTACTTAGAATAATATTTCATTGTTTTACCTAACATTGAAACTACTGAAGAAGTTCACATTGTAACTACTCATCCTAAGCAATGTGAAATGAAATAAAATATTTTATGAAGCATTTTCATCAACTGAAAGCTAGTATAAATTTAATCTCAATCTTAATCATGAACCTATCCAATTTGTTATTATATTATCCTACCTCTCAACAAACCAACTACAGCAAGTAGCAGATTTTCTATATATATATATTAAAAGATCAGAACCAAAAGGACAAAATTCAAAAAGTTATTGCTTTTAAATAGTTAGTTGGTTAAGTGTAATGATCTATCATTTCTTGTTCTCAACTTGCTTTTTTGGTCAATGATGTTCTTATCTTGATTGCCTCAAAAGGGTGCTGCTGGTTTATAAATATACCAATTAATTGCTGAAATGGGGAAGGCTTTGACAGGATATGTAGTTGGAGTGATTGTTCTAGCTTTTGCACTATTTGCGTCTGCTGAGCAAATTGCAAATGATGGAACAAGTGATGATTTTGAATCAGGACTATTTAAGCTTCTGCTTCACAAGGCTAAAATGCATTACCAACATTTTTGGCCCGTAAGTACATGTAAACATTAAGTTCCTTTGTAAGGATCATTTTGTTTAATTGACGGCTTGATGTAGCCGTTTATGTGTTCTTGTGGTAGATGTTATTACTCAAGTGTGATATGTATTTCAGGACTTGGAATTTAGGTGGAGAGTAATTGTTGGCTCTGTCATCGGATTCTTGGCTGTCGTCTTTGGTAGTTTTGCAGATGATAGGGGAAATGGTATCTTTGTTCCCATGCTTATTTTGATCATTGGGTTTGATCCAAAAACATCAACTGCAATTTCAATATGTAAGAATCTTCATGCTACATGATTTCTTGTGCTAATGCTTCTTGTTTCACTTCACTGTGTATGTTATCGTTGTTGTTGTATTCTGTTTTCTTTGTCAGGTATGATAACAGGTATATCAGGGGCAGCTGTGTTGCTAAGCCATCCAATACTTGACCATCCCGTCATTGATTCTGATCTAGCACTTCTTTTAACACCAATGCTGTCACTAGGGATCAGTATTGGTGTTGCTCTTAACGTTATATTTGCTGAGTGGATGGTTATAGTTATGTTCATCATTCTTATCATAGGTAATGATGGTTCAGATGTGATTCCTACCCGTATTATCGATATAGTTTTTCTGATTGATTTAAGGGAGTTGTAGTTACATCAACTAGGTCATTCTTCAAGGGTATTGAGGAATGGAAAGAAGAAAACAGAATGCATAAGGTTAATCTCTTTGAACCTTCTTTCTGATTGTAATGTGCATTAGAAATTGTGTTTTTCATCCCAGTGAGTATTTGTCACGACCCAAGGTACACCCTAGGCATAACATGGCGTATAGGACCCCGAGAGACCCTACACAAGCCACTTAGCATACATTAAGCAAGATAATAGAAATTCGAGAGAACTTAAAAGACAATTCATATCAAAGAGTTTCATAAAATGAAGTGGCAGTCTATATAGTCTCAAAGCCATCTAATACATCAAGAGTGATCGGGATGTAACCCGTACATCACATATAGTCTCTGATAAAGAAAATACATAAAGCAACAAAATGAAAGTCGTCCTCAAACCATGAGGACTCACCAAGTCTTCAAATGCACTAAGTATAGCTATTAGCCACGAGTGGAGGCAGAATAGTCACCACGCCCTACATTTGGGGAAAATGTAGTCAAGAGTATGCGTTAGTACAAATATGTACCAAGTATGATAGCAATGCATAAAAGTTATGTAAATCATGCTAAACGGGCATTTTTATGCAAAGACCAAGTTAAACATAAGGTAAGAGTATGAAAATATAAAGCATAATCATGGTCAATGCAAATAAGCATCGTGTTTAAACACTTGTGAGCTTGAAGTAACTTTAGTTCATTATTGTCGGAGATTTACCTTTTATCGACACAAAGACCATGTGAGCTAAAACATGGAATCCGATGTCTACCCCACACAGAAAAGAGGTGTTCTTACTTGCCAAGGTAAGAACCATAAACTTCTAGCTTACGTGGATTCACTAGCTAATGTTTATCTAGACAACCTATGGTGGCACATAGTTTATGGGACATGGGTAATCGCCACTTATCCACACGGCGCTAAGCATAAATCCCATGGAATCTTGATTAGTCTTATCTTTTCTTAACATTCATGAGGCATAAGTAATCGAATCTTGCCTCATCATTGGAATAGCTCCTTAACATTGGTTCATTTTAGGTGAGAAAGTCTTTCAACCTTAAGAACCCTTTATGTGAGAAAATCCTTTTACAATCTTACTTTCATGTGTATGTGAGAAATCTTTTCACAAAAACAACATGGATGCTTCACTCTCAAAGCAATTAATCTTAAAACATTTTCATCAACTTCATAAGAACATACATATCTTCATATTTTCATGTGTTCAAGGATGGGTTCACTGACCGTGGACTCTTCCACCGTCCTTGAACCCTTACAATTTTTTTTTTTTTTTTTTAGGTGTTACAGTATTGGAACACACAACCGTATGAAGAAGAAGACGAAAATGAAAGTGAAACAGCAACAGAAGCTGGTGCTGAAGATATTTTGTACAAACTTCTACCTAGAGGTCCAAGAATTAGAAATCAAGAGGTGATCACTTTCATATTTGTGGCTATCAATTTACTTGACTACCTACATGGTCAATGTCTAATTTTTCATAAACAAGTATTACCTCAAGTTATTTTGAACTTGATGTGCCTTTCTCTATACTGGAATGCTGACTTCTTGAGCTTCTCCAGGTCGTGTATACGAAGGATTTCAGCATACTTATTGCTGTGTGGGTCATTTTCCTCGCTCTGCATATCGTTAAGGTTTATTTCTTTAAATTGCTTGTCTGTTTATAATACCTTTACATTTTCAGGACCACCTTCTGCACTATTAACTTTCTGACTAGAAGCTACGTAACATTTTTTTAGTACAGACATATACATCAACTTGTTCAACGACATATTGGATTTTAAACCTCTTACAGGTACTAATTATTTGAAATGTAAACTATACTGTCTGTGTGTTTATATAGGAGGTATTAACTTCTTCATATTCAAGAATATTTGTTTTCTACATTTCAGGTCCCTGTTGCTGTAGGAGTTTCTGCATATGAAGCAGTTTGCTTGTATAACGGAACGAGGGTGGTCATGTCAAGTGGAAAAGATGTAATAACCGTGTATATGGGAAACAGGGTGGTCATGTCAAGTGGCGAAGAAGTGATAACTTGGAAAGTGCATCAGTTGATTCTTTACTGTTGCTGTGGCCTTTTAGCCGGTATAGTTGGTGGTCTGCTAGGTCTTCATGGAGGATTCATTTTGGTTCCATTGTTTCTACAACTAGGGATTTTGCCTAAGGTGCATCTTTCGTTTCCCCTGATCACTCTTGTTTTAGAAAGATCAGCTTTTTCGACTTCCAAGTTGCATCTATTGACACATTGCAAATGCAGGTTTCTATCACCACTACTAACTTTATGATGATATTCTCTTCCTCCATGTCCGTCATACAGTATTACCTACTAGGACACTTTCCAGTACCATATGGTAAGGACAGATCTTCATTGGTTTTTATCGTTGATTTGAGAAATCATACATTCTATTACTATCTTGCAGCTTTGTTTTTCGTTGCTGTGACTACTGTTGCTGCCTTGGTAGGAAGCATTATCGTAGATAAAATAATTGACGTTAATAGAGCATCTGTGATCATCTTTATTTTGTCCTTCACAATCTTTGTTGGCTCAGTCTCATTAGGCAAGTTCCTTCTCTTTTCATTTGTTTACATATTTTTAGCAATAATTTGAAACTATCGCGTAGCAATTGACATTCCTTAACTAGTTGTGTGACTGTTTTCATCCTATTTGGTTACAGGTGGTGTAGGCATGGCAGACTATATAGGGTTTGATACATCTGTGCATATAAGCCTTCAGTTTTGTATAATTAATGTTTTTCTGGAGTTGTTATAATATATTTTGATTTTATTTGCAAAAATAAGTTGATATGTGATGGATTTGATCCTGTCCTTTGTAATGCATGGCAAGAATTTACGTATTCACGTGCCCCATAAGTTCATTTTTCGCCATGTGTGGTCTGAGGAGAGATAGAAATAGACCCATATATTGGGAAGAGTATGATTAACCAAGACATAACTCACATGTAACTTATCGAGGACATAAATGTAGGAAGATTAGGACAAAAGGTTGGTAGATAATCAATAATTAGAGCAAAAGGTTAAGAGGACCTCTTTGGCTGTCAACTCAGAATGATATAACAACACAAAAGACACACTGCCAGGAATTTAAGACATGCACAAAACTTGTCAAACA
>CM040629.1:87634727-87650437 GCA_022817965.1 Solanum lycopersicoides | reverse complement strand
CAAAAATTAACGCCAATATAAATTATTGATAGGCAAAGGCACCACAATACATGTCAGTATATATTGGAAAGGAGCAAGTGCCCCTGTCCTAATTCATTCAGTCAACATAGAAACATCCCAAAAGTTAACAAAAACGTAACACTATTTGAACTTAGAACACCAAACCAAGCCATGGGTAAGGGCTTTTTAATACTAGGAGGAAGAATATCACTTCCTCACTTCTTTCCACTCTTTTTCAAGCCAGTACCGCCAATGGACCCTTTCTGAGCCTTTGCCTTGAGCTCCTTCAGGGCCTGCAACGTCACAAAGATGAGTTAATTGAGTCATAATGATTGGTCTATAACAAGCTGCAATAACAAGAAAGAATGAGTTACCTTTTCTTCTTCCTTCTTCTTTGCAAGAAAAGCCTTGTCATTCTACAGATAAATCAAACGCGTACAAGTTAGAGCCAGCAGCAAATATCACATGTAAGGCTCATGAGCCAGAGACTGAATTAACCTAGTGGATACCAAATTCTGAGCATGAAGCATAATCCAAAACAAAGGTTTCATTATTAGTCACCCGTTCTCCCTTATTCATAATAACTTCGATACCAACGATTGTTGCAACAAATAGAGAATTTCTGAATGTGTGACCATCTAAAGATATATTCCTCAAAATAGCCAAAGAAATTGCATAACAATCTAGTCTATTAGCTTCACTGATCTAGATATGTCACTGACGGTATATGGAGCGTCGATAGAACTGTGACATATCCACCCTTCTCTGCACCCATCAATTAACTACGACTCAATTCCAAATCAGTTAGGTCAACCTATATGAATCCCTATTCCGCTCACCCTACCCACACCCACACCCACACAACAAAAAAGTGTTGCAGTCCTACTGAAAAACAACAAAAACCTCACACGAATCCCCATGATTTTGTTGCTATTTTTACCTTTGATGTTCCCTTTCCTCCTCAAATTTATTTTCAATTTTCAAAGTGCTTCCCGAAGCAAATAATAACCTTTTTTAATGCAGATACAAAATATACCAAGAGTCTAACAAGCATGTTTTCTTGTGCAGACTGTATCCCTAACCAACCTCCCCCTTGCTATCTATAGGGCTAAGGCATAACTATAACAATTCAAAGACCTACAGTTTGTCTCCCTTTCGGTTAAAATTGTTCAGCAGTATATTAGTGCTGGTTTTTGTCATCAAGAAAATTATTCTGATCACTTACCCCATAAAAGGAACAAAAAAATTCAGCTGACACGCACACACTAAGCACCAATCCCAAATTGGTCTAGGTACCGTATACGAATCCTTTATTCCAATTCAGAAAACCCAACATCCACAAATACAGACTATATCTACCCCAAACAAAAGGCCAAGTCACCATTGAAACAAAAAGTGTCTATTAGCAACAACGTATCGACCCCATAAAGATAGGATAAGGTTCGCGTACATCTTACCCTCCCCAACCCCCCCTTGTGAGATTGCACCAGATATGTTGTTGTTGTTAATATATTGAATAAACAAATTGTAGTTAAAACACAAGATCTACAAAATAACAGAAGAATCTATACAAACAAACATCAGGTGAAATAATCACAAAAACAAGATATTTCATCAAATTACCTCATCATACTCCTTCTTTTCAGTCTTTGGTGCCTTCAAAGGCTTTGCTTTTCCACCTATTCAACAAAACCAAAAATCAATATACTTATTATAGCTTTTCTTACAGCCTTTTGAAAAAAATCAACCCACAAATCAATTAGGTCAACTATAACCACAAAAAAATCAAATCTTTTGACAAATTATATCAATAACAACATAATTCCACAATTAAATAACAATTTTTTTTCAAAAATAATAATCAAATCTTTCAAAAACAATATAGGGTCTGTTATACAACGAAAAAAAAATCAAATCTTTACCTTGCTTGGAAGACATGGTTGAACTTTAGGGTTAAGAGTTTGGATCTGTTGATGAAAACTCTCTCTCCTAACCCAAATAAGCTTTTTTTTGTGAAGTGGCGTTGGAATGTTGATGGATAGTGCCAAAATTTATACTACTTTTTTTTTATTGTATTATTGGAGTAGGAATAAAAGTTGTAGTGTTTTACTATTTTATCCTCTTTGTTAAAGTGTGTGAATTTGAGATTTGAGGTTTTTTTAGGTATTTGAATGAAGGAATAAGCCAATTGGAAGTAGGGCTAGCATTATTCCTTGAGCAACTTGCCTCCTAGTTTCTTCGATTAATCTTTCACACCTATTGATTCCACAAAATATTACTTTATCTATTCTAAATTATTTGTTTATTTAAAATTAATATATTTATTAAAAAATCAATTACTCAAGGGAGTATTTTCTTAAATAAGAAATTTATCATTTTATCCCTATTGATTATGAAGCAGACGAATTAAAAACTTAAGATTTTCAAGAAGATTTAGATTTTTAAAAATAATTAATGATGGTATAATAGGAAAGAATATTTTGTTCTTTCTTGGTTAGTCAAAATGAACAAGTAATTAAGCACAATGTGAGTAGTTATCTCTCATTAACAATACGTATTTAATAATTTTATTTATCAAGGATAAGATAGATGAAACGATTAGGCATAAAAATTATTATAAACTAGTCTCAATTTATATCATTCAACACTCATTGAATCGTTTAAATTTAAGAGTATGTTTAATGTTATCTAGGGATGGCAATGGGGTGGTATGGGTGGGGGCAGTGCGGGTTGAGCTTAATCCGTAAAAATTTTAATATGTCCTGTCCCGCATAACAACTCGTTTCATTTTCAACCCATTCCACCCCGTCCCGCATAGTTTTTTTAATATTTTTTTTTCTAGTTATGTTGGATTTAAAATAAAATTGATAAATAAATTTATTTTTTTCATTAAGTCGTATTAATTTAATAGGGTAGTGACTTAAAATTTTATTTTTTAGAGGTCAATTGGAAAACATGTAAGAAATTGTATTATTTTTATTGAACTATTTTCATTTATTAACTTGAATATTTTAATAGCTTTAATGAAATTATCTTAATAATTAATGTTTTATCACTCTTATAACATGTAAAAGTTAAAATTAAGTTTAAACCCACATAAAATTATATATATCCGCAACCTGCATCGCCCAATATTAATTTTAAAAAAACCACTTCAACCCGTGCCACACAACCTCAAATTCACCCCGCTCCACATAGCTTTAAATCCACCACCTCGCATCCACCTCGCCCCATTGACATCAAAACCATATATTTGTTGTGATAGTATGAAAAATAATCAGCATATTTTAATTCTAAGTATTAACAAATGAATGCAGTGGATGTTGGACTATGATTGACTTCATCAAGTCCTTACTCCCATACAATATTATTAGGGAAACTTACATAAATATACTATAATAAAAAAATGTTTATTATTTATAATAATAACATTTCTTTTTCATGATCACTTTTAATTTATTTATAATATAAGTTTAATATATATTTTAAGAATAATTTTTTATTCACATATAATACAAGTTTCTTTGATAGATAATTTATTTAACACACATTTTAATACACTTATATTACAATGTGTCAAAGTTTTACCAAACAAATATGATATATTTTTATAAACAATTATAATTCATATACAATTCATATATATTGCATACATAATTCACTTTTAATACATATTGCAGATTTAACACATTATTACTATAAATGATAATAAATAAAAAATATTATTAAAATCAGTAATATATTTATTAAAATATATCAACTCATATAATTTTTTTCCATATTGTTAATCCTAATTCTTCGATTGTCAATCAACATTCTCCAATGTCCATGTTGGCCTAACCAAGTTATTATTGGGTCATTAAAATTGGTCTTGTTTATACTTTCAAGCATTTTTTATGGATATATTATGGGCTTTAAGTTGATCCAATTAATCATGTCCATGAATTCTGAATGAACCCAAAAAAACATTGTCTCATACTTCTTTCTTATGAGTGGTAATACAAAATTATAATTTATTTTTAAAATTACGAGATTCTCTTAAATGAATACAATAATATAAGAGCTGATACATTAAAAAGAAAGGCCGGATACATTAATGGGTAAAAAATCAAAGTGATGATACATTAAAAAGAGGATCGGATACATGCGCTGACACATTAAAAAGAGGGTCGAATATATTAATGGCCAAAAAATCGAATCCCTTAAAAAAGCAAAGCACCGATATATTAAAAAGTGAGTCGGATATATTAATGACATTTTTTACTTAAGAGAAAAATGAGAGATTCTGAAAATTTGTAAAACTTATAAGGAATAATGGTAATAAGTAAATTAAAAGGTGAGATTTCCGCAATTAATCCATAAAATAAATTATAAATTTTGTTATAATACATTGAACCTATTAAAAACAATAACCAAATTACTATACATGAATTAAGATTTTAGCTAAAATTTAATAAAAAATAATTAAATTACTTTTACTTCTCTATATATATCTATATATATACAAGCGGCTTGACAAGCACCTCTCGGATGTTACGCCCTTGCAATTGCTGCAAAAGACATTTTGGTCATTTCACATGAAATTAAATTAAAGTTAAAATTGGTATACGTGTTATGCCCTTGCAATAGCTGTAATTATGTCATTTATGGTGTTAATTTGAGATTGTTACTAATGTTTTCAGAAATTATGTCTTAAAGACAAAACTAAGCTCTTCTTAATATTCCTTTCCAGTTTGTTTCTTGTTCAAACAGCTTTAGTACTTACGTTATCCGTCAAATTTCCCACTACTTTGTTACCAAATGATCTATTTTATGTGTATTTTATTGAAATTTAGATCACTAATTGAGAGTGATCTTTTGCTTTACTCCATAAATAGATATAGATCTAAATATTTTTATTTTTGCTCCATGATTGAAGGTTTTCGTTCCTTTTTAAGACTATGTATTAGGAAGTAAATACAAGTTGTGTCATTGGAATCGCTAGGTTGTTCTTCTCCTTGGATTTTTCCAAGATAAATCCTAAATACGCATACAAGTGTAGTTGTTGTAGATTTCGTTCACAACAGAGCATGTTTCATAACAAGGAGACTTAACAAATACAAAAAAAACTCGCACATATATTATGCTAACTTGTACAATAATTGAAAGAGGGTCGATTTTTTTTTTATCTAACACCACTCCCAGGCAGTCTACAACTCTTTGCAACTTCATCCTTACACTCACACGAATTTGACTAAGTATAAAAAAAATTATTTAGTTTTATTTAGGCAATAATAAGCGTAACAACACAATCAACGTACGGGAACTCTTCACAACCTTTTATTAATAATATATCAATAAAGGATAAGGCTTCACAAATTAATCTAAGGCCAGGTTCGTTCTCCCTTAGCCTTAGACGAATTTACACTCCTTATAAAAATTCTGCACAAGACAGTTACAACAGATAGAATTATTTTCGGCGGTTACATTGGCGGGTACATCTGACATGTGTCTAACACTTTTCCTCACAGAATTCAAACTAAGTCCAACACTAAATATTCTAACTGATAGAATTATTTTCGAATTCAAAATACATTCTAAGGCATAACTGAAATCAGTCATTCTAACACTCAGAATATTTTCAGCTTATTCCAACACTTAGAATATTTCAGCTTATTCCAACACTTAGAATTATTTCAGCTTGCTTCCAACACTTAGAATATTTCAGCATGCTTCCAACACTTAGTTTTATTTTCAACTCTTGTCTTACCAACATCAAGTCCACAACCTTGTCTTGTCAAGCCAACACCCGGCCCGCCTTGTCTTGCCGATGAATCCGTCTACACGTAAGCCTTGCACGTCCAAGCAGCCTTGCCAACACCCAAGCACCTTGAACCTTTGTTGCACTGTTTTGCCCCCATGCATGCCAAGACCAATGCCCAAATCCTTGTCATGCCTGCACATAATTAGATCAAGTAATTTACGGGTCTAACAATAATTGTATATTAACAGAAGCTTACAACAATATACTCTCTTGTAAGTTGTTAATTTTTATGTCGTTGTTACAAATTTCATGCATAACAGATGTCAACCGATAAAAATTTGGTGGTACCAACTTGGTCCTCGCAAAAAAGGAAGTGTCATTACTCAACAGAAAGAGCTGCTAAAATCAAGCTTAGCAGACATGATCTGCGTATTCAACTGTCGCCTGAGAAAAAGGCGATGCTTTTATCGCGACGACGAGTGAAAAATGTTGAATCGGTAGGCTGCTCTTTCTTGACTGAGAGTGCCAAAGAAGCATCATGTTCTGGAGTTGGTGTTGAACTGAAGGTCAAATACTAAAAAAAACCCAACTTAAAATGTATGTTATTTATCATTTTACTTATATATGCATTGATAATGTTAATTAGCATTACCATCCTGCAGTCGCTGATACATCCTCCGTCGACAACCTAACGACGACCTTCGATAAAGGAAAGAATACACATGGACAATTATCTGCATCCGAAATTGGTCTGTTATCATCACAATTTTATTTTGAGTTTTGTTTGTCGACAACTGTTTCATATATTAATTGGACTAATTGTGTACTAGGATCAACATCCACGACCGCCACTGTATTGCATGATCCTAAAACAACACCTAATTGGACTGATTGCCTATTAGGTTCAACATCAATGGCTGTCACTGAATCGAATGATCCAACAGTATTACCTAATGTCAAAAAAGGTTTGTCTTACTCTATTACTTTAACAATTCTTGCAAATGTTCTGTAGACAGAGGTGTCATACATTATTGCAACAACTATACACAGGTTATAGATCAAAAAAAGTGGGTTGTTGAAATTTTAACTGGCTACCCAGTAATGCGAGCCTTTTAAAAACTGTGGCAGATTGTAAATACTGCAAAGCAAAATGATTTGAATATGAGTCGCCCGGATTCTGTTGTGGCAATAGTTCAGTTAAGTTTGTATCCCATGAAATGCCTAATGAATTATTAAATCTTTACTTAGATAACAAGGAAGAATCTATACATTTTCGTGCTTATATCAGAATATACAATAATATGTTTGCATTTACCTCACTTGGAGTAAACTATGATAAGACGCTAGCAAAAAAATATCATGATATTTACACATTTAAAGTACAAGGGCAAATGTATCACTTTATAAACGATTTAGTTGCAACAAATGAACAACCAAGAAACTTACAATTGTATTTCTATGACGATAACAAAGAAATATTGAACCAAATGGCTACTTCAAGCATGCTTAAACAAACAGTTATTGAAAAGTTAATGGATATTCTAAAGATAAATCCTTATTGCATTTTTTTGAAATCCCTATACATTCCTGAGTTATCAATTTTTATATTGCATTGCGGTGTGGATCAGGTTTATACTAGCGAGTATTTAACATATCGAGTGTATCGGAAATAGCAGCATTATGGCTAGAGTAAGAAACAAATGCTAATAATTTTGTACCCCATATTCGAATTTACACGCACAGTAATAGAAGTCAATTAGTAAATTATTACTATGATTGCTATGATCCTTTACAATATCCACTTCTATTTTCATATGGTGAAAATGGATGGCATTGTGGTATTCAAAAGATTATATTTCCAGAGAATAAATCGGAAAAAAAAAAAGTGGCCTTACTATGAAGATGAACAACTTCCAAGCTTATCTAATATGTATTCAATTGATGGACTACTTGATATGGAAGCCGAGGTTCTGGAAAAAAGAAAACGAAAAAGGGACACTGTTTCTAGTCGTGAGTACTACTGTTATATAACAAATGAGAGACAATGAGGAAAATGAAATTTTACACTCGGGTAGATTATTTCAACAATACTCAGTTGATGAATTCATCAAAATAGAAACTCAAAGGTTAGATTTCACATCTTTTAACCAGGATTTTTATCGAACTGATATATTGCAAGGAGTTTTTGATGTCCATAGATTGGGTGAAAGAGAAGTCTCTAAAATAGGCAAAAAGAGATTTCTTCCGGCCAGTTTTATAGGTGGTCCGAGGGATATGCGTCGGCATTATATGGATGTTATTGCATTAGTTCAACATTTTGGAAAGCCCGATATAATTCTCACTATGACATGTAATTGTTGGGTTATCCCACATCGGAAGTGGAAGGGGCTGGTGGTCAATTTATAAGTGTGAGGGAAAGCCTCAACCTTTGAGCTAGCTTTTGGGTTGAGAAGGCCCAAGACCACCCAACATTGGTATCAGAGCCCAGGTTGTCAACAAGTCTCAGCCCACCGGGAGAAACTGGGTTGTCGCTCTCTCCAGCCCAAGGCCCGATGTGTGAAGGGGGAGATTGTTGGGTTATCCCACATCGGAAGTGGAAGGGGCTGGTGGTCAATTTATAAGTGTGAGGGAAAGCCTCAACCTTTGAGCTAGCTTTTGGGTTGAGAAGGCCCAAGACCACCCAACAGTAATCCCTCTTGGCCAGAAATAAAAGAACACTTATTTCCAACAGATGAAGCTCAAAATAGACATTATTTGATTAGTCGTGTATTTAAAGCAAAAGTAGAAGAAATGAAAACAGATATACTAAAAAGAAATATATTTGGAAAAGTCGCAGCTTTTATGTACACAATAAAATTTCAAAAACGAGGTCTTCCTCATGCTCATTTTTTAGTTATACTCAATGATGACTAGAAATTATTAACACCTGAGGCCTATTACAAATTTGTTTCCGCTGAGTTACCTGATCCGGATACAAATCCTTACTTATATAAGCTTGTTATTAAACACATAATGCATGGCCCTTGCGGTCAATTGAATCCAACAAATTCATGTATGCAGAAAAAAGGACGGTGCAAATTTAGATACCCAAAGAGCTTTGCTGATACAACAACAAAAGGAAAGAACTCATACCCAATTTATAAAAGGCGAAATATGGGCAAATTTGTGCAGGTTAGAAAACAACTTCTAGATAATTCATGGGTTGTTGCTCATAATCCTTATCCACTATGCAAATATGATTGCCATATAAATGTAGAAGTATGTTCTGATATAAAAGTTGTCAAATATATATACAAATACATTTGTAAAGTACATGATAAAATTTCATTTCATGAGCATGACGCCAACACAAATATTGAAATAGATGAGATAAAAGAATATCAATCTGCTAGATGGGTGTCAGCGCCTGAAGTTATGTGGCGTTTATTCGCCTTTCCTATTAGTGAAATGACCCCAAGTGTTCATCACCGTCAATTACATCTTGACAGACAACAATTAGTCTCTTTTAAAAAAACACAGACAGCATCAGTAGCATTGTTAAAAGTCCTATGATTGCCAAGACAATGTTGACAGAAATTTTCCTGATGAATGCAACAAATACAAGTGCTAAAGTGCTTAATTTGTTGTACAAAGATTTTCCACATACTTTGTATGGTCATTTTCTTATAAAATGTGGAGTCGACGAAAACGTGGCAAGGTTATTGGTCGAGTTGTAACGTCTCATCCAACAGAGGGAGAAAGATATTATCTTAGATTATTACTAATGAATGTGAAAGCACCATCATAATATAATGATCTTCTTACAGTCAACGGTGTTTGTTGTGAAACATTCAGAGAATCTGCAGAAAAAAAAGGTTTATTACACTGTGATAATAGTTTAGTTGAATGTATGTTGGAGGTTTCTTGTTATCAAATGCCTTATAGTTTAAGACACACTTATAAATTGACCACCAGCCCCTTCCACTTCCGATGTGGGATAACCCAACAATCTCCCCCTTCACACATCGGGCCTTGGGCTGGAGAGAGCGACAATCCAGTTTCTCCCGGTGGGCTGAGACTTGTTGACAACCTGGGCTCTGATACCAGTTTGTTGGGAAAACGCGGACAATCACAACAATATATATGGTTAAAGTAATGGAAATAAAATGGGAAAATAACGACACCAAAAATTTTACGTGGAAACCCTTCTAAATAAGGGAAAAAACCACGGCCAAGAGGAGCAACTGATATTACTATAGTAAGGAATTTTACACTGTGTAGTCACAAATACAATACTCAAAGTGACTACTACACACTCAAAAGAAACAACACTCTTTTGGTTTCCGTCTTACTAAAATATCGCTCACACTCTATTTTTCTTCACAGACTATTCTTTTGTATAGTCTATGGAATACCTCACTTTGCTCTCAAAATGGTTTTTCTCTCTAACTTGGTGTGTTCTACAAATGAGCAAGAATGCTCTATTTATAGAAGGATAAAACCATGCCTATGTCACTAATGACATAGGTAAATATAGCAAAGTCAAAAATGAGTTGCAAATCTTACCAATTTGCCAACTACCAAGTCTTAATTTTCAACTCTTGTCACTATTCCTTTTTAACAATTACTTGTACCAATTGAATAGCTAAAGTTGACCAAAAATGGGATGGATTCAACAAATCTCCCCCTCCAGTCCCATTTACTGGAAGAAGGTATCTTCATCTTCTTTAGAGAGAGCTCATACCCACAAGTTCTTTGCATAAATCGAACTTGTCTTTCGGTATCGTCTTGGTCAGCATATCTGCAGGATTTTCACTTGTGTGGATCTTTTTGACGTGAAATGATTCACTCTCCACTTCCTCACGAATCCAATGATATCTGACGTCGATGTGTTTTGTTCTTGCATGGTACATGGAGTTCTTGCTCAAGTCTATTGCACTTTGACTGTCACAATAGACAATATACTCCATCTGATTCAAACCAAGCTCTTGAAGAAATCGCTTTAGCCATATCATCTCCTTGCCGGCTTCAGTAGCCGCAATATACTCAGCTTCAGTTGTAGATAGTGCAACACACTTCTGCAACTTTGACTGCCATGATATAGCTCCCCCTGAAAAAGTAAACAAATATCCAGTAGTGGATTTTCTGTTATCAAGGTCACCTGCCATATCAGAATCTGTATAGCCTTTCAAGATTGGATTTGATGCTCCAAAACACAAGCATTCATCTGAGCTTCCTCTAAGATACCTGAGTATCCACTTCACAGCTTCCCAATGCTCTTTTCCTGGATTTTCGAGAAATCTGCTGACAACACCAACTGCGTGAGCAATATCAGGTCTAGTGCACACCATTGCATACATTAGACTTCCGACGACGGAGGAATATGGAACTTTGCCATGTTCTCTTTTTCCTCCCTAGCTGTAGGACACATCTTCTTGCTCAATTCATATGACCAGCAAGAGGTGTACTAACAGGCTTAGCATTCTTCATATTGAAGCGCTCCAGTACACGTTCAATGTACTTCTTCTGGGACAAATAAATCTTTCTTTTATCTCTAAGACGAGTAATTCTCATGCCCAAAATTTGCTTGGCATGACCCAAGTCTTTCATAGAAAAAGACTTACACAACTCTTTCTTCAGCTCGTCAATCTTGGAAGTATTCTTGCCCACAATCAACATATCATCCACATACAACAGGAGGATGATAAAATCATTGTCAGAAAATTTTTGTACAAATACGCAATGATCTGAAGAAGTCTTCTTATAGCCTTGCTCCCCCATAACAGATTCAAACTTCTTGTACCACTGTCTAGGAGCTTGTTTTAGGCCATAAAGACTCTTTTTGAGTTTGCACACAAAATTTTCTTTACCTTCTACTTTGAAGCCCTCAGGTTGTTCCATATAAATCTCTTCTTCTAGGTCACCGTGAAGGAAAGCCGTCTTCACATCCATTTGCTCAATCTCTAAATTAAGACTAGCAGCCAAACCTAGAACTGTGCGAATCGAGGACATTTTCACAACAGGAGAAAATATTTCGTCAAAGTCAATACCCTTCCTTTGACCGAATCCCTTAACAACCAATCTAGCTTTGTACCTGGGCTTCAAGTTGTGTTCTTCAACTTTAACTTTGAACACCCACTTGTTCTTCAAAGCTCTCATGCCCTTGGGCAATTTTACCAACTCATAAGTGTGGTTCTCATGCAAAGACTTCATCTCATCTTGCATGGCTTCAATCCATTGATCCTTGTGCTCATCTTCCATGGCCTCCTCATAACATTCAGGTTCTCCCCCGTCAGTGAGTAACACATACTCATTGGATGAATAACGGGAGGAAGGAAACCGCTGTCTTGTGGACCTCCGAAGCGGAATATTTGATTCGTCCACAACTTCATGAGCAACAGGATCATCAATAACAATATCATTGTTATTATCAACATCAACATGTTGATTTGATACATGATTCTGGGCGTCACTATGATTATCAAGCCCAACAACATCATGCACACTTGTGTGAGGAACGTCATCATGATGAATTATACCATCAAAACTTGAAGATTCTACCTTCTCCGCTTTGTCAATATCTTCAATTGTTTGATTCTCCATGAAAATAATATCACGGCTTCTCACAAGTTTCTTTTCAATTGGATCATATAGCCTGTAACCAAATTCATCTAGGCCATATCCAATGAAGATGCATTGCCTTGTCTTGGCATCTAACTTTGACCTCTCATCTTTTGGCACATGTACAAAAGCTTTGCAACCAAATACTCTCAAATGGTCATAGGAAACATCCTTTCCATACCAAACACTATTTGGTACATCACTTTGCAAAGCAACAGCAGGAGATAGATTAATAACATGTGCAGCGGTCAATAAAGCCTCACCCCAAAATGAGTTCGGCAACTTTGCTTCAGAAAGCAAACATCTAACTCTTTCCATCAAGGTCCTGTTCATCCTCTCAGCCAAACCATTAAGCTGAGGAGTCTTGGGAGGAGTCTTCTGGTGTCTAATACCTTGATGCTTGCAGTATTCGTCAAATGGTCCACAATATTCACCACCATTATCAGTACGAATGCATTTCAGTTTCTTTCCAGTTTCTCTTTCAACTGAAGCCTGAAACTGCTTAAAGACACCTAACACTTGGTCTTTAGTCTTCAAGACATAGACCCAAAGTTTTCTCGAGCAATCATCAATGAAAGTGACAAAGTAAGTGCACCACCAATGTCTTTGTCTTCATTGGACCACATAAATCAGAGTGCACCAACTCAAGCAACTCTGTCTTTCTCGAAGGAGGGTAGGACTTAAAGGAAACTCTATTTTGTTTACCAGCCAAGCAGTGCTCACACTTTTCTAATTTAGCACTTTGAAATTTGACAAAATTTCTTCTTGGCTAGAACATTAAGTCCTTTCTCGCTGATGTGGCTAAGCCTCTTGTGCCATAATGTTGAAGAGCTATCGCTCTCAACCGCATTCACCATATCAACACAAGCAGAGGCCGTAGTCCAATATAGACCACGACGTTTGTTACCACGAGCCACAACCAAGGAACCCTTGATGAGCTTCCATTTTCCATCACCGTTGGTACTAACATATCCTTCATCATCTAAAACACCAACAGAAATTAGGTGCAGACGAACATCAGGAGCATGTTTCACATTGTTCAAAACTAGTTTAGTTCCAACACTAGTTTTCAAAAGATTGTACCAATACCAACCACCCTAGAAACAGTCTCATTACCCATACTCAAAGTTCCAAAATCACCAGGAGTATAGGAAGAGAAAAAATCCTTCCTTGATGTCACATGGGATGCGGCACCAGTATCCACAACCCAGCTTGACTCATCACAAGCAATATTTATCATATCCGCATCAAGGACAGTAACAAGATCTTCGGTGGTAACGGTGGCTAGGCAATTTTCATTGCCATCTTCTTTAGTTTCCTCTTTGTTTTTGTTCTCCCTCTTCAACTTCCTGCAGAACTTCTTCGTGTGCCCTTTCATACCACAATGATAGCACTCAATATCCTTAAGTCTGCCTCTGGATTTGCTCTTATTTTGTTCTCTATTCTGAGAACCACGATTTTGTTTCTCCCCCTGGGGCCAGTTATCAGGACATCCGACGAAGAGGAACCTTGAGTTTTTCTCTCATCTCTTCGTTCAAGACACTACTCTTGGCGGAATCCATAGAGATCACACCATCCGGAGCAGAATTTGACAATGACGTTCTAAATGTTTCCCAAGAGTCTGGTAGGGAACCAAGTAGAAGCAAGCCTTGAATTTCTTCATCAAATTTGATGCCCATAGCAGATAATTGGTTCATGATCCCCTGAAAATTATTCAGATGGTCTGTCATCGGAGAACCATCATGATACTTCAAACTCAACATCTGCTTTATTAAGAACATTTTGTTGTTGCCAGTCTTCCGAGCATACAAACTTTCAAGATGCTCCCATAGGGTTCGAGCATGTGTTTCCCCAGAAATATGGTTCAACACATTATCGTCGACCCATTGCCTAATGAATCCACAAACCTGTCTATGCAACAGATTCCATTCTTCATCTGTTTTATTATCAGGCTTTACAGTGGTAAATACTGGTTTGTAAAAATTCTTAACATAAAGCAGATCTTCCATTTTCCCTTCCAAATGGCATAATTAACACCATTCAAAGTAACCATTCTACTTGTGTTGGCTTCCATTGTTTTCCCCAAAAATATAGTTATCGCAAATCAAAGTAAATCTTTTCTGATGTGGAAGTTCAGACTGTGCTGCAACCACAGAGCATACTCAGATAAAACCTTGGCTCTGATACCAATGTTGGGTGGTCTTGGGCCTTCTCAACCCAAAAGCTAGCTCAAAGGTTGAGGCTTTCCCTCACACTTATAAATTGACCACCAGCCCCTTCCACTTCCGATGTGGGATAACCCAACATTGGTATCAGAGCCCAGGTTGTCAACAAGTCTCAGCCCACCGGGAGAAACTGGGTTGTCGCTCTCTCCAGCCCAAGGCCCGATGTGTGAAGGGGAGATTGTTGGGTTATCCCACATCGGAAGTGGAAGGGGCTGGTGGTCAATTTATAAGTGTGAGGGAAAGCCTCAACCTTTGAGCTAGCTTTTGGGTTGAGAAGGCCCAAGACCACCCAACATATTGTTGGGTTATCCCACATCGGAAGTGGAAGGGGTTGGTGGTCAATTTATAAGTGTGAGGGAAAGCCTCAACCTTTGAGCTAGCTTTTGGGTTGAGAAGGCCCAAGACCACCCAACATTGGTATCAGAGCCCAGGTTGTCAACAAGTCTCAGCCCACCGGGAGAAACTGGGTTGTCGTTCTCTCCAGCCCAAGGCCCGATGTGTGAAGGGGGAGATTGTTGGGTTATCCCACATCGGAAGTGGAAGGGGTTGGTGGTCAATTTATAAGTGTGAGGGAAAGCCTCAACCTTTGAGCTAGCTTTTGGGTTGAGAAGGCCCAAGACCACCCAACAATTTTCTTATAAAATGTGGAGTCGACGAAAACGTGGCAAGGTTATTGGTCGAGTTGTAACGTCTCATCCAACAGAGGGAGAAAGATATTATCTTAGATTATTACTAATGAATGTGAAAGCACCATCATAATATAATGATCTTCTTACAGTCAACGGTGTTTGTTGTGAAACATTCAGAGAATCTGCAGAAAAAAAAGGTTTATTACACTGTGATAATAGTTTAGTTGAATGTATGTTGGAGGTTTCTTGTTATCAAATGCCTTATAGTTTAAGACGCTTATTTTATATGATACTGGTATATTGTAGTCCTGACAATCCAAGAGAATTGTGGAAACAATTTGAAGATTCAATGTCTGAAGACTTCAGGAACTTGAGCAATATTATCATACAAGATACACCTTGCTGTCTTAAACCATATAAACGATGTATTACATTCTATGGGACAAGATATCAAAGAGTTCAATCTTGTTCCAGAAATTATCACATATTCGAATATACAAAAGAGGACGAAAG
>CM040629.1:87249562-87633756 GCA_022817965.1 Solanum lycopersicoides | reverse complement strand
GACATTTGGATTGAAGAATTACTTAGATATGGAGTGGGGCTTGGCATTTTTTCGGAAATGAACAATTTAGAACATGCAAGAAATAGGGTGTGTCTTTGATAGAAATATTGAAAGACAGTTTCTGTTATCCCAAGGTTCAAAGAAAAACTATGTCAAATGCATGATGTGTTACGTGACGTGGCTATATATATTGCATCTGAGGAAGAGCAGAAATTTATGGTAAGGCATGATGTGAACTCAAAAGAGTTCCCAAAAAAGACTCTTATGAGCAATACAGTCACATGTCAATAGTTGCAAATAAATTTGAGGAGCTTCCTAGACCAATATTTTGCCCAAAACTGAAGCTTCTAATGTTGAAACTCTGTTTTGAAAATCCATTCAAATTACAGGATAATTTTTTTGATGACATGGGTGAACTCAAAGTCTTAAGCCTGATGAGTAGATATAATGAGGACTCCATTTGTCCTTTTCCAGCATCCATTCAGAGGTTATCGAGTTTGAGGACGCTGCGCCTGATTAATTTAGATTTGGAAGACATATCTATTATTAGGGAACTTGTCAATTTAGAAATTCTAAGCATAAGAAATACTCGGTTAGATGAGCTGCCAGAGGAGATAGGAAATTTGACCAAGTTAATTATATTGGAGTTTTTGAATGAGAGAAAAACACTTAAAAGGATTTCAACAGGTGTCTTATCAAGACTAGTTCGATTGGAGGAACTACATTTGGTGGGTGTAGCAGATTGTCGTTACTCCACCTTGAGGGAACTGGAATCCTTATCGAAATTGACTGCACTGTCGTTAGATGAATGTTCCGGATATGTGATTTACAGTAAGTTGGTCCTTCCCTCCAAGTTGACACGGTACTCTATTAAAGTGGGTGATTACGACAACAGTATTGCTTACAAAGAGAGCATGCATGATTACGACAAGAGTGAATACGAACTTTCCAAGTCATGGAGACCACCCCATTGGGTGATTGGATGTGCCACCTGTTGAAAGAGAGTGAATATGTAAATTCACATGGAAAGGGCTCTAATAATGTGTTGACTGAGTTGCAGCTGAATGAATTTCAGAACGTGAAATGTCTCCGCCTCTCTGCTTGTGATTTAGTGACACATATATTCAACATCTCTCGGACGACACATGAAGTAATCAAGTTCCCCAATTTATATGAGTTGGAGCTTGTAGATCTGGAATGCCTCACTCACTTTTGCAGTGACAATGTTGACGGCATTGAGTTCCCTCAGTTACGGAACATGACCTTCAGATATTTACCTGAGTTCCAAAATTTGTGGCCTACGGTCAACAACTCCATCACTCACTCAAATCCTCTTTTTGACGAAAAGGTTTGCTAGATTTTTAAAAAAATATGAAATGAGCTTCCTTTTTCAGTTTGACGTAGTGTTTTCTTCCCATAGCTCCAAGCATATCTGCATCAAAGTTTGGTACTTCAATGTTTGCAGGTTTCTTGTCCCAACTTGGAAAAGCTATATATCGATGTGGCTCACAACATAAATGTTCTATGCTCTCACCAACTTCCAACTGCCTACTTTAGCAAACTTGAAACATTGGATGTATCGAATTGTGGAAACTTGAGAAACTTGATGTCTCCATCAGTGGCAAGAGGTCTTCTAAACCTCCAAAGTTTACGGATAGAAGGATGTTCATCAATGGAAGAAGTGATCATAAAAGAGGAACAACAAGGACAACGAATCATGACCTTATTTCCCGGTTGGAAAAACTGAGTCTTAACAATCTGCCTAAGCTGGGGCATTTCCTTCTGACTGAGCATCCTCTTAAATTTCCATTTCTCAGAGATATAAGAATTTGTGAGTGCCCTGAGATGAAGACGTTTGTCCAACAGGGAATATCTGTGAGTACACCGAGTCTCAAAAGTGATGAGGTGAAAGCAATGTTCAATTCTAAGGTTTGTCTTGTGCCACTAGCTTTTATAACTAATTACTATACTATATATATGTTTGTGTCATACATTAATACACTCCTGGTCTGCTGCTATCTTTACATTTTAACTAGCAAATAATAATAGTAATTGCCACCTGATATCTATGTTGACGGAGGTAAGAAATATAGGCGAAGCTACAATATTATAACTCAAGGGTTCACGTGAATCCAGTAGCTTTTGCCTAGAGACTTTAATTTGCATTAGTAATATCTAGAGATTCCTTGATTATGAACGCAATTGTTATTGGATATTAACTCGAGGTCATTAGAGATATCTATAAATTTCAAATTCTGAATTGCTTTATAATACTTGCAGGTTTCTTTTCCCAACTTGGAAGAGCTAATCATATGGGGACTTGAAAGCATAACTGCTCTATGCTCTGACCAACTTCCAACTGCCTACTTCAGCAAACTTGAAACATTGCATGTATGGGATTGTGGAAACCTGAGAAACTTGATGTCTCCATCACTGGCTCGGGGTGCACTGAATCTACAAAGAATAGAGATAGAAAAGTGTGTGTCAATGGAAGAAGTGATCACAGAAGAGGAACAACAAGGAGAAGAAATCATGACCTTATTTCCCCTGTTGGACTATTTGGAGCTTAAAGAACTGCCTAAGCTGAGGCATTTCTTTCTGACAAAGCGTGTTACTGAATTTCCATTTCTCAAAGAAGTGACAATTCGTGACTGCCCTGAAATGAAGACGTTTGTCCAACAGGAATATCTGTGAGTACACCGAGTCCCGAAAGTGTGAACAATGATGATGAGATGAAAGTAGTTGATCTCAATAAAGCCATGTTCAATTCTAAGTTTTGTCTTGTGCCGCTAGTTGTATAACTAATTACTATTATTATTATTATATATATTAAAATGAAGTTAAATGGCAGTTTCTTTGACTGCCTCATTTTTATGTTTAAGTAGAAAGGTTAAAGATGAAGTAATCCACAAGTATAGTTATTTAGAGCTCCAAGTGTATTTGCAATAAAATAATAAAGTTTTCTATTTCCGTTTGCAGGTTTCTTGTCCGAGCCTGAAATATCTAACTATCAAGGAGGCTAACAGTATAAGTTCTCTATACTCTCATCAACATCCAACTGCCTACTTTAGCAAACTTGAAACATTGGAACTATGGCATTGTGGAAAATTGAGAAACTTGATGTCTCCATCCGTGGCCAGAAGTCTTCTGAATCTCCGAATACTAAGAATACATGATTGTCAATCAATGGAAGAAGTGATCACAAAAGAGGAACAACAAGGAGAAGAAATCATCACCGTATTTCCCCTGTTGGAAGGATTGGGTCTTGAACAACTACCTAAGCTGGGGCATTTCTTTCTGACGGAGCGTGCTCTTAAAATTCCATCTCTCATAAGAGTGCTGATTGCTCACTGCCCGGAAATGAAGACGTTTGTCCAACATGGAGTATTTGTGAGTACACCGAGTCTCAAACAGGTGAATTATAATGAAGTGAAAGTAGATGATCTCAATAAATGGACACAACAGAGGTTCAATTCTGAAGGTTTGTCTAGTGCCACTAGTTGTATAACTGATTAACTCTAGTCCACTTTTTCCGTCTTAACTTAATAGTAATATTCAAATACTTATTTTTAAATAGAAATCTGAAGCATCACTATTCTTTGCTCCCAGGAACAAAAATCTAGCCAAGGCACTACCAATGGCGACGAATCTGAAGCTATTGTTGGCGAAAAATCTGAAGTTGTCGATGACTAATGAAAGGGTGAAACGTGATTTTGGGGTGATGGTACGTTGTTAGCACAGTTGACATCTAAATAATTGTATATATTAATGTAATTATATAGTGCTATAAATTAGTATTATCATATAGATTTGTTGTATAATGAGAGAAATAAATATTGTGATAAAACAGTTGATTTGGAGGGATAACAAAGCAGATTTAGAAGAATTAAATAGCAGGTTTGTAAAGATAAATTAGCTGAGTTAATATCTCATTTAGAAAGTCACTCAACTTTGAGTTGTTCACTTCGAAACTCACTCAACTTTGTGTTATAACTCAAGTCACTCAACTATTAATAGTTCACTTAAAAAGTCATATAACTATTGATATTTTACATAAAACGTCAACCAACTAATTTAAATTAATTTTTTCATTAAATTTTGTAAAACACAACTTTTTTGTAACTATTTAAAAAACTAATACGATGCTTATTTTAATTATTTTATTGAAGTATAATTTTTCTTTATACCTTTTTTTAGAAGGCATTGTGTTGCGTATTTTTTTATTACTTCTTATCAATTCCAACTTCTTCTTCTTTTTTGGATCATTTTTTAACATATTTAATTCCAGTTAAATAATTGCTAAGACGGGAAAAGCTTTTTGGGGGGGTCAACTACTTACGTAGACGTTTTTCAAAAAATTATAATTAAATAATCCGGATTAGCAAAATAAATAAAATAAATATATTATTTCTTTAAAAATATAGTTTAACAAAAAAACTAATTTCAATAAAAATTTATGAAAAAAATATTTAAATTAATTGAGTGACTTTCTAAGTGAAATATTAATAGTTGCGTGACTTTTGAGTTATAATTCAAAGTTGGGTGACTTTCTAAGTGAACAATTCAAAGTTGAGTAACCATATGAGATATTAACTCTAGATTAGCTGAGACAAATCTTTAAAGAAGTGTAATATTTATACTCTCTATATAATGGAAAGCCTCTCACTTTGAGAGGCGTTCAACAAAAAATTGACATGGTATTAGAGTTTTCTCTTGCATGTCTTGTTTCATAGTGTCATATGTGGTTCTTCAATAAAAAAAATTGAAATTTTTTTGTTGATTGTGCATCGACAACAAGTCCTACCACCAAGAACTTTTGTTCTTGGTCATTCTAGTTGCTTTCTTGAGTCATTGTAGTTATCATAGCTATTCAAAAGCAAGAATTCAAATCACTTTGAATCCTTTAGTGCTTCTTGAGAGTTTCAATTTAAGTTATTTGTCACCGACAAGAACTATGGGGCCATATAGATGAAAGCAATTCTGCTCTTACTGATCTGACAAAGCTAGGCGAATGGAAGATTAAAGATGTTAGGGTGATGAAACATATTTTAGGATCGATTGTTCCTCTAATTGTTCTTAATCTCAGGTCGTACAAGACAATTAAGCCCATGTCTGATTACTTACAAAAGATTTACAACCAAGATAATTGTGCACGATGCTTTCAGTTAGAGTATAAAATTGTTAATTACTCTCGAGGAGGTCTTTTTGTTCAGGATTATTTTCTGGATTCCAAAACTTATGGCTGAATATACAAACATTGTCTATGTCAAAATACCTACTGAATCTCTATCTATGATTCAGGCAGTTCATAAACAAAGTAAGTGAGATCAACTTTTGATGAAATTACGCTCCGACTTTGAGAGTATTCACTCTAACTTGATGAATCGTGACTCATCTCCCTTTTTGGATGTTTGTTTTAGGGAATTACTTCGTGAATAGCAATATCTTGTCACACAAAACACTTTCAAGAAAGAAAATGATGTAACTGTTGCATTTGCTGCTCAAGGTAAAGAAAATGCTGGGTTATGACTAGAACTCAATGCTACAGATGCAAGGAATATCGTCATATTGCTAGCAATTGTAGCAAGAAGTTCCGTAATTATTATAAACAAGGACACATTATCAAAGAGTATCCCACGCGCTCTCCAAATCGTAGGGTCAATATTTTTCACGTTGGGATAAATTCTTCCATTATTGATAACTCTTCTTCGGGACGAGTTACGACTCCTGAAATGGTACAACAAATGATCATGTCAGTCTTTCAGCATCAATATCATTTCAGTTGGACAATTGGTAGATAACAATTGTGATGTGAATTTTTTTGCGTAATGATCTTATCTTGTGCAGGATCAAGTGTCGGGGATGATAATCACGAAGGGGCTTAAAGTTGGACGATTGCTTCCAATACACTTTTCTATTCCTCATGTTCTATCTTTTTTGTGTAATTCTACTACTAGTAAAACTGAGGTTTGGCAAAAGCGTCTAGGCATTCAAATTCTGTTGTGTTGCCTCATTTTTCAAATTATGGGTTATTGGGAATAAAAATAAATTTTTAGTTGCTTCCATTGATTGTTCTACTTGTATATAAGGCAAAAGTAAAACTATTCATTATAATAATTTTTGTAGTTGTGATACAAAGTATTTGATGTCATTCATAGTGATTCTTTGGGACATTTCACCAATTATTTCTCATGCTCAATTTAAATACTTTGTGACATTCATAGATGATTATAGTCGGTTTATATGAGTGTATTTTTTTTAATCCAAATTTGAGGTATTTTGCGTATTCAGACATTTTTGGCTTACATATTGAGACTCAATTTTCTACGTGCATCAAATTATTAAGATCTGATTCTGGTGGAGAATATGCCTTATAAATTCAAAAAATTCTTGCTTGACGAATTGTCTCGCAATGCTCTTACCCATATAGACCACAACAAAATAGAGTTTCTAAGCATAAAAATTGACATATTTTAGAAGTCACTCGTACTTTATTAATTGAGTCCTCTGTACCATCTAAATACTGGGTGGAAGCTTTGTCTACTGTTGTCTATTTAATTAGCAGACTGCCATCTAAAGGGCTAAATTTTGAGTCTCCATATTTTTGTCTTTATCACCAAAATTCTAACTATAGGAATTTTCATACATTTGGTCGTGTGTTTGTTTTGTACGTTTGCCTCCTCCGCAACACAATAAACTTTCTGTACAGTCTAATAAATGTGTTTTTATGTGTTATAGTACATCATAAAAAAGATTATTTACTATGATCCATGTTCTCACAAATTTCATATTTCTAGAAATGTTGTTTTTTCTTTGAGAATCAATATCTATTTCCTACTATTATAAATTTATCTTTTGTTTTTCTTCTTCTTCTTCCTACTTTTGAGGATTTATTATCTTTTTTAAGAGAGGTTCAAATCTGAATTTGTGTATGAACGACGTCGACCGACTTTGCCCCGTACCGGCATTGATCTGCCACCTGAAACTCTACCACAACTAGAATCTGAGACTTCTTCTAGTCCTCTTAAGCCTACTAGGAGATCTACTAGAGACAACACCTTATCATTCTGTTCGTACAAAACCATGACATTTTCAAGATCTGGAACTTCTGCAAGGCGTAGATGAGCTTACAAAAGACTATCTATGCAAAGTATCAGGATAAATTAAGAAGAGGATTTTGTTTTTGCTGCGACGAAAAAATATGGCACAATCACCAGTACAATTCAAAACAGTTAAATCTGCTTATTGTAGCGGCAGAGGACAATGAAAAGGGAGACATAGAAGAGCATTCAGATGAAATAATAAATATGGGGATGGATCATTTAAATGTTCAAGAACAACCAGAGTCTCAGAAGTTAATGGAGTTGTCTTTGTATTCTATTGCTGGATTTACCTCAAAAGTCTTTGAAGGTATGGGGAACCATATTGGGGAAAAAAGTTATTGTGTTGATAGATAGTGGAACATCAATGAATTTTATCTCTCGTACAGTGGTTGAAGAATTAGGGTTAAAGCAAATAAAAACTAAATCGTTTGTGGTGGAAGTAGAGAACGAACAAGTAAAAAGTAATGGATGTTGCAAAAAGGTGGAATTGTAGATTGACAAATTGTGCATCACACGGGATTATTTCCTTTTAATTTAGGAAGTGTTGATGTAGTGTTGGAATTAGAGTGGTTAAAGACTTTGGGGGATGTTCAAGCTAATTTCAAAACATTGACGCTGAAATTTGAAATGGGGGGGGGGGCAAACACAAGTTGTTCGAGGAGACCCCTCATTGTCCAAATCGGCGACTTCACTCAAAACTTTGTTCAAATCCTTGCAAACAGATAGAGAAGAGTATTATGTTGACTTGAATGATTTATCAACAAGGAAAGAACAAGAGAATTTGGATTTGCAGTAATTGCTAGACAAATTTGGAACTTTATTTGAGGAACTGAAAGGGCTGCCACCTAGTAGGAGTCATGATCATGCTATCTGACTTAACAAGGGATCGATCCACCTAATATTCGTCTGTATCGCTATCCCCATTACCAAAATAATGAGATTGAGTGAATTGTAGAGTAAATGCTTGTAGCTGGTATCATTCAACCAAGTACAAATCCTTTATCCATTCCAGTGTTTCTCGCAAAAAAGATCATAAGTTGGCAATTTTGTATAGATTATCGAGCCCTTAATAAGATTAATCTTCCTAATAAATTTCCAATTCCCGCAATTGACGAAAAACTGGATGATCTTGGGCGTGCCACTATCTTTTCAAAATTGGATCTAAGATCGGGGTACCATCAAATTCGGGTTTGCTAGGAGGATATAAAAAAGACAAATTTGCGTACACATGAAGACCATTATAAGTTCTTGGTCATGTCATTTGGGTTGTGAATGCTCCATCAACTTTTCAAGCTCGATGAATGAAATATTTCGGCCTTACTTACGTAAGTTTGTATTGATCTTTTTTATGATATTTTAGTTTAGAGTGCAGATTTTCCTACTCAGCGGATCCCGCCAAAATAACAAGTATGGTAAATTGGCCAAGTCCCAAAGATGTTAAGGGTTTGCGGGGGTTTTAGGACTCACTGGTTACTATAGGAATTTTGTTCGGGACTATGGGAAAACAGTCCATGCACTCACACAATTGCTCAAGAAAGATGCTTTTCGTTGGAATAAAGAAGCTCAATTAGCTTTTGATTCTCTTAAGGGGGCTATGGTCACTTTTCCGTTTTTAGCACTACTAAATTTTAATAAAATATTCGTGGTTGAAACAGATGCTTCAGGATTAGGAATTGAAATTTTTCTAATGCTAGAAGGACATCAAATCACTTTTCTAAGTTAAGGACTTTCTGTTCGAGCTCAATCTAAATCAGTATATGAGAGGGAGTTAATGGCCATTACTATATGGGTCAGTATTTCATTGTACAAACAGATCATCGAACTCTCCAATTTCTCATGGGCCAGAATGCTATGGCAGGAAGCAACAAAAATGGATCACCAAGTTGATGGGATTTTATTTTGAGATTCCATATCGCCGAGGTTGTGAAAATAAAGTCGTTGATGCTTTATCCGACCAATTTCTTTTCATTGTTTTTTCTGTTCTACGCAACACTACCTTAAATGATGATCTTTCCACAGAAACCCAACAGGATGATCAACTCCGTCAATTGACACAAGAATTGCTTCAAGATCCAGCTTCACGGCCGAATTATGTTCTAAATATGGCTGCCTATTTTTCAGAACTTGACTGGTGATTTTCCGTTCGTCACTATACATTCCCATGCTCCTAAGGCAATTTCACTCCTCACCTACTATTAGACACTCGGGCTTTTTCTGAACATACAAGCGCATTTCACAGGTGTTGTATTGGAGTGGAATCAAAAGGGATATACAGAACTTTGTGGCTAGTTGTGGAGTTTGCAAGCATAACAAGTATGAAGCCCTTAGTCCCGCAGGCTTGCTGCAACCATTAACTATTCCTAATCAAGTTTGGAACGATATTTCTATGGATTTCATCAACGGGTTACCAAAAGCAACAGGACATGATACTATACTTTTTATGGTATACCATTTTACTAAATGTAGTCATTTTTCTCCTATTCTCTCATCCATATACAACAAAGAGTGTTGTTGCACTATTTGTTTGTGAGCTTTTACGTTTGCATAGTTTTCCCAAATCAATTGTGTCTGATTGAGATCGGTTTTTTATCAGATAATTTTGGCAAGAAGTGTTCAAGTTGTCTGGTACTAGCCTCAAATTGAGCTCAGATTATCACCCACAAACAAATGGTCAAATTGAGGTTGTCAATCGCTCCTTGGAGACTTTTTTACGTTGTTTTGTAGGGGCAATCCAAAACAATGGCCAAGATGGATTCCTTGGTCTGAATTTTGGTTCAATACCACTTACCATGGTTCCACCAAGATGACCCCTTTTAGAGCTTTATATAGGAGAGACTCTCCCTCCTTGTTGCGTTTCACTAATGAAATTTTGTTGTAGAAGAGGTCAATCAACAACTTATTGCTCACAACACTATTTTAGATGAACTCAAAGCTATTCTAACCCATACTCAAGCTCAAATAAAAGTTTATGCTGATCCTAAGCGCTGTGTAGTTGTCTTTCATCCTGGTGATTTGGTTTATCTTCACGTGCAACCTTTCAAGCTTTGCTCACTTGCTAAAAAGGTTAATAAGAAGATAACTCCTCGTTACTATGGGCCATATACTATCTTGAATAAACTTGGTGAAGTTTTCTATCGCCTTGATTTACCCCCTCATTCATGGGTCCATCCAGTTTTTCATGTTTCTTGGCTAAAGCGTGCAGTAAAGGATTCTACTCCATTTCCGCAGCTCCCTCCTTTCTTATCTGAAGAGCTTGAAAAAGTGAAACCTGAAACTGTAGTTGACTGTCGTACACTCTTGAGTGGCTCCCAAGAGGTGTTAATTAAGTGGAAGGACTTACCATACTTTGAGATTTGGGAATCCTATGCATTCATTGATGCACAGTTTCTTGAATTTCACCTTGAGGACAAGGTGAAACTTGTTGGTGCGGGTATTGTTAAACATGCTATTAATAGGGTCTATAGCCGCAGGAAGAAGGGTAAAAATACGGCCTAAATGTATTTGATTTATTTATTAATTATTATGGGTATGTATTTTTAGTAGTTACCTAGTTGTTACCGAGCAATTTAGGTAGTTATTGTAATAAATAGCACTAGAAAGAAGAAAAAACAATCAGTCTTTTGGATAGGATCTTCTTTGGCAGATTTGGAGGTTAAGGTTCCTCGAAATACCTTGGTTATTAGAACTATTCTCTATTTGCTATTTTTAAGACTTATTTTGTTTGTTGGTGTTAATAAATTACAGCATAAATGTTGTTCCTATTTCTGTATTGCATTTGAAAGTTTAAGATTTGTTGTTAGGAGAGTCTGGTTCTTAACATTCATCCACCAACATCAATTTGAGGGGCGATGTTAGCATGATAGAAAACTAAATAATTGTATGTATTTAAGTAATTATATAGTTCTATAAATTAGTATTATCATATAGATATGTTGTAGAATCAGAGAAATAAATATTGTGATATAATAGCTGATTTGGAGGGATGGCAAAGCGAATCTAAAGGGATTGAATAGCTGATCTTTAAGGATAGGAATAACGGATGTTTAGGGATGGGCTATCTCACTTTGAGAGGTATTCAACAAAAAATTAACAATGGCAACAATGCCAAACCTACTCTTGGCAGAAGCTAATGATGTGTTGGGATTTATGTAGTTTTGATGATTAAAGAAGAAAGATGAAACACGTCAGCTAACGTGGTCTAAAGATGCACTGTCATGAGCAGTTGAATTCGAGAAAGCTTTTAAAATGAACAAAGACAAGAGTGCAGAAATAAAGGAATGGATAACGTTGATTTCGTGAGAAAACCCAAGGAAATAAACATCTGATGAATTGAAGAGAAAGAATGTGTAACACCCCAAAAAATTATATGACTAGACTAGAGCCTCACATAATTAATAATGATGATTTTAGACATAAATAAGTGTAATTAACTCAATATGAAAGTATAAGAGCCAAAACTTCAAGGGATGACCATGACGTCCGGCGAACTAATAACCTAAACTAGCGTAGGGCTAGTGGTGTTAGGATGTTTAAAAAGGGGTGTTAAGAAGTTTATCATGGGTTATGAAGTGAGTAGAAATAGGTGCCTAAGAATGCGCCCAAGGGTCAAGGCCAAGGGAGGAGTGCCCACCCATGAGGGGCAAGCCAAAACCAAAAGCCAAGGCTTCCCCCAAAAGGGAATCTACTGCCTCAACCTTCACGAGCATGACCAGGGCCAAGTGGGGGCTCGTGAAGATGCCTTGGCCATGAGAGAGGGATGCCATCTTGGATTATCTACTATATAAGAAACCACGAGCCACTTCACGACTCGTGGTTCACTTGACGGAAGGGGAGGCTTGATCGTGGTCTTGCTTAGGCATTTTGGGAAGAGTGGAGTTTGGAGAGGCTACTGCCCAAAGCACCACGAGCCACTTGATGGGACATGGTGCATGTTAACGGGCAAGAGGGCTTGGTAGTGAAGGTTACTTAGAACCTTTTTAAGAAGGCACGTTGGGGGAGCTACTGCCCAACACTTCACGAGCACCACCACAGGCCATTGAGCTCTTCACGGCTCGTGAAGTGGGGCGTGAAGGTGGGATGGGATTTTACAGTCAAGGTCAAGTTGAACTTCATTTTTGAAAGTCCAACTTAATCGGGGTATTTTGGGTATTTTGGGGGGTTGACTATATATTGGTTTTAGGTCATTTATCACCCATTTTCCACTTCAAAACCAAATTCCAAATTGAAACCCAATTACTCCCACTTCTCTCTACATTCTCTCTCTACCTCTACCTCATCCCCCATTGAAGTTCAAGAATATTACTCAAATCTCCAAGTTTCTTACTCAAATGTAGTGGATAAATTCTCACCAAGGTATGGGTTATTTCACTTTTGGAATTCCTTTCCCGCAAGAGGTCCTTTCAAAGAGCTTTTCAAACTTTCCCAAACTAGGGTTTTTCTCTACACATGGATCTTCTTTGAAAAATGAAATTAAAAATCAGTTGTGATAAATTATGGTCAATTAATGTTGTTTAAGTATATATTGATGGTTAATTCTTGTTATTCACTCAATATTCCCATGGACCCATGTTTTTCCCCAATTTCATGAAAACCTTGAATTGATATGGTGAATTATGAAGATGATGAATATGTTGATTGACTACATTGATGTTAGTTGCGTAAATACTTCTTGAATTATCTTGTTTTTTGTATTGATTATGCATTCTTTGGGTGATTGAAGTATGAAGTCCCATGAAAAGGCAAGAAGGTATGAGTGTTGGTTCTTTCTTGAACTCAATTATGTAAGATGAATTACTTGGATAGTAATGATATTGTAGCTAATATGTCGTTATGGTGTTGATGACAAATTTTCCTCATCCTTAATATATACCCTTAAATTAGCTATGAAGTATGAATGTATGTTATGTTACGTTGGTTATATGATTGAAAGGTAATTTTCATGATTATAATGAATTGCTAAAGTGAAAAGTTTACTCACTTGCTAGTGTGTCTAAAGTGAAAGGATTGTTCTCACTTATGATCACCTATGAGTTATAATGGTAAGATGTTTACATAAGGGTCTAATAAAGGCTAATGTGAACTTATGTGATGTCTAAAGATGAATACTAAAGGGATTGATGCTTAGCACCGAAAGGGCATGTAAATGACTTGGGGGTTTAACGTTTAGTAAGTCCGGCTACCCACATGGGTTCCTCTCGTTTAGAAATTTTGGATTCCCAATATATGTATAGTCTCATGAGATGGACACTCCCACGTTTAGCTAGTTATGATTTCTAGTAACAATCTCCTTGACCCTTAACTATATGCCCACATAGGACTCTAGCTTAGTGGATCCACCTAGATAGCTATGTACAATTGGTTACACCTTAGGCAAGTGTTAACCCTCTCTTTTCGGTGTGAGAGTAGAACACCGGATTCCGTGTAGCTCACATAGTCTAATGTCGGTTATTGCAACCTCTTTCCTTAATGTAAAACTAGATGAATTAAGGAATTGTATGGACTATCATTAGGGATTTTCTTGAAAGGTTTCTACATAGTGTGAAAGAGGGTATGAGACTTATATTACACATTGCACTTGTGGGATCCTAAGAGATGGTTCTAGTAGTGTTCATTTATGATTATGTTGAATTGGACTTATGTTGATAAGTTATGCGTGATCTTATGAATAAAGCATGTCATGATGAAATATGAGATTATGTTGTATGTATGAAGTAGGTGACTTAAGGTGATACTTAGCTTAGATAGGGTTATCGGATTCTATGAGATTATGTTGTATGTATGAAATACGAGATTATTGAAAGTCAAGAGGAGGGGGGGACTTAAAATTTCCTTAAGTCGACTTCCTGCTCTGGTCAGTCGACTCACCTGCACGTTAGTAAAACAGATAAATAGTAATAATAACTTGCACTAAGTAAGTAACACATAGTGTTTTTATACTGGTTCGGATCACTGATGTGGTGCCTAGTCCAGTACCCTTGGGTTACAAGGGTTTCCTTAAGAGATTGTTGAGAACTTGAGTGTTACAGAATGTTACGATTAAGAGCCCGTCTAATATGCAAATCAGACCTTCTTCTCTGACACAACCTCTACCTGTATAACCTACACTCAGATCTTTCTTTTTCTTTTCTTTACAATTGTTCACTCAAAAGTGTACAGAGTTTTATGAAAGATAAAAGAAGATTACAATATAAGTTCAAGTGAAGTGCGTACTTCACACTATGATTCTGAGTCTCTTTATATATATGATGACTTGTGCTCTTTGTAAGGAAAAACCCAAGGGATTTGTCTCAATCAAGGATCAGTTTAGGGTGTCCTTGATTGAGTCGATTTAGTTGATTTGCATCAATGCAGTAAATCGTTTTCTCTGCTTTCCTTTGCTAGTTTGAACTTCTCCTTAAAAAATCACCAATTGTCTTTACTTCTGGCTTGATTCATGGTTTTTCTTTTTCTTGTTGATTCTGATTTGATCTTTGCCAAGAGTGCGAGTGTTCTGTCTATTTTAAAGTTTCCTTGCAGTGCTGATCAGCCATATCTTCCTTTCCTTATTTTGGTCCTTAAATTGATCTCTTCAATTCCAGTGCAGCTTAGACAATTATTACTTTTCCTTCTTGAAACCGCTTGTAAGCAGATCTTGAGTCCTTAATGTGATTTGCTTCTCCATCTTGCTTAACTTGGTTGGCTTGATTTATTTCCTTGTCTGGTCAGCATATTTTGGATCTTTGACTTAATTTGGGTCATATGTACATTGATTCTAATTCCTTAGATTGATGTTTTCCTTTCTATTAATTCAACCATATATTTGTTTCCATCTTGGTGTTTTCTGCACAGATCATTTCCTTTTTTATTTCAATGTCTTTATGAAGTAAGGATCATAATATATTGATTTCCATGTTGGATCTTTAGGCCTGCGAGAATTGTGAGTAGTATGTTAATTGTCATTCATCAGAATTTACATAACATTAAGAAGCTAACAATTATGTTGTATGTATGAAGTAGGTGACTTAATTTGGTGAGTCCTCAAGTCTGAGGACGAAGCCCCATATTCTAGCTTTCTATTCTTGTTACGTTTGAAAGACAATATTGTAATTTATAATTCGAGATGTTCTCATTGATGTATGGGCTAAGTCCCAACTTTCTAAATTCCTATGTTTTGATGGTATGAAGTGATGAACATAGATTATATTTTCATATATGAAGCGAAGTTGAACTTCCAAAGTAAAGATTTTAAATTTTCCGCATTTTTATTCTATGATACATGCTATGACGAATGCTAAGGGCTTGTCTAAGTCCTCTTCGAGAATGAATACATCGGTAATGTCTAGGGGGGTGTTCCACAGTCATTAAAGAATCGATGAGTTTAATTTGAAGAAGAATTCTAAAAAGGAAAGGAGTCTTACTTGAAGTAGAACTCTAAGTAAAGAGTTCAAGTCAATGAGGAGTTTGAAGTGAACAATAACTCTATGAAGAATTGTGCTTGAATAGAAGTGAACTCTTCCAGAATACTTGTGCACTACAGAGCAAAAAGAGCAATTGAGAAATTGACTTCGCAAGTGCTACCAGTGAACTGAAGGAACACATAGAAGGAACACATCAAATAACCTGATCCTTTTAGAGAGTTTATGTGTTAGGAGTTTTTATTTGTGAATGAAACTTGATGTAATTTTAATTCAGTGAGTTATAAACTGAATTGGGAGTGTTGTTTTCAAGTTGTGATAACTTTAAGAGTTGGGAACACACACCTTGGGAGGTTTGTGTTGAAGCTTAGGAATTAGTGTTAGTTCCGCAGGTTGCAAAGTTTGTAACTTATTTACTGTGGAGGCTTAGTGAAGTTGAAGTTGAATCCCGTAGAGGTACATGTCGTGGTTTTTTACACCTTTTGAGCCAGGTGTTTTCCACGTAAGAATATTGTGTTTTTACTTACTTTCCTTACTACTTTGCTGGAACACGTTAGGTAACCTGTTTCACACTTAGGCGAAAAGTTAAAATCGGTAAAATTACTAGGTCGTGCAGACTAACATGATGTCTATGAATCCAAAGCTAGCTGGGAAGGTAATAAGTATTCGATGAAATAGTTCAAGTTAGATCGACATCACTTGATACTACAACATGGTTTGTTAATTTTTGAAAGAAGGGGCGGATCTTGAAGAAATGACGCAAGCCTAGAGTAGCAGCCTATTATGTTTTGTCAGGCCCCTTTGATATCTTATTAGTCGAGCTTGAATCTGCACCTGGTTCTAAATACTTACTTTCATTATATTTAATAGCTAATACGCAAATTTATTTTCTCATGACATCTTGCATTCTATATCTTTTTAAGAGATTTTAATGCACACTATTTTGAGTGCTCGTTTATCCATATTTAATCGAGGCCTATATATAGCATCAAAAGAAATCCTATAAATAGTTATCTTACTGCTTGTGATGAGAATGTTTCATTGTATTTTGGCTCAATATTGGGTCCAAAGCTCTTTAATATGGAGATGATTTTTTTTTTTGGTGTAAACAAGAAAAATGAACAATGTTTTGACATGTGAACTGAAGACTAAAACTGAAGTCTTTGTTTAAAAGTTTTTCTTTGATTTTTGTAGTCACCAGTTGCCTACAATTATTATTTTGATTGCTCATTGGTAATGGCATTCTTGTGTATTTCAAAGCTCCAAGCATTATCTGCTCAAGACTATTGCGATGTGAGTTAACATCTAACATTTATCCTTTTTTTTTTATAGCCAAGGTGCCTATGTCAGCTTGCACGCACGTTGGTTGACTCAACTTGTAACTATATGGGGTAGCATTATATTAACTTGTACTTTCCAGTAAAATACATTGATAATGTAAGAGTTGTTTACATTGTTGGTGTATTCAAGTAAAATTTTTATTTGAAATGTCACTCAGACTTGTGAGATTCTATCATTTCCTTCAATTTGTGAGTTCTCTTATACTAGAATTTGTTGGCTTTTGTGTGTTTGATTAATTTGGACAAGAAGCATAAACACAAGTGCCAATAGTAGATACTAGACCACCACAAAACAACATAGTTATTGATCAAAACAAGGACAGAAAAGTGACTCTGATGACAGAGGACAAGGGTGAATGCCCACGACGGTCCGTCACGAGGTCCGTCGACTCAGACGCGTTTGGATAGATCTTCATTAATTAGAATCCTTCTTTTATTAGGTTTTGTTTTTATTATAAATAGTTCGAAAAACCTCGTTTTTGGGGTTAGACTTTTTGGATAATTTTTAGTTCTCTTGTTCAAGTATTTGAATTGATATACTTTTTCTGGAATTGATTGTTGGTGTTTTTGTTGATTAATCAAGTGAATTTCTGGATTTTATTCTTTCTCATTAAAGTAAGTGCATGAATTCTTATATTAAAAATATGAATAGTGTGATTATGACCATGGGTAACTAAACTCCATAACTAGGGTTGTGGGAACCATGGGTGAATAATAAGGTAAAATCTAACTAAAATAACAATTCTAGAATAGTGTCTTGCATGTATTGATAATTCTTTCGTGTAGAAGTCTTTTTAACGGATGGCCAACGTTAGAACTCGCCTTAATGCTACTTGCCGGACCAAGGAGGTAGATAATAGGAAAAGAATTATCAACATAGATTTAGTGTATACTATCTAATAGGCTAGTGTCGGTTGGTACGAGGTAATAACTCAGTCAAATATCGAATACAATGCTTAATAGAGGTAAAGACAAGGGTTAGTATAGCAACACATGTAGCCAGACCAAGGTGCGGAGTGAAATTTTCTAGATGCCGGACCCAGGATTTAGAGATACATAACTTATCACTTTACATGCAAGATACTAGGAAAGAATTGTTATAGTTAGAATTATCAAGTTAGGAACCTGTGGGGAACACTTAAGCCCTAGTTACTTTTATTAATTGATTAAACTCCGAGATTTGAATCTGTTAGTTGTTTACTTTAATTTAGTTAATCATTTTCATTAATTTAGAAATAAAACCCCCCATTTTTTGTTTTGTTTTCCAGGGAAATAGTTGACTAAATAGTAGTAATAATAGAATAAAGTTAAGTCTGAACTATTTTTCTCGCGGGATCGATCCCAACCTCATTAGTTGGGTTCTTTACTTGATACGACCGCTTTACTTCTTATTTGAGAAGTAAGTTTGAGCGTATCAAATTTTGGCGCCGCTGCCGGGGAAAGTAGCTTTTAGCTTAACTTAAACTTATTGCTAAAGTTTAGTCAATATTTTCCTAATTTTACTTTTTCTGTTGTTTTTTATTCTTGCAGAACTAACTTCCTTGTATGCCAAATACGCGGAGAGGAAGAGAACCCTTATTTCTCTACGACCACGAATTAGAGTGTACACTACGCAATATGAATTGAAACTTGGGTATTAACGACGATGATCCAAACCAGAACATCCCAGCTCCAGTTGATGCTCATGGTCGGTTATTACCTGATAATCCTGGCGAAGATGAACAAAGGGGACAAAATCCTGCTCCTCGTCCTCAAGAATACTATAGAGGTTATGATAATATTGCAGACTCTGATGGGCCACTTGTGTTGCCCCCTCTACCACAAGGCCACACTTTTGTGGTAACTAGTAGTCTGATGCAAATGATCACTGCTAGAGGTTTGTTTTCAAGGCTACCTTCTGAGGACCCACATGCCCATATAGCTAAGGTAAGGGCAGTGTGTAAAAGTTGTGTAGGGAGTCCTGATTTGAATATGGATGTAATAGGGATAAGAGTATTTCCTCTCTCACTGACGGAAGAGGATGCTATTTGGTTCACTAAGCTCCCTTATAACTCAATTTTCACTTGGAACCAACTAAGGGACGTTTTCTTAGCACGTTACGACCCGGTCTCCAAGAAACTAAATCACAAAGACAGAGTGAATAATTTTGTGGCACTACTAGGAGAGTCAGTCAGCAGTTCTTGGGATAGGGTCACTTCATTTTTGAGAAGTGTCCCCAATCACCGCATAGATGATGAGTCACTGAAAGAATACTTCTATCGGGGACAGGATGATAATAATGAAGCGGTACTGGATACTATAGCGGGTGGTTCTTATGGGGAGTGTCCTTATGCCGAGATTGCTGAAAAATTAGAGAAAATCTGCCGGAATAATAAAGCTTGGAGTACTAGGAAGTCAGTTACTGGAAGAAATACCTTCGCAGTGCAATCCACACACAACCCAGCCACAGACGAGATTCGTGAAGAGATGGCTCAGATGAGAAGTGAGCTTGGGTTGGTATTAAAATATGTCACTGGGGTTGCAGAAAAGATAAATGCAGTGAACTACTTGTCTAAACCACCATCACCAACTAATGAATATTATCATGAGGAGGATTCCTATGCGGTAAATGAACAGACGGGGGGTTTCCGACCGAATGCCCAAGGCTCCAATCAGGAGAATTGGCGCCAAGGTCAAGAAAACCAAGGTCGGAACTATGGTAATTATAACCGTGAGGGTAATTATGTCCGAGATGGAAATTACAACCGCGACAACAACTTCAACAGGGGTAACTATGGTAACAGAAATGATAGGAGTGGGCCCTATGTTCCTCCTCAAAATCGTGAAGTTGCTCCTAGGGATGGTGGAGGTAGTATGGCGCGAGTTGAGGATATGTTGCACAAAATGAGAAGGAGGTTCGATGCTAGTGATGAGCACACTAAAGAGTTAAGAAGTGATTTAGCGGGTATTGGGCAGAAAGTCGATACACATGCAATATCAATTAATCAGCTTGAGTTGCAAATGGCCCAATTATCTGCGACTGTGAACGCACGGCAACCGGGCACTCTCCCTAGCAACACTGTCCAAAATCTGAAAAATGATGGACATTGTATGGCAATCACTACTAGAGGTGGTAAGCAAACCATTGACCCACCTATGCCGTCTAATGTGGAAAAGGTGATAAGAGATAATGATAAAGTGGTAGAGGTTAGTGGTGAGTTTGAAGATAAAACTGGAAAAGATGCTGAAGTGCCCAAAAAGGTGACTCCCATGCCTAGACCCCCCCCCCTTTCCTCAAAGATTAGTGAAAAAGATTAAGGATGTTAAATATCGCGTTTTATAACAATGTTGAAGCAGCTTTCCATCAATGTCCCTTTGGTAGAAGCTCTAGAACAAATGCCCGGTTATGCCAAGTTTATGAAAGATTTAGTTACGAAGAAAAGATCGGTCACTTTTGAGGATGATAATAGAATGCAACATTGTAGTGTTATTGCTACAAGGTCTCTAGTGCAAAAGAAGGAAGATCCGGGTGCTTTCACTATTCCTTGTACAATCGGGTTATTACATTTTGTGAAAGCATTATGTGATCTTGGGGCAAGCATAAATCTTATTCCCCTCTCGATTTACAATAAGTTGGGTTTGGGTAACCCAAAGCCCACTGCGATGCGGCTACTGATGGTCGATCGAACAGTAAAAAGGCCTATTGGGATACTCCACGATGTGCTAGTGAAAGTGGAGTCATTCATATTTTTGACCAATTTTGTTATTCTTGATTGTGAAGTTGATTTTGAGGTGCCTATTATTCTTGGGAGGCCATTCCTTGCTACGGGTAGAGCCTTAGTTGATATGGAAAAAGGGCAGATGAAATTTCGGTTGAACAATGAAGAAGTGACTTTCAACATTTGTAGGTCCATGAGGCAGAGTGGTGAGCTCCAATCGGTATCTGCTATATCCTACAAAGTTGATAAGTCATTTGAGACACAAATAGAAGAACGTCTAGTTGTAGAAGCACTAGCGGCAGCGATAATGACTTTTGATAGTGATTGCATTGAAGAGTATGGGTCATTAGTCACGGCTCTTGATCGTGGTGATGTTCGGTTTAAATCGAAGAAATATGAGTTAGATATGAAGAATCGCGAGTCTCCACCCGCGAAACCATCTATAGAGGAGGCTCCAAAGTTAGAACTAAAAGCTCTCCCACCTCATCTCAGGTATGAATTCTTAGGAAATGGTGACACTTTGCCGGTAATCATTGCATCAGACCTGAATGAACAACAAGTTGAGAGTTTGGTGAAAGTGCTAAAAAGGTTCAAAAGAGCTATTGGGTGGACTATTGCGGATATTATTGGGATCCCTCCTGGTATTTGTTCTCATAAAATCCAACTCATGCCCGACCATAAGCCAAGTATTGAGCACCAGAGACGCTTAAATCCACCTATGCAAGAGGTCGTGAAGAAGGAAATCATTAAGTGGTTGGATGCCGGAGTAATATATCCGATCGCCGATAGTAGTTGGGTATGCCCTGTTCAGTGTGTACCTAAGAAAGGGGGAATGACTGTGGTCCCCAATGAAAAAAATGAACTTGTTCCAATGAGACCGGTGACTGGATGGAGGGTGTGTATGGATTACCGGAAATTAAATGCATGGACCGAAAAAGACCATTTTCCTATGCCCTTCATGGATCAGATGTTGGATAGACTTGCCGGAAAAGGGTGGTACTGTTTTCTTGATGGTTATTCGGGGTATAATCAGATTTCTATTGCACCAGAAGATCAAGAGAAAACCACCTTTACTTGTCCATATGGGACCTTTGCGTTCAAGAGAATGCCGTTTGGGTTGTGCAATGCACCCGCCACATTTCAGAGATGTATGATGTCGATATTCTCCGACATGGTGGAAGATACTATTGAGGTGTTTATGGATGATTTTTCTGTGGTTGGTGACTCATTCAGCGGTGTTGAGCCATTTATCTGAGGTTCTTAAGAGATGTGAAGACTGCAATTTAGTACTAAATTGGGAAAATGCCACTTCATGGTGAAAAAGGTATTGTTTTGGGTCATCGCATTTCAGAGAAGGGCATAGAGGTTGATCGAGCTAAAGTCGAGGTAATGAGCGACTTCCCCCACCTATCTCTGTAAAAGGTGTGCGAAGCTTTCTTGGGCATGCTGGTTTTACCGACGGTTATCAAAGATTTCTCAAAAATTGCGCATCCGTTATGCAAATTGCTGGAGAAAGAGTGCAAATTTTATTTTGATGAATCCTGTCTCAAGCATTCGGCGAGTTGAAAGAAAAATTGGTGTCTGCACCTATCATTATTTCTCCGGATTGGAACATTCCATTTGAGGTGATGTGCGATGCTAGTGGGGTTGCTCTTGGTGTGGTATTGGGACAAAGAAGGAACAAAATCCTTCACCCCATTTACTATGCTAGTAAAGCCCTAAATGAAGCCCAGAAGAACTACACAGTGACTGAGCAAGAGCTCCTTGCAGTAGTCTTTGCTTTTGAAAAATTTCGCTCCTATTTGCTAGGTACTAGAGTTATAGTGCATACTGACCATTCAGCATTGAGATATTTGATGGCAAAGAAGGATGCGAAACCGAGGTTGATTCGTTGGGTATTACTACTGCAAGAATTTGACTTTGAGGTGAGGGATAGAAAAGGGACCGAAAATCAAGTTGCTGATCACTTGTCCCGTTTAGAAGATGAAGCTATGAGAGAGTTAGGGGATAAGACTGATATTGATGATACTTTCCCCGATGAGCATGTATTGGCTGCCTCACAAGACTTGATTCCATGGTTCGCAGATTTTGCGAACTATCTGGCGAGCGATATTGTTCCACCAGACTTGTCCTTTCATCAAACGAAAAAGTTCATGTACGATGTGAAGAAGTTCTTTTGGGATGAACCATACTTATATAGGAGCTGTGCCGATGGGCTTATTCGGCGTTGTGTGCCAGAAGTTGAGATGTTGAGTGTTTTAGAGGCATGCCATTCCTCACCCGTTGGTGGACATCATAGTGGTATCCGGACCGCTCATAAGATCTTACAATGTGGTTACTATTGGCAAACTATTCATCAAGATGCTCATGAGTTCGCCAAAGCATGTGATAGATGCCAAAGAGATGGCGGCATTTCAAGAAAGCAAGAGCTCCCTCTAAACCCCATTCTTGTGATTGAGTTATTTGATGTTTGGGGTATTGACTTTATGGGTCCGTTTGTGAGTTCTCATGGAATGAAGTATATTTTAGTAGCAGTTGATTATGTATCTAAGTGGGTGGAAGCTATCGCCCTCGCAAACAATGAAGGGAAGAGTGTCACTGCATTCTTGAAAAAGAATATATTCTCTCGATTTGGTACCCCAAGGGCAATTATTAGTGATGGGGGATCCCACTTTTGCAACAAATTGTTTAAGGGATTATTGGAGAAATATGGGGTTCGCCATAATGTGGCCACTCCTTACCATCCTCAAACTAGTGGGCAAGTTGAGGTGTCAAATAGGGAGATCAAACAGATTTTGTCAAAAACAGTGAATGCTAGTAGAACGGATTGGTCAAGGAGGCTCGATGATGCTTTTTGGGCCTACCGGACAGCGTATAAGACTCACATAGGTATGTCCCCATACCAACTTGTATATGGGAAAGCTTGTCATTTTCCGATTGAATTAGAGCATAAAGCCATGTGGGCTATGAAGAAGTTGAAAATGGATTGGAACGAAGATGCAGAACAACGGTTAAATGGGTTGAATGAACTCGATGAATTTCGCCTAAAAGCTTATGAAAGCGCAGCCCTCTACAAAGAAAAGATGAAGAAATTCCATGACCTAAAAATTGAGAAACGAGAGTTTATGGTTGGGGATTTGGTGCTTTTATTCAATTCTAGGTTGCGCTTGTTTCCGGGCAAGCTCAAGTCCAAATGGACTGGCCCTTACTTGATTACCCAACTATTCCCTCATGGAGCAGTTGAGTTGGAAAACAAGGAGGGTGTGCGGTTTAAGGTGAATGGACAACGAATAAAAATCTATTTCGGGCATGCTGAATCGGCGAATGAAGTGATCGAGGCATACTATCTTGATGAAGTCTGAGTAATCGAGTGTCCTCAGTCGTGCCGCGACGTTAAATCAGGCGCTGGTTGGGAGGCAACCCAATATGTATCCTCTAACCCAACTATAGTTTTCTTTGTAGTAATGGTAGCATTTTCTACTAATGGGTTTCAAATTTGCAGGTAGCACATCACCATGAAATTCTGCAGAAAATTACTCTGCAACATTCACTAACGGATACATCAACGGACCTTCACGCTTGCGATGGACCATCGCATGAATCCGTCGTGCCAGGTACATTTTTCATTTGTTTTGAAAATTAGGGCACCCGCGACGGAACCCATGACGGACCGTCGTCGGGGACTCGTCGCGTCATTAACCAGCAACCCTACCCGACCCGGCTGGGGAATTTTAAAAGTTTTAAACTTTTTAAACTCCCCACCCTTTCATTTAAACCGTTTCTTTCCCTCTTTCTCCCATTTCCTCCCTTTTCAACTTCCTTCCATTCTCATCCTCTTCCCTATCAACTGATCCACCATCACTTCCCCAAATCCCCACATTCTCATTTTCCCCTTCCCCAATCTCCTTTCTGCTGGTCGGAGTCTGCTGCTGTGTTTCTGATCTTCCTAGCTGAGTGCCTCACTTGCTTGTTTTCTCCTTTTCTCAGGTATGTGTTTCTGATCTCTACCCATTTACACTAAATTATTGTTTTTAAATTACTATTGGACTGTTTCTTTTTTGTGGGTCTTTGATTTTTGATCCCTTGTAGTATGCTAAAGACAACATGACATGATTTAAAGACCTACACTTATAATTACAATTGATGTGGGTAGTGGGTTAACCGAATCAAAGCAGGGGTATATGTTTGTTTTTTTTGGAATCCTGTCTGTCCTAGGTTGATAGTCCCACGAATTGACATGTTAAAACTCGAGAAATTGGTGCTTTAGCATTGCTAGTTTTCTAAGTATTTGGGTTAGAAATATGTAGGTTAATATCGAGTCTTTCGTTTGAATCACAGGGGATGATTGTGGCATCCTCAGTTCTGTCACTGAATGACGGAACGAGACCCCGACGACGGACCATCGTACCCACGACGGACCATCATAGGGTCTGTCCCAACACCCCACGATTTGTTTTCTCTAAGTGTCCACGAACGGACATATGCGACGGACCGTCGTGCTCACAACGGTCCGTCCTACACAACCGTCATGGTTGTCAGAGACCCTATTTCTAAGGGTCTCCAACTTTTTCTAAGTGTCCACTGACGGACCTATACGACGGACCTATACGACAGACCGTCGTACCCACGACGGTCCATCCTGCACAACCATCATGGTTGTCAGAGACCCCAGTCCTAAGGGTCTCCAACTTTTTCTAAGTCTCCACTGACGGACCTATACGATGGACCGTCGTACTCACGATGGTCCGTCCTGCACAACCGTCATGACGGTCAAAGAACCCTCTCCTAAGGGTCTCCATACTTTTTCTAAGTGCCCCACGACGAACATCTACGATGGACCGTCATGATCACGATGGTCCGTCATGCTTATCCGTCATAACTGTCAGAGACTTTTCTTCTGAGGGTCTCCAAATAAATATTGTTTAAGTAATACATGAAGGACCCCATGACGGTCCGTCATACTCACGACGGGCCGTCAACTGGTCCGTCGTGTTTCACTGCTACTACATAGATGTCATTACAGCTTTGATCTTATGTGTATTTTGTCTCGTTTTTTCTTGTTTTGTTTGCTCCTTCTAGTACTAATAATGATTCTTTACAGGTACTATCTCTCATGGCACCGAAACAAGATCGAGTTTACGCACGTGGGCGTTCAAAGTTCGTCGCTCCGTCTACCCGACTGGTTATAGGCTCTGATGATGAGCATGATCCCGAGTACGTGCCCCCAGGCACTGCCACTCCAGCACGAACTGCACGTGCAACCAGAGCCACGCCCAAGAAGGTGGCGTCCGACATAGTCACTGCCTCCCAGTCTGATGAGGAACGCACACTGACCGGCACACCTTCTGGGTCAGCTGCACAAGGCGAAGGAGCGTCTGGTTCCTTAGGAGTTTCTTGGTTGGAGAAAGCCTCCGGGTCCGCAGAAGTCTCTGCACCCGCCACAGCTGCACGGTCTGCCTCGTCTGATGAGGCTGACAGTCCTGATTCCACTCCAGGCTCACTGACTGGAGTTCCCGCCCCGGTTGCCGACCAGCCCAACCGGTGGTGTGTCGACGGGCAATACCAAGTGTATTCAGACGCCAAGATGCTAAATGATAAGGGCGTCATGACACGGACCCTTACACTGGAGAGGCGGGTCCTTACGAGAAGTCTCCCCACCATGCCGGATATCCACACTCTCTTCACCAGACACCGGCTAGAGTGGACGGCTCGTTCCTTGGGCCGCTACAGTGAGGAGTTGGTCCGAGAGTTTTACGCCTCTTATGTGGCTACTCTCCGATCACAGATCGATAGGCGGGCTGCCCCCGTCAAACAGGTGTTTTATATCCCTACTCTATCAAAATAGGGCGAAACGTCGCGGCAACTCGAAAATAATTAATTGATTCAATTTTAAAAGAGTTCTAAAAATAAACGAGTTTTAAAAAGAGTCGACACCTAATTTTAGGAAAAACTAGGAAAACCATTATGTGATCTACGAAACCAATTTGATTCTAGGTAAGGGGTTCAAATTATTCCGAAGGAAAGGGGTTAGGCATCCTTCGGAATCCACAAATGTGGGTCCCGACTGAATTCATTTTTTTTTCTTCAAAATTGAGGAGGAATATAAAATAATTTACAAGTATAATAAACATTCAATATGCACAAATAATAAAATAAAATAAAAATAAGAAACGGCCTAAAGTTTGCCTAACGTTAATATATACAAAATAATGAATAAAAAGTATAATTCGAACTACATTCGAATAATTTCAAGGAGAAGCACCTCCGGGTACCTGTAAAGACACTTAGTAAGAGAGTTAGTACCAAATAAATATAAATAAAAGTGAATAACTCAAATAATAACTTAAAAATAAAAATCCGTCTTATTAACATGGGAGGCCTTGGAAATCGACGGTAATTTCTTGATCGGCCAATTTAACAAATAAAATATATAATCTTAAACTAAAATTTCCGTCTTTTAAAATAGGGAGGCCTCCAAAACCGACGGAGAGATTTTCTCATTGGCCACTTTTAACAAGTAAATAATATAAACATGAACTAAATTTCCGTCTTTTAAAATGGAAAGGGCTCCAAAACCGACGGAAAGTTTTTTTCATTGGCCAATTCTAACAACTAAAATATATAAACTTAAATTAAATTTCCGTCTTTTAAAATGGAAAGGCCTTCAAAACCGACGGAAAGTTTTTTCATTGGCCAATTCTAACAACTAAAATATATAAACTTAAATTAAATTTCCGTCTTTTAAAATGGAAAGGCCTCCAAAACAGACGAAAAAGTTTTTTCATTGGCCAACATGTAACATTAGTTAACGTGAATTGAACAAATAACTCAATAGTAAAATTGATAAACATTATCTAACAATAGTTCAAAAGAATAACAAATAGATAACGGACAATGGAAATAATGATAAAATAATTTCGACACTTCTCTAAAAATAAACAACTACTACTAGTGCTTACAATATCAAGGAACTAAATAAATTAATTAAGAAGAATAATGGAAGTAAAATTTGTAATCTAAATAAATAAGAAATAAACCCAACACCACAATGACAATAGTATCTGAATGAAGTATAATTTGTAATAATAATTATAATAATAATAATAATAATAATAATAATAATAATAATAATAATAATAATAAATGGAAAATATAAAATGATAATAGTACTAACCAACAACAGTAGCAGTAAATCATCAAATTTTAACAACCATAACAAAAAAAAAAAATCATAAAATATTTACCATAAAAAAATATACATCATCGGATAATCAAAGAAAAAGGTCACAAATTATTTGGATGAATAATAATTAAACATAAGAAAGATTAGGAAAAAAAATAAAATAAAAATCCTATATTGTGAAGAAACCCACCAGAAAACTACAATATTTATAAAAATTGACCCAAAACAACAAGATAAACCAACAATTAGTGAGTTAAACAAAGCCAAAATATAGAGATTAAATAAGGAGCTGGCAGTTGCAAAAGTAGTCATTAGAGAAATATAAAATAAATAAATTCAAACAAAACCTCAAAAGAAAGTAACAGAATAAAGTAAAAATCAATTAACTAAAATAACTATGTAAATGGCTGGACAAAATCAAAGAATATACATAAAGTTGTTAATAACAAAATAATATAATAAAATAAATATAATAATAGGAGGATAACAAAATATAACAACAGTAACAGAGAGCTGAACATTTTAAGCAAACTATTATATAACCAAACCATCATGTATTAGATTTTAAAAATCTAAAAGTGTAAAAAAAAACTACAGTAGAGTTACCGGGGAGCACTGGATCCGGTTATTCTTGGCCAACCTTGCATCTAGTTTGTCGAAACTCGCAGATGTACCATTTGCCGGAGTTCTTGGCTGTTGGTTGTTGTTCACCGGAGTTGGAGAAGAAAAGGTGAGTCTGGTTGCTTGTCCACGAGCTCGACGGAGCTCGGAGCTCGTTGTTTTCACTGGAGCTTTATAGCTTTGCGTCGAGATACCTGAAAACGGAAGAAAACCGTGAAAGGGAAAGAGGGAAATGAATTTTTTTTTTTTTGTTATTGTTGAGTATTTTGGTGATTGGAACTGGTTTTGAGACTTTTAGTTCGCCTAAGCTGGTTGTCTTGTTGTTTCGAGCTCGCTGGAAAAGGAAAAAAAAAGGGAAATAGGGTCTTTTGATTTCACCAAAATTCGGTGGCTGTTTGGGGTCGTTTCTAAAGGGTTTTGGTCATTTTCCGGTGGTTTTAGGTGGTCTGTTGGTCGGAGAAGAAGGGGAAAAGGAGGGTGGTTTGGCCGGAAAAAGAGTCCGAAGACCGTTAGGTTTTCGGGTCTGGTTCGAATTGGGTTTGGGTTTTGTTTCAGGCGGCTGGAGGGGAAGGAAAATGGAGGATGGTTTCAGGTTGTTTGGGTGGCTGCTGGGTTCACTGGCAGTGAGGAGAAAGAGAGGAGAACGGGGTTTAGATGGTGGTGTTCTAGTTTTGTTGGGGGTTTCCGGTGGGTCGTTTAGCCGAAAAAAATGGTCATTTGTTTTTGTTGGTGAGAGCTGCTGGAAGCAGCATCAAAAAGGAGCAGTATTGGGTCCGGTGATTACCGGAAAAAGAAGAAAATGAATGGGGTTTTGGTGGTGGATTAGCCGGAATCCGGCGAAACTCCGGTGAACTTGTCGTCGGAAAATAATAAATAATAAAAGAATAAAAATCTGAAAAATACCCCTAAAAATCTTTTCACCACACATATTTTGACCTAGTTAATAACATTAATAACAAAACACAAAATGGGCTCAAATGATGGGCTTAGTATTGTGGCCCAAAATTATCTCAATAGAATTCCTAAATTTTTCGTATTTGACTAAATTTTAGACTGTGTTAAATTCAACATAAATATTAACAAATGTAACAAATAAAATGAAATTTTTAAATAATATAATGAACGTAACTAATGACATGTGAAATGCAATTTAAAAATTAACTAACAAAAATCCTAAATTTTGATAAATAAAGATAGTTATCGATAAACTTATTTAAAATTATATAAAAAAATTATTTTAAGCTATTAAATAAATAAAACTTTAAAATTATAAAATTTTAAAATGTTAGGCCAAAAGTGGGTGTCAACAATAGGCCCCACTTGATCATGTCAGAGTCCGCGGGATACAGGTCGACATCTCCCTGCCAGCCATCCGCCGGTATCTGTACGACGAAGATGTTGATGCCATCAGGACCCCTATCACCGCCGAGTTCGACTACCGGTGGCAAATTATTAAAGAGGGACGGTTCTTGCGTGAGCCATCGCTGAGAGAGACCACCAAGAGGTGGATGGCCCAGCACTTATCTATTGATGGAGAGGCTGCTGACTTGGTAATGGAGCCGAAGGGAGCCATCAGGAAGGCTAACTTGACCTTCACGGCTAAGTTTCTATGGTTGATTGTCTGCCACTGCCTCTCTCCCACTGCTGCAGATAATATAGTTACATGGGATCGCGCAGTTCTGATGGCAGCGATGATGGCAGGGTTTGAGGTTGACTTCGCTTGGCTTCTTTAGGCGGTCATGCACGAGAGGGCTTTCAAGGTCACCACTACTTACCCTTTTCCATGCATGGTGTTTTCCTTATGCAGGTCCACAGGTGTGCCCATCTGGCACATTGATCAGCTCAAGCCCCCGCAGGTCAATGTTGATATCGGCCTCATCAGGGATGAGGCCAATGAGTTGGATCCACGCAGAGGGCCCCGCCCAGATGTGCCTCCACTTGGTGAGAACCTGGCAGATACTGTAGCGCATGCTCAAGCGGCTACCCAGGCTGCTTCTGCACCCACTGACACTACCCCGGTCGAGTCTATCCCCGATAGTAGCACTGCCCCGAGCTCCTCTCGCTCTGCCCCTTCCCCCGCTCTGGTCCCACTTGATAGGGTCCAGAAACTAGAGGCTCAGATGGCCACACTTCTGCATCACATCCAGCCTTGGATGCAGAGGGCTATTGCTGAGGCGGAGGAGCGCTTGGAGCGTAAGATGGCACAACACACAGAGAGGAAGATCTCGGAGGTTCATCAGCGCTTAGACGCTTTTGAGTTGCGGGTGCTAGCCCGGCCAGCCCCTCCGGTGGACGTGTCGACCCTTCAGGCTGCGGTTGATAGTTTTCGAACAAATCTTGATATGATCCTAGAGGCTAGGGTGCCTGAGTCTGAGGCCCCTTCTGCAGAGCCTGCTGAGGACACAGTGATGGCTGCTTTATTCGCCACTTCTGATATTCCACCACCTCCACCACGAGAGCATGCCAAGAGGTGCAGGGGTCGAGAGGATGATGAGGCTAGGGCGAGGAAGAAGGAGCGCCGTGAGATGGAGGCTGCGAGGAGAGCCTCGATTGCTGATGAGGAGGCCCGTACGTTGAGGGCTGTAGAGTTAGTTGTCGGGGCGTCTAGCTCCAGAATTGTGGAGACAGCGGGAGGCATGACTGATAGTGTTGTTGCTGATGAGGACACTACTGAGGGTGTCCATACTACGGAGGTAGTGGGTTTCGGGGAACCGGACCCACCAGCTTGCTGATCGCCGGCGCTTTGCGCCTCAGGTTTGCTTCACCTACCACTCTTGTTTTTAGTTTTTCTATGCATTGGGGACAATTGCATATCTTTTTGTTGGGGGTGGGGTAAATGGAAAGTGAGTGCTAGGGTGAAGTCTGAGTAGCCCAATTCACGATCCTCTTTTGGGGTTTTCTTGCATGTGTTCTTTTTTCCCCAAAAGACTAATTACTTTTATTGTTGAACCGGCATGTTATATCTTGTGTACATGGTATAACTCACTCTGAAGCATGATGGCTAAAACCAATATGATATCCCGATATAATGAAAATGATGCATGACGAGGCATAGTAATTGATAATTGCGTGGCTCTAAACATGACATAGAGATACACTACTGCATGACCCTGAATCTAAGACTCGAATTAGGTGTCTAATAATCTGGGAATTTAATGAATGTCAAGTGAGTGTGAGGGAAATTCGAATGATCCACCATTGATACTGAGCTAGAACTTGCCTAGTTAGTCTTGCTAAAAGTAAGCCAAAATAAACAATTAGGAAAGGATCATAGGCCTTTGTTCGAAATAGTCAATCTTGAGCCTAAAAATAACAGAAAACCAAATGAAGTTAATCCCTTATTGATCCAAATGATTTAAGCCTAAAAACAGATCTTTCTTTTTCACCCCAACTGATCTTCTCTGGGAACAATGTGTTGGCTCTGGTCCCTCCTTGGACATGTGCACCTCAGTTTATGCCAAAAGCATAAGTTGAGGGTGGCTAATGCAGAAAGCAACCTTGTCGTGGCCCTGATCCAACCATGGGTATTGTGAACCTTGACTCATGGCAAAGTCATGAGTTGAGGGTGGCTGTTATAAGGAATACTCCGGAAAGTGGGGTTGAAAGAATGAAGAGGAAGAAAGAACAAAACAGAAGTGACTAAAAAAAAAAAAAATAATAAATAAAAAAAAAGAAGAGAAAAGTCACTTACACATAAGGATAAGAAAGGAAAAACAGCAAGGTGAAAAGAAAATTGAGAAATAGGGCGAAATAAAACAATAAAAAGGTGGTACGCTTAGCCGATATGTCAAGGAGGGCAACAAGTCACTAAAGTAGACCTAAATTACCCTACCTGACCCTGAGCCTATGTTACAAGCTAAGAAAGTCCTATCGTGATCCTAAGAGTTGTATGGTGAACTTAAAGCAGTGAAAATAAGGGCAAGCTTATGGCAATATGTATAAATGAGTTGTGAATTTGTTTTGAGAGTGAGTGTTGAAAAGTAATCTTTATACTCAAACTAAAATCATTGTGTGAAAAATGAGGATGTTGTTTTGAAGTGAGGACACTAGTTGCAATACCGGAAATATTAGTACCTCGGTGAGAAATTGAAGAGGATAGGTGTCAGTGCGTAGTGAGTCTGTGTCATGGTCTGGTTCCACATAATTCAAGCCTAATAGTGATAACATGCATGAACATAATGAGAATGATCGGGATTGATAGCCAAATGATTGTGAAAGCTAAAATGTGGATACTCTTGTACAAATATTTTGTAGTGAGTCATAGTGCGTCGCTTGAGGACAAACAACGAATTTAAGTTTAGGGTGTTGATGTACCGTGGTTTCACGGTACTTTTAATGCTTTTTTCTTCAGTTTAGTGTGTGTCTAAAGCCTTTTTGTATTGATTTTTATGTAGGTTTCTCTTTATTTGCAGGAAATCTGTCCAAAGATGAACGCGGGAGTTTATGAGCAAGAAATGCAGAAGAGACCACCTACGGAGCTTATGACGGTCCGTCGAGTCTGTGACGGTCCGTAGGTGGCATCTTAGTGAAGAGAGAAGCTGCTGAAGAAAGATGGGGAAGTCTGAACAAGTGTGGGACTACGGAAGTTCATGACGGACCGTCATAGCCACGACGGTTCGTCCTGCTTGTTCGTCGTGATGATCAGAGAGTAGTCCCAGTACCCAAATTCCAAGAAGTTAAGTATTATGGAACAAAGCCCCTCGACGGACCGTCGTGCTTGAAACAGTCCGTCATACCTGTCCGTCCAGGGTATGAAGAAAGCGGTAGAAGAATTTGTGAAGTATGGGACTACGGAGGCCATGACGGTCCGTCATGCCCACGACGGTCCGTCACGAGGTCCGTCGACTCAGACGCGTTTGGACAGATTTTCATTAATTAGAATCCTTCTTTTATTAGGTTTTGTTTTTATTATAAATAGTTCGAAAAAACTCATTTTTGGGGTTAGACTTTTTGGATAATTTTTAGTTCTCTTGTTCAAGTATTGAAGAATTAATTTCAGTAATTGATATACTTTTTCTGGAATTGATTGTTGGTGTTTTTGTTGATTAATCAAGTGAATTCTGGATTTTATTCTTTCTCATTAAAGTAAGTGCATGAATTCTTATATTAAAATATGAATAGTGTGATTATGACCATGGGTAACTAAACTCCATAACTAGGGTTGTGGGAACCATGGGTGAATAATAAGGTAAAATCTAACTAAAATAACAATTCTAGAATAGTGTCTTGCATGTATTGATAATTCTTTCGTGTAGAAGTCTTTTTAACGGATGGCCAACGTTAGAACTCGTCTTAATGCTACTTGCCAGACCAAGGAGGTAGATAATAGGAAAAGAATTATCAACATAGATTTAGTGTATACCATCTAATAGGCTAGTGTCGGTTGGTACGAGGTAATAACTTAGTCAAATATCGAATACAATGCTTAATATGAGGTAAAGATAAGGGTTAGTATAGCAACACACGTAGCCGGACCAAGGTGCGGATTGAAATTTTCTAGATGCCGGATCAAGGATTTAGAGATACATAACTTATCACTTTACATGCAAGATACTAGGAAAGAATTGTTATAGTTAGAATTATCAAGTTAGGAACCTGTGGGGAACACTTAAGCCCTAGTTACTTTTATTAATTGATTAAACTCCAGATTTGAATCTGTTAGTTGTTTACTTTAATTTAGTTAATCATTTTCATTAATTTAGATATAAAAAACCCTTTTTTTGTCTTTTGTTTTCCAGGGAAATAGTTGACTAAATAGTAGTAATAATAGAATAAAGTTAAGTCTGAACTATTTTCCTCGCGGGATCGATCCCAACCTCATTAGTTGGGTTCTTTACTTGATACGACCGCTTTACTTCTTATTTGAGAAGTAAGTTTGAGCGTATCATCTACCAGTTTATAAGTTGAATTGGAAGAAAAATTAAAAACCAATAAGACTAAACTTGCCTTAGCATTGCAAAGAAACAAACACTTAGAAAAGGACCTGGTCCAGCTTAAGGAAGAACTTACTAATTCTCTTAAATGGGACCAAATCCTCAAAATTATTTTCCAATGTAACCAGTCAAAACAACTACAATAAAAAGGGTCTAGGAAGTTTAAATATCACTTCTCCTTACAATCCTCACAGTAAATATGTGTATGTGTCAGATAATTTGTTGTGTCTTAAATGTGGTAGAAATGGACATTTGAAAAAAGAATGTGAGGTTTGGAAAGAATCACAAGAAAGGTTCTCGATCTATACCAGACAGGAAAGGGTACCAAGAAGGAGACACGGTCCCATACCCAAGCCATTGATAAAGAAAGACTTCAAATTACCTCACTGGGCAAGAAACACTTTGATTGATCCTTTATCTGCCTTCTGGGAACTCAAGTTGAAATGGGTTCCCAAGTCTAATAAGTGATGTTTGTTGCAGGTGAGTGAGGGGAGTAGCAGTCAATGCTGGTACATGGATAGCGGTTGCTCAAAGCATATGACTAGGAACACAAAAAACTTCATCTCAAGGAGGAGGTGTCTCTTTTGGTGATGGAAAGAAGGGGTATATATTAGGTGTTGGCAGAGTTGGTAAATCTGTCGAAGAATCCATTGAAAATGTTTATCATGTGAGTGGACTAAAGTACAGTCTTCTCAGCGTGTCTATGATATGTGATAAGGGAAATGAAGTTAAGTTTACTTCTCAGAGTTGTACTATGACCAACCTAATTTCTAAGAAGGTGGTTCTTACTGCTCAAAGATGTAAAAACATGTATGTGGCAAACCTAGAAACATCTCACAGAGATGATCTGACATGCCTGAGTGCTCAGAGTGATAACGTTGACTTATGGCATCGAAGGTTAGGCCATGTGAGTTCGTCTTTGTTGAATAAACTGGTTTCTAGGGACATGGTTCGTGGTCTGCCAAAATTGAAGTTTAATGAAAGTAAGGTATGTGAAGCATGTGTCAAAAGAAAGCAAACTAAATCATCCTTCAAGTCAAAGAAGCAATTGAGTTCTTCAAGAACTTTGGAATTGTTACACATGGATCTGTGTGGGCCTCTGAAAATTCAAAGAAGAAGCGAAAAGAAGTACATTCTGGTTATTGTTGATGATTACTCAAGGTTCACATAGACGAGATTTCTAAAATCAAAAGCTGAGACACTTGACGTGCTGATTGTCTTTTTCAAAATGATTAAAACAAAATTGGACCACTTGATAGCTTGGATCAGGTCCGATCATGGGACTGAGTTTGAAAACGCAAAAAATGATGAATTATGCTCAGAAAATGGCATAAGTCACAACTTCTCAGCTCCAAGAACACCTCAGCAAAATGGGGTGGTAGAGAGGAAGAACAAAACATTGGTGAATATTGCTAGAACTATGCTCATTGAGTCCAATCTTCCTCAGAATTTCCGGGCTGAAGCAGTCAACACAGCATGATATGTGACTAACAGATGTTTGATAAGGTCGCTACTTAACAAAACCCCTTATGAATTGCTCAATAACAAGAAACCTAAGTTGAGCTATCTAAGGGCTTTTGGATGCAAGTGTTTTGTTTTAAACAATGGAAAGAATGATCTTGGGAAGTTTTATCCTCGGAGTGATGAAGGGATTTTTGTAGGATACTCATCATCAAGCAAGGCCTACAGAGTATTCAACAAAAGAACTCAATGCATTGAACAAAGTGTTCATGTGGTATTTGATGAAGATGGCGATATGAAAAAGCTGGAATTGAAAGATGAAGATGATTTGAATGAACTGTTTCAAGCTCATAAAAGTGAAGGTAGGAAGGTTGTAGCACTGAAAATTTGGAGACTGATGATGCTGATCCAGATTCATCTGAGAAGTCCAAAGAAAATGACTAGTCTGAAGAAGGACCTGGTCCCATACAAAATGTAAATCAAACAGAAACTCATCCTCAAGAAAATGATGACTCTGAAGATGAAGAGGATCAGACAGATCAACTTTAACCCCTAGTGTCAAAGCCGGCTTGGAAGCATAGCTCATCTCATCCACTTGATAATCTTATTTCACCATTGAACGAATGCAAACTAGATCAAAAATAAGAAATCTGGTTGCTTTTCATCTTTCATCTCAATCATTGAGCCTAAGAATGTGAAAGAGGCTCTAAATGATACAGACTGGGTCAACTCAATGCAAAATGAGTTGCATCAGTTTGAGAGAAGCAATGTATGGCACCTGGTCCCAAAACTTGCTGACAGAACTATCATAGGGACCAGGGGGTGTTCAGAAACAAGCTAGATGAGTGTGGTGTAATCACAAGAAACAAGTCCAGATTGGTAGTCCAAGGTTATAATGAGGAACAGTGCATAGATTATGACGAGACATTTTCCCTTGTTGCTCGACTGTAGGCTATTAGAATTCTTATAGCCTTTGCTGCTTTTATGGGGTTCAAACTCTACCAAATGGATGTCAAAAATGTCTTATTGAACGGAGATTTGAAGAAAGAGGTATATGTCAAACAACCACCTGGGTTTGAAGATGTTGAGCGACCAAATCATGTGTTCAAATTAAACAAGGCTTTGTATGGTTTGAAACAAGCTCCCAGATCCTGGTATGAAAAGTTGTCCAAATTTTTGCTAAAGAACTGTTTCAAAAGGGGGAAAACTGACAACACCTTGTTTATAATGAAAAGGGAACAAGAACTGCTCATAATACAGGTGTACGTTGATGATATCATCTTTGGAGCTACATCTGAACATTTGTGTTAAGAATTTGCTACCTTAATGGGCAATAAGTTTGAGATGAGCATGATGGAAGAACTAACATTCTTCTTGGGTTGCAAATTATACAAACACCAGATGGAACCTCAATCAATTAAGAAAAGTATACAAAGGAGCTGCTGAAGAAGTTTAACATGGTGGATTCTAAACCTATAGACACTCCTATGGGAACCAACTCCAAACTGGGAGTAGATGAAGCTGACTTTCTTGTAAATCAAACCATGTATAGAGGTATTATTGGATCCTTGGTGTACTTAACTGCTAGCAGACCTGACATTGTGTTCAGTGTTGGAATATGTGCTAGATTTCAAGCATGTCCTAGGGATTTTCATCTAAAAGATGCAAAACGGATACTAAGATATTTGAAGAAAACAGGGATCTGGTCCTATTCTATCCAGCTAATGATTCTTTTACTTTGGTTGGATTTGCTCTTTCAACAGCGGAAGCTGAATATATGGCTACTGCTTCTTGTTGTGCTCAACTTATGTGGATCAAGCAACATGTAGAAGATTTTGGAGTTAAAATACAAAAAATGTCTCTTATGTGTGATAACACTAGTGGTGTTAGTATGGGGAAGAATTCAGTTTAACACAAGAGAACAAAACATATTGATGTGAGACATCATTTTTTTAGAGATAATATTGAAAAAGGGAATATTGTCTTGAAGAATTGCAGAACAGATGATCAGATTGCAGACATTTTCACCAAAGTTCTTAGCAAAGATCATTTGATAGCAACAGATTGAAGTTGGGAATGATGAACCCAAATTGACCTGACCTCATCCAATAGCACTCAATTTCCTTGATGGCTATGATTTGCAGGTATCCTTATTAATAATAATGCATTGTCTGAGTAAGTTCAACTTTGTACCTATTGCAGGTATACATTCATGAAAAATTACATAAACAAAGTATGTCCAGAACCACTTAGGAATGGGATTTCATTTGAAGTAAAGGACCTGGTCCTTCTCAAGGTTAGCTAGCTTTACATTGTTCTTAAACTACTTTAAAGAGAACCGTTGAAATGGCCACGTGTCAGTCATCAGTCATTTTTACCGTTGTCCCATCGCTTAAATCCAAGCGACACGTCTAATGTCAGGGACTTGACACCTCTTCACTCCTTTTTATACAACTTTCTCCTCTCTCATCCTCTTCACTCTCATCTCTTATGTCTCCTCAAAGAAAACCCTAACTTTCATCTACTCATCTCTTTCTTTCTTGCTGCACATATTCTTCTCTCTCCACCAAAAGTCAGAACCTTCATCATCCTCGAAGAAGGTGATTGCATCTTTAAACAAATTGATCTCGTGTCCATCTCGACCCCCTCATCCACTGTATCTCCGTCTAAAAGGTTGACTACCTCTCCAGTCAACATTGCTCTAGATAGTGTCCAAAATCCATCATCTTCTCTTGATCTAAATAACCCAGTACTCTCCCCTAAACCTGGTCCCCTTTTGGATATGCTGTTAGATTATCTATTTGAGGGAGATCCCTCAGAAAGCAGAACGTTTGAGTCCAACATTTTGGCTGCAAGTGAAAGTTTGGTTATAGAGAGTTTAACCAAGATGAGGGAAGAAGCCCTGCTTGAAGGACATGGAAATTTTATGGATGATGAGTTAAAGAGAAACCCAACCTGTGTTTGATAAAACACCAGATTTTGGTAGATATCTTTCTTTCGACTCTACAGACACAGATGACGATAATCGTCCCATTCAATGGCTACTGAAAAGAAGAGAGGTTTCTACCTCAGAAAAGGGAAAAGAAAAGGTTGTTGAGGTTGAGCCCAAAAGGATGCCTTTTATCAGGTCTGACTCCAGGAAGATGATAGTTGATGCTATGAAAGCAAATGCAGCCTCCATTGCTGATAATCGAAAGAAAAGAACTTTTAAAATGTCTCAATTTCAAATACCACTTTCTGATGTGGTGAGGGTATGTGGTCCAAAATCTGAAGAGGGACCTGCTAGAGAAGATCTGATGACTTGAAACAACGTTCAAAGAAGAAAAGTGATAGAAAGAAAAACAAGGGTACATCTAAATCTTCGGCAAGCAAGAAAGTTGATGGTACTAAGGGTAAAGGAAAAAGGAAGAGAGAAATTCCTGAAGTGGAACCTGTAATGTCTTAACAGGGACCTGGTCCACAGGTAAATGTGGATGATGAAGATATCAACAAGCAAACATTTTTTGACAATCTGTGTGTACAAAGTGTCATGGGAGGCGGAGTTTTTGATATGAATATCATTAGGAGGTCTGGGATGGATGCTCAGTATGACATTGTGCTTATTCAGTCATGGATGCACCTGTTCGACACTAAGTCTCTTGTTCTTCATGAGGAAGAAGTATGTGAGTTCTATTACAATATTGAGTTCCAGGAGGATGGGAGTATCAAAACCAGGGTAGGGAATGTGGGAGTCTATCTTGATGAGGATTTACTTGGAAAAATTGTAGAAGTACCTGGAGAGGGGATCAGGTCAGTGGTTGGAAGGACTTGTTCAGTTGAATTTGTTAAAGAATATTCTAAAGTTCCTACAACAAGATGTGTTGCTCTACTCAGAAAACTAATGAAGGGTGAGTATCAGATGGTGTTTGAATTTGTAAACAAGGTTCTTCTTCCTCGAACAGAGAAGAGGATTTCTGCTACTTCAACTGATTTGTTCATCATGGAATACTTGTGCAAGTTTGAACCACTGGATCTTCCTGCACTTATGCTTGAACACATGTACAAGATAGTGATTGAGCGAAAGGGCAAGCATGGAATGGGCTACGGGTACTTTTTGACAAAAGTGTTCAAGTATCTGAACATTCTGCATGGTGTTGGAAAGGTGGAGACTGCCAAGCAATCATTTACTGAAACTACTCTGGTTGAATGCGAATGCATCAAAGTAAAGGAAAATCCAAAAAGTAAGGTGCCTCAGTTAATAGCAGAGCAGGACCAACTGAAGCACGAGCTGGAAAAAATGACCATGAGAATCAGCAGCAAAAATGCTGAGATTGCTATTCTTAAAGCTGAACTGCTTAAGGCGCAGACTGAGGGACCTGGTACCTCTAAAGTTCAAGAACTGCATAGGGAAAATGCAGAACTAAGGACCAAGATTGTTGCATTGCAAGAAAAAGCAATCAAGGACAATGATGACGCCAATGCTAGACTTACCATCATCATTCAGTCCCTTTCCCATAAGCCTCCCTCCTCATAGTCCCTCATGTGGTCACCCCTGTATTTTTTTTGTGTGGCATATTTGCAAAGTTCTCTGAACTAAGTTTAAATTTAATGTATTGACTGATATTGTTGTGCAATGAATCTGATTCCTATTTTGTTCTGTCTAATATCTATTGTCTGATGTTTTTTTTGTGTTTGATTACCACAAGGCTATGATCTTACCTGATTGTCTTATTGGTATTGTTGGTTTACTGTACTTTTTTTTATGATGCCAAAAGGGGGAATCATGGGATGATTGGGGTGTGATTGTCAGGGGGAAGGTGTCAATGTGCTTGGGGTGTGATTGTCAGGGGGAAGGTGTGAAGGTTAAGGTGATGCTTGAGGTGTGACTGGAAGTGATGCTTGAGGTGTGACAGGAAGGTTAAGTTGTGTTAGAGGAGTGTGCATTGTTGACAGGGGAAGAAAATGTAAGGCGCACTAGGGTATTGTTTGTCATCATCAAAAAGGGGGAAAATGTTATTTGTAGTTTTGATGATTTGACAAACTCAGGGACCTTATAAAGGAACATGGTTTTTGGCTCAATATACTTTTTATTGCCAGCTGGAAAAAATACAAACAGTTGGTGCACAGTCTCCAACAGTGACAGAAATGGCAGACGCGGCAGAAACCTCAGCCAATGACAATGCTTTAAGGATTGTGACTATTTCATATAAACATAATATCCAATAGTCACAATCTCAGTTCTAGCAACTTGAAAAGCATCTAAAAAACACTTGCAAAGGCTGAGAAATTGGTAGAAAGAAATATTTCGAAGAGCAACTCAAACGAAAGTGTTGGAAGTGTAGTTGTCTTAGGAGTATTTCTTTTGGTCTGAAATTGTAACCTGATCCTAAAATATATAAAGGATTCAGTTTGTTTTGATATGTAAATTCTAAGTTAGTTAAAGTTAAACTAATTTAGTGGGCAACCTGTGTGTTGCTTAGAAAAGTCTAGGTCATCAGTTGTGTGGTGAATTAGTGGGCAACCTGCGTGTTGCTTAGTGATTCTAAGTTGTCTAGGGGTGATAGCTTAGTGGGCAGAGTCATATCTGCTTAGGCTCCTCAAGCAATAGAGTTATTGATTGGTTGTGAGATTAATAACTTTTTCTCACTCTTTTGTAATCAGTTTCACTTTTGCTTGTGAAGACTAGTGGAAATGATTGGAAATCTTGTGTGACAGGTTGTGGTATTACTCCCTTGAGCAAGGAGGTTTCCACGTAAACTGCTTGTGTTGATATTCTGCCTTTACTTACAGGTGTTCGTACTTATAGTGTGTCAAGGGACCTGGTCCTTTGACTGATAGTGGACACACGTATTCTAACAGATGCTCTACCCGTGCACTCTCCACTGCACAACTCAATGCCTGCCAGATCAGAAGGTGTCTCTGTTGTATTAGGTAATTCTCAGACTTCATCATCACCATCATTGCCACACACCATTACACCACTACCGGATAATACTCATCCCCCACCGTCACCCAGACCATTAATCACCTATCAGCGCAAAAATCACCAACAACTAAGTACCTCAGTGTTACTACTCTCTTCCCCTATACCTCCCACCAACCTACCTTCTCAGTCATCTGCCAATAACCCTTCCCAACCTGCACTTGCTTTGACTCCATTTGATCCTTCACCCGTGGGGACAACTTCAAGCCATACCAAGGTCACACGCTCCAAAACAAATAGCCTCAAACCCAAGCAGTTTAGTGTCAGTGTTCAACTCTCCTCGTCCTTTATTCATTGTACATACAAACAAGCACATCCTCACCCTCACTGAAAAGAAGCGATGCAAGCTGAATTTGATGCACCTGTTAGGAATCGTATATGGGATTTGGTTCCAGTTACTCTTTCGATGAATGTGGTTGAGTGCAAGTGGTTGTTTCGTATAAAACATAAATCTGATGGTTCCATTGACAAGTATAAAGCTCATCTTGTTGAAAAGGGATTTACGCAAAGTCCAGGCTTAGAATTCTATTCCACATTCAGCCCGGTAGTCAAACCAGTTACTGTTTGGTTGGTGCTTACCATTGCGACGCAGTACAACTGGCCAATCCATCAGATTGATGTCAATAATGCATTCTTACAAGGAAGCCTTGAGGAAGAAGTTTATATGAGGCAGCCACCGGTCTTTGAAGATCAAAGTCTCTCCACCCATGTATGTAAGTTGAATAAAGCAATCTATGGCTTGAAACAAGCCTCCCGAGCTTGGTACAATGACCTCAAAAGTTATTTGCTAATTGTTGGATTTGTCAAGTCCCAATCTGATTCTTCTTTATTTATTTTGCATAATTTTGGATTCACTGTTTATGTTCTTATCTATGTGGATGATATAATCATCACCGGAGATCAGATTCATGGGGTACGTCATATAATTGATGGTCTTTCCACTCGTTTCTCCTTGAAAGACCTTGGACAATTTCATTATTTTTGGGGTGTTGAGGCTATCTCTTCTACTGCTGGTCTTCTTTTGTCCCAGCACAAGTATATTATGGATCTTTTAGATGATGTTGGCATGCTAGACAGTAAAGGATATCCTACACCTATGAACTCAACTACAATTTTGACAGCTTCAGTGAATGATCCTCCGGCTGATGGTACTCTTTATAGGCGGGTAACTGGAAAGTTGCACTACTTATCCTTTACACGTCCTGATATTGCCTTCACTTTTAGCAAGCTCTCTCAATTTATGCACAATCCACGCCACTCTCACTGGAAAGTAGTCAGGCGATTACTCCGTTATTTTCGTCACACCTGCCAATATGGCATACAGATTGCGAAAGCTCCATATTCTCGTTTGGTTGTTATTCAGATTCAGATTAGGTTGGTGATCCAAATGTTCGCACTTCCACTTCTGGCTATATCACATTCCTTGGGAACACACCAATTTCCTGGTCCTCCAAGAAACAACGCTCCGTATCTCGGTCCTCTACAGAAGCTGAGTATAGAGCTGCGGCTGCTGCTGTTGCAGAAATCAACTAGATCACAAATCTTCTTCATGAACTTCGGCTTTCACTTAAGGGAGTTCCACAGGTTTTCTGTGACAACATCAGCACCACTTACATTTGTTCCAGTCTGGTATTTCATAGTAGGATGAAGCATGTCGACATTGACTTTCACTTTGTTCGTGAACAAGTTCAGAACAAGGATATTGAAGTTCACCACCTTCACTCAGCTGATCAAGTGGCTGACATACTCACAAAAACTCTTCCCAAAGCTTCTTTTGTCCAACAATTTTCCAAGTTGGGTGTTGTTGACACCACCAACTTGCGGGGGCGTAATAACGCATCAGATTTAGTGTCTTCTCTTTAGGACTCTGTTGTAACTTCCTCCTTGTATATAGGTTATCGATAAGTCTTACCTTTTTCTTAGTTGCTATAGAAGTTGTACATAATCTATATATACTTAGTTTACAATCAATAAAATATATCGTTCCTTTCATTCTACTGGCAATTTTATACTTTATACCGTGCACATAATCCTTAAGTATTGTATAACTAGTGTTTTTCTGGACTTCTTGTAAAAGATTTTGAATTTATTTGCAAAAGAAGTTGTTTTGTGATGGATTTAATCCTTGGTTTCCCAAGGTCTATTTTCGCCTTCACTAATCCCTAAGTCACAGTGTTTACCCTAAAAATGGTACTATTGAATTTATATGAGTTCAAGAACACTTCTCAATTTAACCTTAACAGTGTGGTGGGGGGTTAGGTTTGACCCGTATCATGTCTATAACATCCAAAAAGTTATAAAAGCAGAGTGGGACATGGACCTAACCTATGATAGAGAACAACGAGGATAATCTAAACAATCTATAGAATGGCTATAATGGCAAATATTTCATATTATAAGCAAATTACGATTGTTCAACTAAAAAAATTACATTTGTCGTATCACATGTGACCCAATAATTTGTAAACTTTGAATTTGTAGACCATGAAAAAGATTTATGAGTAAAACATATAATTTTACTTAGAATAATATTTCATTGTTTTACCTAACATTGAAACTACTGAAGAAGTTCACATTGTAACTACTCATCCTAAGCAATGTGAAATGAAATAAAATATTTTATGAAGCATTTTCATCAACTGAAAGCTAGTACAAATTTAATCTCAATCTTAATCATGCACCTATCCAATTTGTTATTATATTATCCTACCTCTCAACAAACCAACTACAGCAAGTAGCAGATTTTCTATATATATATTAAAAGATCAGAACCAAAAGGACAAAATTCAAAAAGTTATTGCTTTTAAATAGTTAGTTGGTTAAGTGTAATGATCTATCATTGCTTGTTCTTAACTTGCTTTTTTGGTCAATGATGTTCTTATCTTGATTGCCTCAAAAGGGTGCTGCTGGTTTATAAATATACCAATTGATGGCTGAAATGGGGAAGGCTTTGACAGGATATGTAGTTGGAGTGATTGTTCTAGCTTTTGCACTATTTGCGTCTGCTGAGCAAATTGCAAATGATGGAACAAGTGATGATTTTGAATCAGGACTATTTAAGCTTCTGCTTCACAAGGCTAAAATGCATTACCAACATTTTTGGCCCGTAAGTACATGTAAACATCAAGTTCCTTTGTAAGGATCATTTTGTTTAATTGACGGCTTGAAGGTGTAGCCGTTTATGTGTTCTTGTGGTAGATGTTATTACTCAAGTGTGATATGTATTTCAGGACTTGGAATTTGGGTGGAGAGTAATTGTTGGCTCTGTCATCGGATTCTTTGCTGTCGTCTTTGGTAGTTTTGCAGATGATAGGGGAAATGGTATCTTTGTTCCCATGCTTATTTTGATCATTGGTTTGATCCAAAAACATCAACTGCAATTTCAATATGTAAGAATCTTCATGCTACATGATTTCTTGTGCTAATGCTTCTTGTTTCACTTCACTGTGTATGTTATCGTTGTTGTTGTATTCTGTTTTCTTTGTCAGGTATGATAACAGGTATATCAGGGGCAGCTGTGTTGCTAAGCCATCCAATACTTGACCATCCCGTCATTGATTCTGATCTAGCACTTCTTTTAACACCAATGCTGTTACTAGGGATCAGTATTGGAGTTGCTCTTAACGTTATATTTGCTGAGTGGATGGTTATAGTTATGTTCATCATTCTTATCATAGGTAATGATGGTTCAGATGTGATTCCTACCCGTATTATCGATATAGTTTTTCTGATTGATTTAAGGGACTTGTAGTTACATCAACTAGGTCATTCTTCAAGGGTATTGAGGAATGGAAAGAAGAAAACAGAATGCATAAGGTTAATCTCTTTGAACCTTCTTTCTGATTGTAATGTGCATTAGAAATTGTGTTTTTCATCCCAGTGAGTATTTGTCACGACCCAAGGTACACCCTAGGCATAACATGGCGTATAGGACCCCGAGAGACCCTACACAAGCCACTTAGCATACATTAAGCAAGATAATAGAAATTCGAGAGAATTTAAAAGACAATTCATATCAAAGAGTTTCATAAAATGAAGTGGCAGTCTATATAGTCTCAAAGCCATCTAATACATCAAGAGTGATCGGGATGTAACCCGTACATCACATATAGTCTCTGATAAAGAAAATACATAAAGCAACAAAATGAAAGTCGTCCTCAAACCATGAGGACTCGTCAAGTCTTCAAATGCACTAAGTATAGCTATTAGCCACGAGTGGAGGTAGAATAGTCACCACGCCCTACATTTGGGGAAAATGTAGTCAAGAGTATGCGTTAGTACAAATATGTACCAAGTATGATAGCAATGCATAAAAGTTATGTAAATCATGCTAAACGGGCATTTTTATGCAAAGACCAAGTTAAACATAAGGTAAGAGTATGAAAATATAAAGCATAATCATGGTCAATGCAAATAATGGTCAATGCAAATAAGCATCGTGTTTAAACACTTGTGAGCTTGAAGTAACTTTAGTTCATTATTGTCGGAGATTTACCGTTTATCGACACAAAGACCATGTGAGCTAAAACATGGAATCCGGTGTCTACCCCACACAGAAAAGAGGTGTTCTTACTTGCCAAGGTAAGAACCATGAACTTCTAGCTTACGTGGATTCACTAGCTAATGTTTATCTAGACAACCTATGGTGGCACATAGTTTATGGGACATGGGTAATCGCCACTTATCCACACGGCGCTAAGCATAAATCCCATGGAATCTTGATTAGTCTTATCTTTTCTTAACATTCATGAGGCATAAGTAATCGCCTCTTGCCTCATCATTGGAATAGCTCCTTAACATTGATTCATTTTAGGTGAGAAAGTCTTTCAACCTTAAGAACCCTTTATGTGAGAAAATCCTTTTACAATCTTACTTTCATGTGTATGTGAGAAATCCTTTCACAAAAACAACATGGATGCTTCACTCTCAAAGCAATTAATCTTAAAACATTTTCATCAACTTCATAAGAACATACATATCTTCATAATTTCATGTGTTCAAGGATGGGTTCACTGACCGTGGACTCTTCCACCGTCCTTGAACCCTTACAATTTTTTTTTTTTTTTTTTAGGTGTTACAGTATTGGAACACACAACGGTATGAAGAAGAAGACGAAAATGAAAGTGAAACAGCAACAGAAGCTGGTGCTGAAGATATTTTGTACAAACTTCTACCTAGAGGTCCAAGAATTAGAAATGAAGAGGTGATCACTTTCATATTTGTGGCTATCAATTTACTTGACTACCTACATGGTCAATGTCTAATTTTTCATAAACAAGTATTACCTCAAGTTATTTTGAACTTGATGTGCCTTTCTCTATACTGGAATGCTGACTTCTTGAGCTTCTCCAGGTCGTGTATACGAAGGATTTCAGCATACTTATTGCTGTGTGGGTCATTTTCCTCGCTCTGCATATCGTTAAGGTTTATTTCTTTAAATTGCTTGTCTGTTTATAATACCTTTACATTTTCAGGACCACCTTCTGCACTATTAACTTTCTGACTAGAAGCTACGTAACATTTTTTTAGTACAGACATATACATCAACTTGTTCAACGACATATTGGATTTTAAACCTCTTACAGGTACTAATTATTTGAAATGTAAGCTATACTGTCTGTGTGTTTATATAGGAGGTATTAACTTCTTCATATTCAAGAATATTTGTTTTCTACATTTCAGGTCCCTGTTGCTGTAGGAGTTTCTGCATATGAAGCAGTTTGCTTGTATAACGGAACGAGGGTGGTCATGTCAAGTGGAAAAGATGTAATAACTGTGTATATGGGAAACAGGGTGGTCATGTCAAGTGGCGAAGAAGTGATAACCTGGAAAGTGCATCAGCTGATTCTTTACTGTTGCTGTGGCCTTTTAGCTGGTATAGTTGGTGGTCTGCTAGGTCTTCATGGAGGATTCATTTTGGTTCCATTGTTTCTACAACTAGGGATTTTGCCTAAGGTGCATCTATCGTTTCCCCTGATCACTCTTGTTTTAGAAAGATCAGCTTTTTCGACTTCCAAGTTGCATCTATTGACACATTGCAAATGCAGGTTTCTATCACCACTACTAACTTTATGATGATATTCTCTTCCTCCATGTCCGTCATACAGTATTACCTACTAGGACACTTTCCAGTACCATATGGTAAGGACAGATCTTCATTGGTTTTTATCGTTGATTTGAGAAATCATACATTCTATTACTATCTTGCAGCTTTGTTTTTCGTTGCTGTGACTACTGTTGCTGCCTTGGTAGGAAGCATTATCGTAGATAAAATAATTGACGTTAATAGAGCATCTGTGATCATCTTTATTTTGTCCTTCACAATCTTTGTTGGCTCAGTCTCATTAGGCAAGTTCCTTCTCTTTTCATTTGTTTACATATTTTTAGCAATAATTTGAAACTATCGCGTAGCAATTGACATTCCTTAACTAGTTGTGTGACTGTTTTCATCCTATTTGGTTACAGGTGGTGTAGGCATGGCAGACTATATAGGGTTTGATACATCTGTGCATATAAGCCTTCAGTTTTGTATAATTAATGTTTTTCTGGAGTTGTTATAATATATTTTGATTTTATTTGCAAAAATAAGTTGATATGTGATGGATTTGATCCTGTCCTTTGTAATGCATGGCAAGAATTTACGTATTCACGTGCCCCATAAGTTCATTTTTCGCCATGTGTGGTCTGAGGAGAGATAGAAATAGACCCATATATTGGGAAGAGTATGATTAACCAAGACATAACTCACATGTAACTTATCGAGGACATAAATGTAGGAAGATTAGGACAAAAGGTTGGTAGATAATCAATAATTAGAGCAAAAGGTTAAGAGGACCTCTTTGGCTGTCAACTCAGAATGATATAACAACACAAAAGACACACTGCCAGGAATTTAAGACATGCACAAAACTTGTCAAACATAGAACAGGGAGGTTGGAATTAAGAACGACAAGTCGATCAACATATCACACAAAAATTAACGCCAATATAAATTATTGATAGGCAAAGGCACCACAATACATGTCAGTATATATTGGAAAGGAGCAAGTGCCCCTGTCCTAATTCATTCAGTCCACATAGAAATATCCCAAAAGTTAACAAAAACGTAACACTATTTGAACTTAGAACACCAAACCAAGCCATGGGTAAGGGCTTTTTAATACTAGGAGGAAGAATATCATCACTTCCTCACTTCTTTCCACTCTTTTTCAAGCCAGTACCGCCAATGGACCCTTTCTGAGCCTTTGCCTTGAGCTCCTTCAGGGCCTGCAACGTCACAAAGATGAGTTAATTGAGTCATAATGATTGGTCTATAACAAGCTGCAATAACAAGAAAGAATGAGTTACCTTTTCTTCTTCCTTCTTCTTTGCAAGAAAAGCCTTGTCATTCTACAGATAAATCAAACGCGTACAAGTTAGAGCCAGCAGCAAATATCACATGTAAGGCTCATGAGCCAGAGACTGAATTAACCTAGTGGATACCAAATTCTGAGCATGAAGCATAATCCAAAACAAAGGTTTCATTATTAGTCACCCGTTCTCCCTTATTCATAATAACTTCGATACCAACGATTGTTGCAACAAATAGAGAATTTCTGAATGTGTGACCATCTAAAGATATATTCCTCAAAATAGCCAAAGAAATTGCATAACAATCTAGTCTATTAGCTTCACTGATCTAGATATGTCACTGACGGTATATGGAGCGTCGATAGAACTGTGACATATCCACCCTTCTCTGCACCCATCAATTAACTACGACTCAATTCCAAATCAGTTAGGTCAACCTATATGAATCCCTATTCCGCTCACCCTACCCCACACCCACACCAACAAAAAAGTGTTGCAGTCCTACTGAAAAACAACAAAAACCTCACACGAATTCCCCATGATTTTGTTGCTATTTTTACCTTTGATGTTCCCTTTCCTCCTCAAATTTATTTTCAATTTTCAAAGTGCTTCCCGAAGCAAATAATAACCTTTTTTAATGCAGATACAAAATATACCAAGAGTCTAACAAGCATGTTTTCTTGTGCAGACTGTATCCCTAACCAACCTCCCCCTTGCTATCTATAGGGCTAAGGCATAACTATAACAATTCAAAGACCTACAGTTTGTCTCCCTTTCGGTTAAAATTGTTCAGCAGTATATTAGTGCTGGTTTTTGTCATCAAGAAAATTATTCTGATCACTTACCCCATAAAAGGAACAAAAAAATTCAGCTGACACGCACACACTAAGCACCAATCCCAAATTGGTCTAGGTACCGTATACGAATCCTTTATTCCAATTCAGAAAACCCAACATCCACAAATACAGACTATATCTACCCCAAACAAAAGGCCAAGTCACCATTGAAACAAAAAAGTGTCTATTAGCAACAACGTATCGACCCCATAAAGATAGGATAAGGTTCGCGTACATCTTACCCTCCCCAACCCCCCCTTGTGAGATTGCACCAGATATGTTGTTGTTGTTAATATATTGAATAAACAAATTGTAGTTAAAACACAAGATCTACAAAATAACAGAAGAATCTATACAAACAAACATCAGGTGAAATAATCACAAAAACAAGATATTTCATCAAATTACCTCATCATACTCCTTCTTTTCAGTCTTTGGTGCCTTCAAAGGCTTTGCTTTTCCACCTATTCAACAAAACCAAAAATCAATATACTTATTATAGCTTTTCTTACAGCCTTTTGAAAAAAATCAACCCACAAATCAATTAGGTCAACTATAACCACAAAAAAATCAAATCTTTTGACAAATTATATCAATAACAACATAATTCCACAATTAAATAACAATTTTTTTTCAAAAATAATAATCAAATCTTTCAAAAACAATATAGGGTCTGTTATACAACGAAAAAAAAATCAAATCTTTACCTTGCTTGGAAGACATGGTTGAATTTTAGGGTTAAGAGTTTGGATCTGTTGATGAAAACTATCTCTCCTAACCCAAATAAGCTTTTTTTTGTGAAGTGGCGTTGGAATTTTGATGGATAGTGCCAAAATTTATACTACTTTTTTTTTATTGTATTATTGGAGTAGGAATAAAAGTTGTGGTGTTTTACTATTTTATCCTCTTTGTTAAAGTGTGTGAATTTGAGATTTGAGGTTTTTTTAGGTATTTGAATGAAGGAATAAGCCAATTGGAAGTAGGGCTAGCATTATTCCTTGAGCAACTTGCCTCCTAGTTTCTTCGATTAATCTTTCACACCTATTGATTCCACAAAATATTACTTTATCTATTCTAAATTATTTGTTTATTTAAAATTAATATATTTATTAAAAAATCAATTACTCAAGGGAGTATTTTCTTAAATAATAAATTTATCATTTTATCCCTATTGATTATGAAGCAGACGAATTAAAAACTTAAGATTTTCAAGAAGATTTAGATTTTTAAAAATAATTAATGATGGTATAATAGGAAAGAATATTTTGTGCTTTCTTGGTTAGTCAAAATGAACAAGTAATTAAGCACAATGTGAGTAGTTATCTCTCATTAACAATGCATATTTAATAATTTTGTTTATCAAGGATAAGATAGATGAAACGATTAGCCATAAAAATTATTATAAACTAGTCTCAATTTATATCATTCAACACTCATTGAATCGTTTAAATTTAAGAGTATGTTTAATGTTATCTAGGGATGGCAATGGGGTGGTATGGGTGGGGGCAGTGCGGGTTGAGCTTAATCCGTAAAAATTTTAATATGTCCTGTCCCGCATAACAACTCTTTTCATTTTCAACCCATTCCACCCCGTCCCGCATAGTTTTTTTAATATTTTTTTTTCTAGTTATGTTGGATTTAAAATAAAATTGATAAATAAATTTATTTTTTTCATTAAGTCGTATTAATTTAATAGGGTAGTGACTTAAAATTTTATTTTTTAGAGGTCAATTGGAAAACATGTAAGAAATTGTATTATTTTTATTGAACTATTTTCATTTATTAACTTGAATATTTTAATAGCTTTAATGAAATTATCTTAATAATTAATGTTTTATCACTCTTATAACATGTAAAAGTTAAAATTAAGTTTAAACCCACATAAAATTATATATATCCGCAACCTGCATCGCCCAATATTAATTTTAAAAAAACCACTTCAACCCGTGCCACACAACCTCAAATTCACCCCGCTCCACATAGCTTTAAATCCACCACCTCGCATCCACCTCGCCCCATTGACATCAAAACCATATATTTGTTGTGATAGTATGAAAAATAATCAGCATATTTTAATTCTAAGTATTAACAAATGAATGCAGTGGATGTTGGACTATGATTGACTTCATCAAGTCCTTACTCCCATACAATATTATTAGGAAACTTACATAAATATACTATAATAAAAAAATGTTTATTATTTATAATAATAACATTTCTTTTTCATGATCACTTTTAATTTATTTATAATATAAGTTTAATATATATTTTAAGAATAATTTTTTATTCACATATAATACAAGTTTCTTTGATAGATAATTTATTTAACACACATTTTAATACACTTATATTACAATGTGTCAAAGTTTTACCAAACAAATATGATATATTTTTATAAACAATTATAATTCATATACAATTCATATATATTGCATACATAATTCACTTTTAATACATATTGCAGATTTAACACATTATTACTATAAATGATAATAAACAAAAAATATTATTAAAATCAGTAATATATTTATTAAAATATATCAACTCATATAATTTTTTTCCATATTGTTAATCCTAATTCTTCGATTGTCAATCAACATTCTCCAATGTCCATGTTGGCCTAACCAAGTTATTATTGGGTCATTAAAATTGGTCTTGTTTATACTTTCAAGCATTTTTTATGGATATATTATGGGCTTTAAGTTGATCCAATTAATCATGTCCATGAATTCTGAATGAACCCAAAAAAACATTGTCTCATACTTCTTTCTTATGAGTGGTAATACAAAATTATAATTTATTTTTAAAATTACGAGATTCTCTTAAATGAATACAATAATATAAGAGCTGATACATTAAAAAGAAAGGCCGGATACATTAATGGGTAAAAAATCAAAGTGATGATACATTAAAAAGAGGATCGGATACATGCGCTGACACATTAAAAAGAGGGTCGAATATATTAATGGCCAAAAAATCGAATCCCTTAAAAAAGCAAAGCACCGATATATTAAAAAGTGAGTCGGATATATTAATGACATTTTTTACTTAAGAGAAAAATGAGAGATTCTGAAAATTTGTAAAACTTATAAGGAATAATGGTAATAAGTAAATTAAAAGGTGAGATTTCCGCAATTAATCCATAAAATAAATTATAAATTTTGTTATAATACATTGAACCTATTAAAAACAATAACCAAATTACTATACATGAATTAAGATTTTAGCTAAAATTTAATAAAAAATAATTAAATTACTTTTACTTCTCTATATATATCTATATATATACAAGCGGCTTGACAAGCACCTCTCGGATGTTACGCCCTTGCAATTGCTGCAAAAGACATTTTGGTCATTTCACATGAAATTAAATTAAAGTTAAAATTGGTATACGTGTTATGCCCTTGCAATAGCTGTAATTATGTCATTTATGGTGTTAATTTGAGATTGTTACTAATGTTTTCAGAAATTATGTCTTAAAGACAAAACTAAGCTCTTCTTAATATTCCTTTCCAGTTTGTTTCTTGTTCAAACAGCTTTAGTACTTACGTTATCCGTCAAATTTCCCACTACTTTGTTACCAAATGATCTATTTTATGTGTATTTTATTGAAATTTAGATCACTAATTGAGAGTGATCTTTTGCTTTACTCCATAAATAGATATAGATCTAAATATTTTTATTTTTGCTCCATGATTGAAGGTTTTCGTTCCTTTTTAAGACTATGTATTAGGAAGTAAATACAAGTTGTGTCATTGGAATCGCTAGGTTGTTCTTCTCCTTGGATTTTTCCAAGATAAATCCTAAATACGCATACAAGTGTAGTTGTTGTAGATTTCGTTCACAACAGAGCATGTTTCATAACAAGGAGACTTAACAAATACAAAAAAAACTCGCACATATATTATGCTAACTTGTACAATAATTGAAAGAGGGTCGATTTTTTTTTTATCTAACACCACTCCCAGGCAGTCTACAACTCTTTGCAACTTCATCCTTACACTCACACGAATTTGACTAAGTATAAAAAAAATTATTTAGTTTTATTTAGGCAATAATAAGCGTAACAACACAATCAACGTACGGGAACTCTTCACAACCTTTTATTAATAATATATCAATAAAGGATAAGGCTTCACAAATTAATCTAAGGCCAGGTTCGTTCTCCCTTAGCCTTAGACGAATTTACACTCCTTATAAAAATTCTGCACAAGACAGTTACAACAGATAGAATTATTTTCGGCGGTTACATTGGCGGGTACATCTGACATGTGTCTAACACTTTTCCTCACAGAATTCAAACTAAGTCCAACACTAAATATTCTAACTGATAGAATTATTTTCGAATTCAAAATACATTCTAAGGCATAACTGAAATCAGTCATTCTAACAATCAGAATATTTTCAGCTTATTCCAACACTTAGAATATTTCAGCTTATTCCAACACTTAGAATTATTTCAGCTTGCTTCCAACACTTAGAATATTTCAGCATGCTTCCAACACTTAGTTTTATTTTCAACTCTTGTCTTACCAACATCAAGTCCACAACCTTGTCTTGTCAAGCCAACACCCGGCCCGCCTTGTCTTGCTGATGAATCCGTCTACACGTAAGCCTTGCACGTCCAAGCAGCCTTGCCAACACCCAAGCACCTTGAACCTTTGTTGCACTGTTTTGCCCCCATGCATGCCAAGACCAATGCCCAAATCCTTGTCATGCCTGCACATAATTAGATCAAGTAATTTACGGGTCTAACAATAATTGTATATTAACAGAAGCTTACAACAATATACTCTCTTGTAAGTTGTTAATTTTTATGTCGTTGTTACAAATTTCATGCATAACAGATGTCAACCGATAAAAATTTGGTGGTACCAACTTGGTCCTCGCAAAAAAGGAAGTGTCATTACTCAACAGAAAGAGCTGCTAAAATCAAGCTTAGCAGACATGATCTGCGTATTCAACTGTCGCCTGAGAAAAAGGCGATGCTTTTATCGCGACGACGAGTGAAAAATGTTGAATCGGTAGGCTGCTCTTTCTTGACTGAGAGTGCCAAAGAAGCATCATGTTCTGGAGTTGGTGTTGAACTGAAGGTCAAATACTAAAAAAAACCCAACTTAAAATGTATGTTATTTATCATTTTACTTATATATGCATTGATAATGTTAATTAGCATTACCATCCTGCAGTCGCTGATACATCCTCCGTCGATAACCTAACGACGACCTTCGATAAAGGAAAGAATACACATGGACATTTATCTGCATCCGAAATTGGTCTGTTATCATCACAATTTTATTTTGAGTTTTGTTTGTCGACAACTGTTTCATATATTAATTGGACTAATTGTGTACTAGGATCAACATCCACGACCGCCACTGTATTGCATGATCCTAAAACAACACCTAATTGGACTGATTGCCTATTAGGTTCAACATCAATGGCTGTCACTGAATCGAATGATCCAACAGTATTACCTAATGTCAAAAAAGGTTTGTCTTACTCTATTACTTTAATAATTCTTGCAAATGTTCTGTAGACAGAGGTGTCATACATTATTGCAACAACTATACACAGGTTATAGATCAAAAAAAGTGGGTTGTTGAAATTTTAACTGGCTACCCAGTAATGCGAGCCTTTTAAAAACTGTGGCAGATTGTAAATACTGCAAAGCAAAATGATTTGAATATGAGTCGCCCGGATTCTGTTGTGGCAATAGTTCAGTTAAGTTTGTATCCCATGAAATGCCTAATGAATTATTAAATCTTTACTTAGATAACAAGGAAGAATCTATACATTTTCGTGCTTATATCAGAATATACAATAATATGTTTGCATTTACCTCACTTGGAGTAAACTATGATAAGACGCTAGCAAAAAAATATCATGATATTTACACATTTAAAGTACAAGGGCAAATGTATCACTTTATAAACGATTTAGTTGCAACAAATGAACAACCAAGAAACTTACAATTGTATTTCTATGACGATAACAAAGAAATATTGAACCAAATGGCTACTTCAAGCATGCTTAAACAAACAGTTATTGAAAAGTTAATGGATATTCTAAAGATAAATCCTTATTGCATTTTTTTGAAATCCCTATACATTCCTGAGTTATCAATTTTTATATTGCATTGCGGTGTGGATCAGGTTTATACTAGCGAGTATTTAACATATCGAGTGTATCGGAAATAGCAGCATTATGGCTAGAGTAAGAAACAAATGCTAATAATTTTGTACCCCATATTCGAATTTACACGCACAGTAATAGAAGTCAATTAGTAAATTATTACTATGATTGCTATGATCCTTTACAATATCCACTTCTATTTTCATATGGTGAAAATGGATGGCATTGTGGTATTCAAAAGATTATATTTCCAGAGAATAAATCGGAAAAAAAAAAGTGGCCTTACTATGAAGATGAACAACTTCCAAGCTTATCTAATATGTATTCAATTGATGGACTACTTGATATGGAAGCCGAGGTTCTGGAAAAAAGAAAACGAAAAAGGGACACTGTTTCTAGTCGTGAGTACTACTGTTATACAACAAATGAGAGACAATGAGGAAAATGAAATTTTACACTCGGGTAGATTATTTCAACAATACTCAGTTGATGAATTCATCAAAATAGAAACTCAAAGGTTAGATTTCACATCTTTTAACCAGGATTTTTATCGAACTGATATATTGCAAGGAGTTTTTGATGTCCATAGATTGGGTGAAAGAGAAGTCTCTAAAATAGGCAAAAAGAGATTTCTTCCGGCCAGTTTTATAGGTGGTCCGAGGGATATGTCTCGGCGTTATATGGATGTTATTGCATTAGTTCAACATTTTGGAAAGCCCGGTATATTTCTCACTATGACATGTAATCCCTCTTGGCCAGAAATAAAAGAACACTTATTTCCAACAGATGAAGCTCAAAATAGACATTATTTGATTAGTCGTGTATTTAAAGCAAAAGTAGAAGAAATGAAAACAGATATACTAAAAAGAAATATATTTGGAAAAGTCGCAGCTTTTATGTACACAATAAAATTTCAAAAACGAGGTCTTCCTCATGCTCATTTTTTAGTTATACTCAATGATGACTAGAAATTATTAACACCTGAGGCCTATGACAAATTTGTTTCCGCTGAGTTACCTGATCCGGATACAAATCCTTACTTATATAAGCTTGTCATTAAACACATAATGCATGGCCCTTGCGGTCAATTGAATCCAATAAATTCATGTATGCAGAAAAAAGGACGTTGCAAATTTAGATACCCAAAGAGCTTTGCTGATACAACAACAAAAGGAAAGAACTCATACCCAATTTATAAAAGGTGAAATACGGGCAAATTTGTGCAGGTTAGAAAACAACTTCTAGATAATTCATGGGTTGTTGCTCATAATCCTTATCCACTATGCAAATATGATTGCCATATAAATGTAGAAGTATGTTCTGATATAAAAGTTGTCAAATATATATACAAATACATTTGTAAAGTACATGATAAAATTTCATTCCATGAGCATGACGCCAACACAAATATTGAAATAGACGAGATAAAAGAATATCAATCTGCTAGATGGGTGTCAGCGCCTGAAGTTATGTGGCGTTTATTCGCCTTTCCTATTAGTGAAATGACCCCAAGTGTTCATCACCGTCAATTACATCTTGACGGACAACAATTAATCTCTTTAAAAAAACACAGACAGCATCAGTAGCATTGTTAAAAATCCTATGATTGCCAAGACAATGTTGACAGAAATTTTCCTGATGAATGCAACAAATACAAGTGCTAAATTACTTAATTTGTTGTACAAAGATTTTCCACATACTTTGTATGGTCATTTTCTTATAAAATGTGGAGTCGACGAAAACGTGGCAAGGTTATTGGTCGAGTTGTAACGTCTCATCCAACAGAGGGAGAAAGATATTATCTTAGATTATTACTAATGAATGTGAAAGCACCATCATAATATAATGATCTTCATACAGTCAACGGTGTTTGTTGTGAAACATTCAGAGAATCTGTAGAAAAAAGGTTTATTACACTGTGATAATAGTTTAGTTGAATGTATGTTGGAGGTTTCTTGTTATCAAATGCCGTATAGTTTAAGACACTTATTTGCTATGATACTGGTATATTGTAGTCCTGACAATCCAAGAGAATTGTGGAAACAATTTGAAGATTCAATGTCTGAAGACTTCAGGAACTTGAGCAATATTATCGTACAAAATACACATTGCTGTCTTAAACCATATAAATGATGTATTTACATTCTATGGGACATGATATCAACGAGTTCAATCTTGTTCCAGAAATTATCACATCTTCGAAAATAACAAAAGAGGCGAAAGAAATGTATTTCGAAAAAAATATCATTGTAAATGATGAAGATTTACTATTACACCAAAAATTAAATATAGAATAGAAAATAGCATTTGAAATGATACTTGAAAGATTATTTAGCATAAAAACGGAGCTTTTTTTATTGACTGTTCTGGTGGAAGTGGTAAGACATTCTTATATTGTGTTTTATTAGCAACCAATAAAATCTAAAGGCTTTATAGCTTTAGCCACAGCGACCTCTGGTGTTGCTGCTTCAATCCTTCCTGAAGGCAGAACAGCTCACTCACGATTTAAAATTCCAATTAATATTGATGAAAAATTCTCATGTAATATCAGCAAGCAAAGTTCACTAGCATTTTTAATTCGCGATGCAAAACTAATTGTATGGGATGAAGTATCAATGGCAAAAAAAAAATGATTGAAGCATTAGACTCTCTTTTGAAAGATATAATGGATCCAAATGTGTTGTTTGGTGGAAAAGTTATCATATTTGGTGGAGATTTTAGACAAATTCTTCCTGTGGTTCGAGGTGAAAGAAAAGAAGACTTCATTTGAGAAAGCATATTGAACTCAGAAATATGGAATCGACTTGAAAAATTACGATTAACAAAAAATATGTGTGCCCAAACTGATCCCTCTTTCTGTGAATATCTTATGCGCATTGGAAATGGAAAAGAAACAACTAACATGGATAACAAAATCAATATTCCAAGGTGTTATCTTTTGTTCAAAATAATATATCCCAATTTCCATACATTTGTTCACGATTCTACCCGGATAACTTTCCATGTTATTTTGACAGCAAAAAATGACTTTGTTGATGAGTTCAATGATAGACTTATAACTCAATTTCCCACAGACGCTAAAACGTTTGTTGCAATTGATGAAACTATTGAACAAAATGATCAAAGTCAGTTTGACAATTTTCTACATTCATTGAGTTCTACTGATTTACCTCCTTACAAATTGGCCTTGAAAGAGAATTGCCCTATTATGTTATTGAGAAATTTAAATCCTTCTGAAGGTTTATGCAATGGTACACGACTAACATGTTGTAATTTGAGAGTCGTGTAAGCAGTGCTAAAATAGCTAGTGGTGATTTTAAGAATACACATGTATTTATTCCCAGAATACCACTATTATCTTCAGATGATGAAAAACTACCTATCCCATTAAAAGAACACAATTTCCAGTACGATTGTGTTTTGCTATGAAAATAAATAAAGCTCAAGGACAAACTTTAGATCATGTTGGAATTTACTTACGTGAACTTGTTTTTTCTCATGGCCAATTGTATGTCGCCTTATTGAGAGCAAAAAGTTCCGATTGTATTAAAATATTAATTCGACCACCTACTGTAGAAAATGTTATTAACCTGTACTTATAAGGTTAGTCAAAAAACAGAAACAGAAATAGATGAAGTATACAGAAAAAATAATTCGAGTCCACAGAACCTACTGCGTCTCCTTAAGAAATTTAATCCTCTCATTGTACTCGAAGTTATGGATTAATTTCTCCCAAGATAAAATGGATTAATCCTGTTAAAGAAATAGTGGTACCTCAAATTTTTTTAACTTCAGCGAACTTAAGAAACAACAACAAGTCACACATACTCACTCGATCGACAGTTTGATTTTGAGATAAAATACATGCAGAGAGGGAAAAAAAATTCAGTGTTTGAAAAAACGAAAAATGACTTACTTTTATAGCCAAGTTCTGCAAGAAAAGTGTCTATTCAGATAAATCTGTTCAGACCCGTTTTAACCAGAGAGTTGTGTCTTTTGGGAAAAATAACTTTTCGGAAAATGTGTCTGCTGGGAAAGTAACGATTTTTCGGAAAGAGTAACGACTTTTTGGAACGTTATCGTTACGTGCGAATTAATTCTGTTAATCAACTAATTAACTAACGTCCTAAATTAATTTATAAGAGATAAGATTAACAGAATTTATTTGATTAACAAAAATAGATTAAATAAATTTTGTCCAAAAAATTTATCAATCAATCATTTGCCAAACCCAAATCCGAAGCCAAGCCAAAGTCGAGGCCGTGACCGAGCGAGCGAGCGACGACGGCGTGAGGGGACACCTTCTTCTTAGCTCTTTAAGAAGTAAAAAAAGTGTTTCCTTATATAAGGACAACAATTTACCTTTCTTTTGCCGATATGGGAGAAATGACTTTTTATTTGCACTTTGCAAATGAATTTTCATTTTCCCGCCAAATTAGTTCCCTCACACTTTTCATATTCTCTCTTTTCTTTTCCCATTCACACTTTGCTAAACCCAACAATCCCCCACATGAATGGGGAATGACTATTGTTAAAACATATGCATGAAAAACTTATGTGTCTTGTAAGTAAGGGTTAATCGCATCTGGATATGTAGGTTTCCCTTTAAGCTTTCCGTAGTGAACATATATCGGGTATACTTTGTCAATCGGTAGATTTGATCTCTTTGAACCGTCGAGCTTTGGTGTATACCTAGACAACATAAGTCACACAATTAACCCTTGAACTATTCTTAGTTCTTATTGTTTTATTTGTTTCAGTCATGAACACATATCGAATAGTAAGCGCTTAGAGAATTGGCCTTACCGGATTCTCCTTAAAAGCGGCTTACACTTCACACTCACATAGGTGATTTCTAAATGTGTTATCCCGTAGATACACCATTTGATATACTCTGTATCAAACTTAGAAACCATTAAAAAGTCCTTATGCCTTTATCCTGGTTACTAAACATAGTCTCATCATGAGAATGGACCATAATATAATTTTTGACAATGTTGAACCGTCATCAATGACTTTGTTTTATCTCCTTGAACCTAGATCTTGGGATCTCCAGTCTTCTAGGTAGAGTTACCGCCACGATAGCTTGTTCTCGTCCATAGTCTCATTCCCGTCAACGATTTCTCAACTCCCTCTCTAATTAGGTCTTTTGTAAGTGGATCCGACACATTATCCTTTGACTTCACATAGTCAATTATGATAATTCCACTAGAGAGTAGTTGTCTCACAGAGTTATGTCTTCGTCTTATGTGACAAGACTTGTCGTTATACATAACGCTTCCGGCTCTTCCTATTGCAACTTGACTATCACAGTATATGCATATAGGGGCCATTGGTTTGGGACAAAATGAAATATCTTCTAAAAAATTTTGGAGCCATTCAGCTTCTTCAGTTGACCCAGTAATCCAATTTGTATCACTATATACTTCAAGAAATGCTGGATATTTTTTGTAATGCAAAGCATAGTTTTGAGTGTCATCTAAGTATCTCATAACTCTCTTCATTGACAACCAATGATTTTGATTGGGATTACTTGTGTATCAACTCAGTTTACTTATAGTGCAAGCTATGTCTGATCGTGTACAATTCATGACATACATCAAGCTTCCCAACACTCTGGCATAGTCCAATTGAGACTGACTGTCACATTTATTCTTTGCAAGATGAAGGTTCACATCAATTGGAGTCTTTGCCCTTTTGAAATTCAAATATTTGAACTTTTCAAGTACCTTTTGAATATAATGAGTTTGACACAATGCTAGACCGTTAGGAGTTTTGAGAATTTTAATTTTCAATATCACATCGGCAACTCCTAAATCTTTCATATCAAACTTACTAGCGAGCATACGCTTAGTAGCTTTTATATTAGCAATGTACTTGCTCATTATAAGCATGTCATCCACATATAGTCATACAATGACTTCCTGATTTGGAGTATCTTTAATGTAAATACATTTATCGCATTCATTGATCTTAAATTCATTTGACAACATGGTTTGGTTAAACTTTGCATGCCAATATTTTGGTGCTTGTTTTAGTCCATAAAGTGACTTAATAAGTTTGCACACTTTCTTTTCTTTAGCAGGAACTACAAAACCCTCAGGCTGTTCTATGTAAATTTCTTCTTCCAGCTCTCCATTTTAAGAAGGCAGTTTTCATATTCATTTGATGGATTTCAAGACCGTATACTGCAGCTAGGGTAATTAACATTCAAATTGATATAATCCTAGTCACTGGCGAGTATGTGTCAAAATAATCAAGACCTTCTTTTTGTCTAAAGCCTTTGAAAACAAGTCTTGCTTTATATTTGTCAATAGTTCCATCATCTTTAATCTTCCTTTTAAAAATTCATTTTGAACTCAAGGGTTTGTTCCCTGGAGGAAGATCAACCAACTCCCAAGTATGATTGCTTAGGAATGATTCAATTTCACTATTGACAGCCTCCTTTCAAGATGTTGAGTCGCTAGACAACATTGCTTCCTTGAATATTTGAGGCTCACTTTCAAGAAGAAATGTTACAAAATCATATCCAAATGAAGTAGATGTCCTTTGACGTTTACTGCGTCTTGGACTCTCTTCAATGGGTTCATTCTCGTTTGGTTCTTCTCTGGGTTGTTTAGACTCCCCACTAGATGACTCAAGTCTAGTTTTATACGGATAGATATGTTAAAAAAATTCAGCACGATCTGATTTCATTACCGTATTATCATGAATATCCGGATGTTCGGATTTATAAACCAAAAATCGATATGTCTTACTGTTTGTGGCATATCCAATGAATACACAATCCACAATCTTAGGCCCTATTTTTACCCTCTTAGGTATAGGAACTTGGACTTTGGCTAGACAACCCCAAACTTTGAAATATTTCAAGTTGGGTTTTCTACCTTTCCATTTCTCATATGGAATAACATGTGTCTTTGAGTGAGACACTCTATTGAGTATTCGATTTGCTGTAAGGATAGCTTCCCCCACAAGTTCTGTGGTAAACGTGAACTTATAAGTAATGCATTCATCATTTCTTTTAAAGTTCGGTTTTTCCTTTCTGCAATCTCATTAGATTGAGGAGTGTACGGAGCAGTAGTTTGATGTTTCTAAACATATTTCTGCAAATGGAGATTCATATTCTCCACCTCTATCACTTCTGATCATTTTGATCTTTTTATTCAACTGATTTTCAACTTCAGTTTTATATTGCCTAAATGCATCTATTTTTTCATCCTTACCATTTAACAAATTGACATAACAATATCTAGTGCAATCGTCAATAAAAGTTATGAAATATTTTTTTCCACCACGTGATGGTATTGACTTCATGTCACAAATATCAGTGTGAATCAATTCTAAAGGATTTAAATTCCTTTCAACAGATTTATAAGGATGCTTAGCATACTTAGATTCAATGCAAATTTGACATTTTGATTTATTGCACTCAAATTTTGACAAAATATTTAAGTTAATCAGTTTTCGCAAGGTTTTATTATTAATGTGTCCCAAACGTTCATGCCATAAACATTTAGACTCAATCAAGTAAGAAGAACCAAAATCGTTATTCATATCAACTGCAATTACATTGTGTTTGAAAAGGCCATCACTGAGGTAGCCTTTTCCTACATACATATCATTCTTACTTACTACTACTTTATCAGAAACAAATACACATTTAAATTCATTCTTAGTCAGAACTGGAATTGAAACTAAATTCTTTCTCAATTCTGGAACATACGAGATCCTGTTCAAAGTCACCACCTTGCCTGATGTCATCTTTAATAGGACCTTGTCAGTTCCTTCCACCTTTGCAGCAACGGAGTTTGTCATAAACAACTTCTCATCTGTAGGTGCTTGAGTATATGATGAAAATAATTCTTTGTTGGCACAAACATGACATGAGGCACCAGAATCTATCAACCATTCTCTTGGATTTCCAATCAAGTTACATTCTGAAAGCATTGCACAGAGATCGTCCATTTCTCCTTTGGATTCAGCCAAGTTTGCTTGATCCTTATTTTTCTTGTCCTTCTTAGGACCCCGGCATTCAGTAGCCCTATGACCACGTTTACCACAATTGAAGCAGCTTCCATTGAACTTCTTCTTAGAAGGATTGTTTTTTGGACCAGATGCTTTCTTTCTTTTCTTTAATTTTGTGGGATCTTCTTCAACAATATTTACTCCAGATATTGTTGAGTTACCACGTGACCTCTTTTTTGCAACATTATTATCCTCTTCGATTCTCAACCTTACTATGAGATCTTACACAGTCATCTCCTTGCGTTTATGTTTCAAGTAGTTTTTGAAGTCCTTCCACAATGGAGGTAACTTTTCAATAATGACAGTCACTTGAAAGACATCATTCACAATGAATCCTACATTAAAGATCATGTCATATCCGGGGAGCACCCCCTAGAAGTAACATGGCGTACTTGACCTCTCGGAGGTCTTATACAAGCCCATAGTTATCATTCATCGCATTGACATAGTAAATTTAGCGAAAAATTTAAAACTTTTCATAGCACATCATATGCTAAAAACTTTACTTCATATATATATAAATATCAGATTACATACTTAGACATTAAGTCTCTTTGCCATCTTAGACTCAATCAACATTAGAATACATTAAGGACACTGCCATTAAAACATAAGACATAGCTATACAATCTTTAAACATTTTACATTAAGACATTAGTAGGGAATCCTTGGAGCTTAAGGACCCCTTTCCTTGAGCTTGCGAATCACATATCAAGTTCCTCAATCAAAGACATCCTTTAAGCATCCATAACCTACAGTTTGTGTAAAAAGTAAAGAAGAATGGGATTAGTACAAGAATGCACTAAGTATGACAACCATGCAAAAACATGCACTTAAAAGGACATTTTCTTGAAATCATACTTCATGCCTTTTTGAGTAAATATTTATAAAACATTTAGACACTAGCATTTATATCATTCACATACTTCATATAAACATATTAAAATGCCAAACATTACATAAGATCACATATAGAATTTATGACATTTTTGAGTCACATCACAGTGAACTCTTTTTCCCTTAACAGTGAACATTATTTCCTTTTATTCATTAACTTCCCAAGTAACCCTCTAGTGATACTTGGTGCAATTATCACCTTAAGATCACAAAGAAAGCATACATACAACCTACATAAACCAACAAATATCCTCATATAAGCACAATACATCAAAAACACATTTAAGTCAAAACCTTAGGACATTACAATATAATAAACTACCTTTAACTTGCACATATACCAACTCTACTTCACATCAATGCATTAAAAGACTTTACTCATAATCCTACTCTAAGTCTACTAGTGCAATGTATATGTGAAGCCCCATGACCTCACACATACTTAGTAAACCTATCATAAGACCACAAGACTTACCATCCAATTCATACATCAACAAGTAAATGAAGACAACTTCATTCATGTCAATACAAGACCTTCATCATATAGTAATTTAGACCAACATAGTGCATATAAGGATAAAATCACATCATATAGACTCATACCATGCTTATCTTCATAACAAGTAGACAAATACTACAATATCATGCATAAAGAACATATACATAGTGACATGTATTAGAACACCTTCTTAGAACTTTCTAAGGAGCTACTTGTGCAATGTCTAGATGGGTTCATTACTTCCACCTATCCTAAGTAACCTCCCTTAAGTCATTCTAGTTAGGGTCCTAGTCATTTACTCCCATTGTCCATTTTACTTTAGGGAAACTATAGCCTTAACCGACATAGACCATGTGATGCTAAACATGGAATCCGGTGTCATAAAACCTTACACCGAAAAAGGGTGATCTACCGGCCAAAGTAGAACCAAACATGACATAGATTTTTAGGTGGATCCACTATCTAGTATCCTATGGTGGCAACATAGTTTATGGAACTTGGGGCTGTCATGGAAACGTCAACTCTACACCCTTTGTTGAGTCATGAGGTTATCCACCCTATGAGGACCGTAGTGGACCCTTTCGCCTTCCCTTTTTAGGAAGGTGTCACCCCCTCATATACAAGTTCACTCGGTGCTAAGCTAAGTTCCCTTTATTGAAAATGTCTTTATTATCATTTTTCATAAAACATAAGCTTAGGAAATTTACTCCCATATGCTTATTACATATTCAAGCACCTATCTAGTTTTAGAGTATTCTTGGGCACACCTTTCAAGGCCCCTCTATTAACTAGATCTTCATACATGTGTGTGAGTGTATACATATATGTGAGCAAACCTTTCACATAACACATTTAGATCACACATGTTCATAATTCAATGCATGAGTCTATAGGCATAACCATATGAGCAATCATTTCATATAAACCCACTAAGACACTATGCACATTCATACTTCATCATATCATATGCATCATATTCATACCATGTTCATATATTCATTTTATGTACATAGAAACCAAACCTAGGAACTATCCTATCAAGGTACACATGTGCAATGCATAGACAAGGTCTCATACCCTTGCCCATACTAGTATACCTATCAAGTCATCCTAGTAAGGAAATACATATCATACTTCACATACATATATTTTACATGCATAGTAGTAGACACTAGTGAATATGAGAACAACTTTTCATTTAGACACTATGACCTATACTACTTGTAAGCATGCATGTAGAGTGAGGATGTGTGTACATTGGTCAATATGATCACATAATGACTATCAACAACATATTGAGGCATCCACCCTCTTAGGACCACAATATACATGCAAGCATAGACCACACAACACACAATAGCATAGGAGACAAGACAATCTTCACATTATAATCAAGACTCCTAACTTTAGCTATTTATACATTCATATAAGGGTACATGGGTAGGGTCATCATTTATTCACAATTCATTAATGGCAGCACCTACACATGATATTAGCATAAACATTTACATGCTCATAACATAGTAACATAACCTAGATTCACAACTATAATAGAAGACTAGGCACAAGTTACACATAAGGTGATCATCATAATCACTCAATCATATATTCATCAATTTGCCTTCAAGGCCACGGTCAACACATATATAATGACAATAAAGTAAACACCTCCACCATAAGTGGACCATACCACACAATGTCATACAAGGCTTCATCAACAATTACTATAAAGAAGTAGGGAGGAAGAGTAGACCTTACCAATTCATCAACTTTTTTTGATCAACATTGATCAATACACCTTTCATCAATAATATAAGTACAGGGCAGTAACTAATTGTACTTTAACATGAGAGAATCCATGTACAAATCGTTGCAAGATCATGATACAACTAGTACAAAACCTTACCATTGTTTTAGAGAATAGATAGGCATAGATCATCAATTAATTTTCCTAGTCTTGTTTATCAATCAATATTCATCAATAATGTTCATGTAGAGCAGTAGCCAAAGAAATTCATAACTTAAACGAGATACTACTACAACTGCCAACAAAACTCAAAATTATTGTAAGCATGTTTCATAATAGGAATTCATAGAGGATGAATTTACATATGTTAATCCTATTCAACTATCATGAATTAATCCACATTAGATTAATTACATATAATTCATAATCACATTACATCATCGGCAGTAGCTAAATATCATTTTAACATAATTGGATCTCACAACAAGCATGCTAGAATCATCAATCTATAGGCTAAAACATGTATATCAATCTTACTAAATTTCCTTTGATTCGATCATTAAGGGTTCATACCCACAATTTATTTATAATATTAACTTAATACAGTAGTTACAATGATCTTTACCCAATCAAAATCTACTAACAATGACCATAAATCCAAACTTACAGTGAACACATAGAACATATACTAGTTTTGTTCAAATCTTCATACATATATCCACAAGGATCCTTTATCATCAATTCATGGTCAATTAACGTAAATTACAGTAGTTATAGATAATTCAACGTAAAATAATCACAATTCAATCATTAACAAGTCATGATCACAAAGTCCATGAAAGGACTAAATCGATTTAGGAAGGAACATGGGTTCATCATGCAATTGGAGTAAAATCACGTTCAAACCAACATATTATGATCAATTCATCATGATTTAACCATTAAAAATATTTTGAGAAAGAACCCATGGCTAGATTGAAAGATTGGAAGATTGATCATAAAATCTTTTTAAAAACTTTGAGAAGAACTCTCCAAGTGAAAGGTTACTTAGAGATGAAGGATCACCATACCTTTATGTACATGAAGACCTCTAAAACTTGGTGAATAAATCATGACAATCCAAGATCCCAGCTGTTCTTGAGCTTCAACAACAATGGAGGTTTCTAGGGAGAAGATTTTTGGACAGAAAGGTTCAATTCGTGAGAGGGGATTTGAGAATGGGTTCTTCACGTTTTAGATGACTTATATACACCCAAAAGTAGCTAAATTAACCTATTAGAGTCAGATTAGGATAAGAGTTATTTCTCATTCACCCCTTAAATAAAACAGACGCATGAACCAGTTTACAGGCCACCATCGACGGAGCAATCGACTGGTCGTAGGTCAATCTACTGGCCGTCCTTTGGCTTCCTCGATTAGTCCTTGGCCAATTTTTGGGTTGAGACCTGACCAAGGTAAGTAACAATCGACGATACCTCACCTACAGGATGTTGTTTGACCAACTGGCCGTCGTTTGGTCCGTCGATTGACAAAGCCCAGGCAGTGTCTCGACCAACCTTAGGTCCTTCTTGTGGGCCCTTTTGCGGGGACCTTTAGAGGTTGTACCCAGACGTTTCCAACGTAAATATAACCTTTAATAAGTTGTAGACCTTCCACATAAGTTTCACCTAAAACAAACACCTACAACTCGTCCAAACATGCAAGGCCCCATCAAAACACACACATGCATGTCTTTAGGCTATCTTTTGAACGTCTTGAACGTTCTTGAACGTTTGACCTCCAAACTTCTTGAAACTTCATATACTACCATTTGAAATCATTATAAACCATTTTAAGACTTATTAAGCTCATTCATACAATTTTAAGCATGCATAGACACGTAAGGTACATAGATGACTAGTTGTCGAACGTTTTGGTCGTCCCTTGACGTTTGACTTCCAAATCACCTCAATCTTTATACACTGCCTCTAAACATATTCTAAGTCATTTTAGGACCTTAGAAACTTAACAAAACCATGTTAGTGCTCTAGATACCCTAACTTATTTTGGGGGTCTTACAGATCATGTGAGTATTAAGAAAAAACTTAATATTTCTAACATAGGCATTAAATAAATTTATAGCTTCAACAAGGAGATCATGGATTATGACTTGCAGTTCTTGAACTTGGGTGACGATGGTCTTACTGTCTATCATCTTATAGTCCAGAAACTTTGCCACAATGAACTTCTTCATTCCGGCATCCTCTGTTTTGTACTTCTTTTCTAAAGCATCCCAGAGTTCTTTTGAGGTTTTGACATTGTTGTACACATTGTACAGATCATCTTGCAGGCCACTAAGAATATAATTTTTACACAAAAAATCTGAGTGTGTCCATGCTTCTATTATCACGAATCGTTCTTCAGGCGGAGTATCATTCAACATAACAGAAACATTTTCATTAATGAATCTCTGCAGACTCAACATAGTGAGATAGAAGAACATCTTCTGCTGCCATCTCTTGAAGTCGACTCCAGAAAACTTTGCAGGTTTCTCAGCCGGCGCTAAGGCAGCAGTTGAACGATTGTATGCAACCGATGTTGTTGCAGCACTTACTGTTCCATCATTCACTTGACTTGAATTAGTCATTTTTCTGTCACAAAATGCAGATAATTTTAGTATTTTAAATACTAACAGTAAAGAACAAATCTTTACACAAATTGTTTCTGATTTAACGATAAAGTTTTTATGTTCTTTTAATCGTTAATCGAATGAATTTTAAAAATTCAAGAAGAGTAGAAAACCATAAAGGTTTTAATCTCCAGAAACCTTAAATACAAAAACTTAGTAAATTTCTTAAGATTGTTATTAACGTGTACTTATAAGGTTAGTCAAAAAACAGAAAAAGAAATAGATGAAGTATACAGAAAAAATAATTCGAGTCCACAGAACTAGTAGTGTCTCCTTAAGAAATTTAATCCCCTCACTGTACCCGAGGTTATGGATTAATTTCTCCCAAGATAAAACGGATTAATCCTATTAAAGAAATAGCGGTACCTCAAATTCTTTAACTTCAGTGAACTTAAGAAACAACAACAAGTCACACAAACTAAGTCGATCGATAATTTGATTTTGAGAGAAAATATATGCAGAGAAGGAAATAATTTTCAGTGTTTGAAAAAATGAAAAATGACTTCCTTTTATAGCCAATTTCAGCAAGAAACGTGTCTGTTCAAATAAATCTGTTCAGACCCGTTTTAACCAGAGAGTTGTGTCTTTTGGGAAAAAATAACAATTTTTCGGAAAATGTGTATGTTGAAAAGTAACGACTTTTCGGAAAGTAATAACTTTTTGAAAAGTAACAACTTTTCGGAAAGAGTAACGACTTTTTGAAACGTTACCGTTATACGCGAATTAATTCTGTTAATTAACTAACGCTGAATTAATTTATAAGAGATAAGATTAACAGGATTTATTTGATTAACAAAAATAGATTAAATAAATTTTGTCCAAATTTATCAATCAATCACATTATTTGCCAAATTCAAATCCAAAATCCAAATCCAAATCCCGAGGCTGAACGACGACGGTGCGAGAGGGCACCTTCTTCTTAGCTCTTTAAAAAGTAAATGAAGTATTTCCTTATATAAGGACAACAATTTCCCTTTCTTTTGTCGATATGGGAGAAATGACTACTTTTCCTTTTCCCTACAAATTGGTTTCTTCATTTTTCCATATTCTCTCTTTTCTTTTTCCATTCACACTTTGTTAAACCTAACAGAAAACAATGATGACCAATTACAACATAGTGTATGATGAGATTATTTATAAAGTCAATTCTACCAGCTGAATGACCCTACGGTGATGTGCCAGTGAAAGGAGTTTACAGCCAAAAATAGGTCGCATCTAGACTTGAAATGAATTACACCAAGAATGAAGTTGCTTACAAAGCGAGTCGCAATTATCACAACAGCTTGCTATTGAGGTACTCCAAACTCCTTAAACAAGGGTGTACATATTGGATTTATCTGGTCAATTTTAGAAACATTTCATTTAATATGATATGCAGTAATGTTTTTACTAAATTCTGTAAGAGCACTGTTGAATTTGTTACCATTCTTATGTTTTGAGATATCAGATTATAAGATCAGTAACTTATATTGGTATTAGTTATCTCTCTCTCTTTGTTAATATGGATCTATTTCGAATTCATCAATATGTTATATTAGTGTTAGTTATTTGTCTCTCTCTCTTTGTTAATATGGATCCATTTTGAATTCAACTCTGTTAGTTAGTATGATATGACCACTTACAATCATGAAACTGCAACTACTTGTATTATTTGTTTTAAGGAAAAGTAGTTGTTGAGATTGGCGAAGTTAGTGAGAGTAAGAGAATTTTTTTTGGCTTGATGCATTGTAAATCTTGTATATTTGTGTCTCAAATATTGAGTTAGATATCGATGCAGCCCTGTAGTTTTATCTTTTGTATAAGATGATGTTTCGTCGTTAGAATTTTCGCATTGTTATGTTGTTTTGTGTATTTACTGATGTTACTGTCATGTTAGCCATAAAAGGTATGTTTTAATTTTGTTTTGTATGTTTTTGTGAGGGTCATTAGGAATTTAATTAATTGCTAGACATGAATCAATTTATGCATTCCACCGGTGAGGCGGTGACGTTTGATTTTCTTGCTATAAACAGCCGGCAAAATGGGTATTCTATCTTTCTATTTTCTCTGTTCTTACTGACAGTTGTTGCTCCATGTATTAACTACAGTTTCAGGTAAATGATAGTGGCAGTCATTTGATATGTCGATTTTCTCAAGTTGAATTCATTCAGGATTACGATCACAATATAAGGATTTCTCATACTACATGATTTCTAGCTATTGATTGTGGTTCTTTAGCAGTCCAAATTTTCAATTAATTTCTTCTAAATTGTTCTATTCGTTTAAAAAAAAAAAAATAACAAACTTATTGCTCTATTCGATCAGTATGTGGTATCTTTTGATGACAATATGTGTGATTCAATCCCTTAATTTCTACCGCTATTTGTATCGTGAATTCATCACTCCTCTTGCTGAATGCAGCTTAAGATTTTTATTGCCTTATGAGCTATACATGCAGGCTATATGTTGAAGTAGCAGAGGATGAGCAATATCATCAAGTAATAGATGTCATGACATGGCTGACGCTTACTTTCTCCATGTAAAAATCTGTAAACAAGTACAGACAATAAAGTACCTGATGAAGAGGTTGAATCTTTCTCGCAAAACTAAGGTTTTGTATTCTTGGCAATTTAGCAATCAATAAATGTGATTAACATTTATTTTTACAAATCAAAATTCTTTCTCAATTGCCACAAGCTGGTACTACAGATCCCTTTGAATTGGCATCTATACAAGCGGCCTAACAAGCACCTCTCAGGTGTCTCGAACCTGAATATAATAAATATACACAAGTTGAACTCTGATTGTCTTTGAAAGGGACATGTGAAACTTTGTAAATGGAGGTTATCAACTTTTTGCTTTTTATTTTGAAATTTTAATTACAGATGTATTATAAGCTCACTAATGCACCTTCTTTCTTGGCTTGGCTTGAATGAATGCAAAACTTTATGAACTCCCTATTAAAATAAATATCGTGACATCTTAACATCTCTGGCTTCTTCCCTTCTCAACAGATCAATCAAGATGTGGTCAGACCAATCACTACTCACCAGTCACCATTCGCACGTCTTCCGTTGAAAATTGAAATTTTAAAATCAAAGGACAAATAAGTTTCCAGTTTGTTCATCCAAAACTATTTGGTGAAGAGGTTTAAATCATTCTTACGAAAATGAGGTTTTAACTTTTTGTGTTTTTGAAAATTTAGCAATCAATAAATGTGATTAACATTTATTTACAATCTTGCCTATTGTCATTTGGCGACTGGAAAATTATCTAGGAGCATGAATTCCTGTAGTTTAGTATTTTGTTGAATGTAGTGTAGTCCTGATAGTTTTAGGACTTAGTTTTTCATACCAATATTATGACTGCAACGCCAAAAATAGTTTAGTTCTCGAGTTGGAATAACGAATTACAACAACTTGTTGTCATACTACTGGAAACTCCTTACGTAAAATTATACATATAGTCTTGCAGACTATATTGTTGCCAGAAGTCGAGATTTATATACCTGTACAAAGTAAAGACACATTCTTCAAATTTTTAGTAATGTCCTAATTTTCTATAATATTAGCTTGAAATAATCTAAAATGGAGCTATAGCTAAGTCAGGATTCATATCACCGATCCTAAACTTCAAGTTGAGATTGAAACATAGTTATTCTTATAATATGCATTTCGAGCTTTATGGTGTTTCCTAATGAAATTTATTTATCGCCCGACTGGCTCCATCATTTATCAGCTGACAGAAATTGTCAACCAACGAAAATAGATCTCAGAAACTCGATATATGTCATCCGAAGACAAAAAAAATTGAAACTGGAGTTACTTCAGTGTTGCTTGAATTGACCCCTCTAGACAGCACATTAGACAAAAAACGAGCATCGAGAATACGGAAAAACCATCATTCCTTCCTGATTCCATTTTCTGACGTGCAGGTCATGCAGCGAATAAGAGACATATGACTAAACTTATAACATTAGAACAATACCCAAATATACACATTAGTACACCTTCTTCCTTCCAAGCCAAACTAATTTTTGCTTCATCTTTTTATTTCAGGTACTTTGATGCTATAGATAACAGTTGGAGTAAGACGATTACGCAGCATTTCATTGCACTTTCCCAAAAAAAAAGTGTTCAACCCCATCTACAAATCAACCTAAAAACAATATATTATATCTCCTTTTACAAATTTACGATACTACTTTGCTCATGTTGGCCCGGGCCAATTGTCTAGTACTATATAGAAGAGTCTAGGGAAGCAGTTGTTCGTTAACATGCTTGCTTCCCTCGCCAGGAACAGTATGAACACTTTCATTAATATTTTCTTAATATCATTCTTTAAGTAAGTTGTACTTCACTGTTTTAGAACTGCACTTTCTTAATATAGGACATAAAACCCTTCCAATATTTTCCTTTCTCAGCCGCAATATTGGTCCAATTTCCCAAGCAGGTAGACCAATCTTTTTCTTCTGTTTTACTCTATTTGTTATAATAATTGTAATATACATGGGTCCCACTTTAAAACACGAATTACTTTATTTGTTATTTTAAAAAAAATTGTTTAGAGTGAAAAAATAATGAATATTGGAAATTTATGTTTCTTTAAAAAAAATTATATAAATAATAATATAACATAATAATTAACAACATAAATATCAAATGTTATTAAAAAGTTTGATTGACTCTCGAAATTCTATTGATACAACATAAAATGAGTTAGATGATAAATATATATTGTTTGAAAATGATATAAAAATTATTATAAATCACAATAATTAATAATTATAAAATAATAAAAATACATAAAAAAATTAACGAACTCTAAAAAATCTATCAATGCCGCATAAATTGAACCATGAAAAGTAACTTTATATTATTTGAAAATTATGTTAAAAAGATACTATAAATTACAATAATTTAAAACTTAATATATGTAAAAAACATTTAAAAAGTGGTTAACCTCCAAAAAAAACTAGATCAACTGTGATTTAATAAAATTAGTAGGCTAAAGCTAACTTCCAACAAGAGGTCTTAATTTTTTCAATTTGTATTTACGGTGTAATATGTAGTATTTTTATATGGTATTACTATTTTTAAATTTATAATAAAAATCTGATACTAATAATGTTACTAGTGTTATTACATGTTAATAAGTTATCCATGTGTATGTAATATATTACTTTAGATCTTGTTGCATAACAAACTTTATCTAATAATATGGCGATTTGAATAATTTAATTCTAAAACCTAAAATATTTTTATTAAAAAAACCTTTTACTTATTTTTTGAAAGATTTTGCACTCTTTTTTCTTGCAAATTTCAATATTTCTTTCCTTTTTAACAATTTCTTAAATTTAGTTATATTTTTCACATAAAATGTCTAATACCATAAAACTAAATTTTTGATACATTTTATATACCATCAATATGAATATAATTCTAAATAGAAAAAAGAAATATTCGTTGGAGGATAAATTTAGCAGTTGCAATTCATTTCAATTGCCACAAGAATGTACAATTATTAGGGAATAGGGACAAATGTTCGATTGCCATATATAAATATTTGGTTTTATCAAGTTGATTAGAGGTAAATATCGGGTTGCTATTACAAACCTTTTTTATTGGGTTTAGTGTTCAAGATTTGAAAGTCTTTCTTACTTTGTATAATTTCATATAAATCAAGAGTTGATACCGCAGATGGTCACTCAACTATGCACTCTTCTCTTAGAAAGTCGCTCAACTTTCAATTTTAACTCAAAAGTCACTATGCACTTCTCTCTCAGGAAGTCACTCAACTTTGAATTTTAACTCAAAAGTCACTCAATCATTCCCCTTTTCCTCAGAAAATCAGTCAAACTATTAAATTATTTCTTAATTAAAATTTACTATATTAATTATATATATAACAAACTAAAAATTTTTAAAAAAATAAAAAAAATACCATTTAAACCATTTAGTGATCCATCCACCTAACTAGACCCATTAAAAATAGGGCAACTTTCACATATAGCAAATATAAAATTCATATTTATATGTTATAGCAAAGTTTGCATAATTGCACTCCATAACAAACATATAAATGTATAATTCTCTATACATATACAATTGAAGCGAATTGTATAAAACGAAGTGTATAAAACGAGAAAGAGAAAGAGAAAGAGACTTGGGCAGAGAATTGTATACAAACGAATTGTATAATTATAAGTGTATAGAACGATTATATACAATTTGAATTTGCATAAAATGAGAAAGAGAGAAAGGTAAAAGAGACTTGGGCAGGGAATATATAATTGAATCGAATTGTATAAAACGAGAAAGAGAAAAATTATATACAATTTGAATTTGTATAAACGAGAAAGAGAGAAAGGCAAAAGAAATTGGACATGGGAGTATTTTTATTGTATAATTATAAGTGTATAGTACGAAAATATATGTATTTGCATGTTTCTATACAATTTTCTCTCGCTTTATACAAACAGAAGCGAAAATATATGTATTTGCATGTTTCTATACAATTTTCTCTCGCTTTATACACACAGAAATGCAATTTATACATTTCACTTATGTTTGTATAAGCGAGAGAGGTGAAGATGACGAGCGAGATTAGGGAGAGTGGCGAGCGAGATCTGGAAGAGGGGAGAGAGGGAACAAAAATATATGTATTTATAAAATTTCCTCTGCTTTATACAAATAGAAACAAATTTTATACACCTGTGTTTGTATAAAAAAGAGATGAAGCGAGCGAGATATGGAGTGAGAGAGGAGAGTGGCGAGCGAGAGTTTGAGGGAGAAAGGTGACTGGCAAAAAGTTTGCTACATGACACAATTAAATCAAAGGGTGGTTATAGCAATTAATTTGATTTATTAGTTTGCTATTATATACAATTTTCCCTTAAAAATATAATATGACCCACTTTATTTTACCCTTAATCCTAAATTATTTCCTTTCTTTCTCCTCTACTTTTTATTTTTCTTTCTCCATTGTTGGTGCTTCTGCTAGATATCACATATTAAAAGGCTATCAAACATTTTTTGTTATCTATAGTCTTAACTAGAAGGCTAGCTCACCCCACCGGGCTAACCCATACAGGCTTTGACATTTTACGGGTCAGGCCGACTAGCCCATTTTTTATGAGGGCCAAAAACGGCCGGCCCAACCCACAAGTACATGGGCTACAGGCTTGCCGGGGCAGCCCACTTTTTTAAAATTATATTATTTTTAGAATTATTAAATTAAATTATAAGTTTATAATTTAAAAATATTATCATAAATATCGACAAAACAATATTACATGATGTTAACGTACTACTTTTTAATCAAATCCATAAATAAAATGATCTTTATAATATTTATTAAGTTTTTTTTCAAGTAAAAATATAAATATCTAAATAGACATATTAACCTAATCGTTTTGAGTTTGGACTCTCTTTAATTTTAAATTTTAATATTGTATTATATTTTTTAATTAATTTTTATTGGCCCACATGCCGGCCCTACCGATATTTCTCAAGCCCCACAAATCAGCAGATGGGCTCCAATAATCGTAGTCCAGCCCTATTAAATCCCGAGTTAGGCCAGTCCGGCCCAACAGGCCTAGCCCATATTGACGGCTCTAGTCTTAAACGTCATTTGCCTTTGAAACTAAGGAGAGCCTTTGATTACATCTTCCTTAACAAATAATTCTCACAACACTTGGACCAAAGAGACATGTAAAAGCAAGTTCAATTACTAAGACTCTAAGGAGATACTGGTTCATATGATTCTCCCAACCAAAAAACTATAAATTATTACAAGTTAAAAAAAAGCTTAATATGGGCCAAAACAGAGAACTTTGTTTATTATAAAATTAAATTTTAAATGAATTATCTTCTTACCAAATGAGATATGTATGCACTTTTTACTTTATAAAGCAAGTTAATGAATTTACTAAGAGTGTTGCGTAGGATGCATTTGTATTCGGATTGGAAGAAGAGGCACCAACAATGGAGAAAGAAAAAGAAAAATGTAGAGGAACTGAGGAGAAGAGGGAATAATTTAGGATTAAGAGCAAAATAAAATGGATCATATTATATTTTTTAATGGACCGGATTAGGTGGATGGATCATGGTTTAAATGGTAATTTTTATTTTTTTAAATTTTGGTTTGTTATATAAACAATTAATATCAGTAAATTTTAATTAAAAATAAGTTAATAGATTAAGTGACTTTCTGAGGGAAGATGGTATAGTTGAATGACTTTTGAGTTAAAATTCAAAGTTGAGTGACTTTCCGAGAGAGAAGTGCATAGTTAAGTAATTTTTGAGTTAAAATTGAAAGATAAGTGACTTTCTAAGAGAAGAGTGCATAGTTGAGTGATCATCTAAGGTATTAACTCTATAAATCAAATTAGACAAATAAATTAAAACCTAAAGAATATTGTCATAAAAAAAATGATATTCTTAGACTTTGTATATGTATGGACATATTTTTGTCACAATGCAAACCATCAGGCTGTGAGTGCACATACTCTAACCATCTAGGTAGTAGAACCTTTATTACTATTTACTTGTCACTGTTTGGCTTGACACTTTTATTAAAAAAGTAATTATTGATCTAGATACTTTATTACAATACCACTAATTAATGTTTAATATTGAGTCTTGAAAATAATATGAAAAATAATATTTAATGTCAGGGGTAAAATATAAAAAAAGTAAACGATAATTTTTTTGATATGTGCAAAGTGATAGGTAAAAATAAAAATCTATTTTAAAAAGAGTAACTTTCACATATATCAAACACAAAAATCATATTTGTATGTTATAGCTATAGTTTGCATAATTGTGCTTAATAGCAAACATAAATATGTATGTTTCGCTATACATATATATATATACAAAAGAAAATAGTTATATAATTTTGCTATACGTATACAAAAGAAAGCAATTGTATAATCTGCTTTGGTATACGTATACAAAAGATCAATTATATAATATGTGTTTGTATAAAGCGAGAAAGAGAGAAAAACAAAACAAAACAAAGCAGGGGAAGATTATATTTGTATAATCATAAGTGTATAGGACAAAAATATATGCATTTGTATTTGTATATACAATTTTCTCTCACATTATACAAACACAAACACAATGTATACATTTTTATTTGTATAAAGTGAAAGAAGCGAGTGAGCAAGCGAGATCTGGGAGAGTGGCGAACGAGATCTTGGAAAGGGGAGGCGAACGAAAATACATGTATATATAATTTTCTATACAAGGACAAACGTATTTTACACATTGGCGTTTTTGTATAAAGTGAAAGAGACGATTGAGTGAACGAGATCTGGGAGAGGGGAGAGAGGGGAAAGAATATATATATATATATATATATATATATATATATATATATATATATAATTTTCTTTCGCTTTATACAAATACAAACGCATTTTATACATTTGCGTTTGTATAAAAGCGAGAGTGGCGAGGGAGAGAACGAGAGTGGCGAGGGAGATTCACCAAGAGAGAGACTTAATAGCAATAGTTTGTTATGGGATACAATTAAATCAAACTATGATTATAGCATTTAAATTGAATTAATAGTTTGCTATTATATATAATTTTCCCTTTAGAAAGGAGTAACTTTCAGCCAACATTATTTTAATAAAGATGATATGTAAATAAAAATGAAAAAAGTATACACGAAAAATAAAAATTTAAACATATTTTTACATTTTTAAAAAGCACTAATGATGGAAATAGAAGAGAGATTATTTCTTTTTATTTAGTCAAATGTCATAATTATGGTGTTGGGATTTATGTGTGCTCCCTATACCTGATTATTCTCTTTCTTTTCTTTTTTGGGGGATTATTTTTCATGTATTTGTTAATTTATATTAAAGTTTTGATAAAATTTAAATTAGTATGGATAAAATATTTTTTAAAGAAAATCTCATATTCATAAGAAATGAAATTTAAGACGTCAATTAAAGATAATATACATTTACCATTCCACTATCATTTTTATTGATTAGACTTATTTATTTTCTAAATTACTTTTGGCCTTTATTTCAAACATAAATAAATTTAAAAATGTTTATAATTTAGCAAAACACCCCCTAAATTGTGTTTATAGAAAGAGCAAGTTACATATACAATGTATAAGAAAATCTAAAGCAAGTTCTATGGATTCAATTAAACAAGTCTTTTTTTTTAATTCAAACAATATAATTGTGTGCTAATTATCCCCAAAAAAAACGTATACCTATAATAAAATCACAATTAGTCCAAAATTTAATGATCTTAAATTTTTAATTCTGTTTTTTCCTTTGACTAGTACTTGAGGTCATGTGCTTAGATCCTACATTAGATTTTCCCTTTGTGGACATTTAGGTTGTGAGATTAGCATCATGAATTAGATGGAATAACACTAATGTTAAATTATTATTAAAAAATGGATATAGTGGACACATCATATGTAATAATTATTTTTAAATGGCCTGACCAAATTCCATGTTCGAATGTGCCACTAATCCCCGGAACATTAGGGAAATAAAGAAATTAGTTGACTACTTTGAGTATTATTTTCTTTTCCGTTAGTTTGATTTTGGAATAAGTTATTTCGAGATTTATTATTTTAATAAGATATTTCATTAAATATATAAGATAATTTATTTTTATCACTTGTGTATAAATAATGAGACAAATAATTTAAACATTACCTAATATTGTTAATCAAAAATAAAATTAATAATTTTGAAATTATTATACATTATACCTTACTATAAAATATAACATAATGAGAGTGACAAATGATAATCCGATAATGATCGTCCAACTCATTCCCATTTGTTTGATCAAATCAAACAATAATAAAGAATTATTAGGCTATCTGTCTTTTTGAGCCGGTTATAATTGATTATTAATTTTATATCTTAGAAGTTAATAATAAAATTGAGCCTATTATAAGTTCCTAAAGTTTTATTTCCTCCGTCTCATATTAGTTGTTTATTTATCATTTTACTGCTTAAGAAATCATAAATAAAACTAATATTACTATATAATTCATTCTTTAAAAACTTCTTAAAAATTTTACAAATAAATGTGAACATTTTAAAAAAGAATTGATTGCAATGTTAATATAGAAAAAATAATTAATATTTTCTTGATTTAGTAATGTGAACAACTAATACGAGATAACTATTTTTAATATAATGATCAACTAATATGAAAAGGAGAGAGTTGTTAGCATTGAAAATTTATGGGAATTTACAAAATGCATTCTAGTTGGGACTCTACAAGAAATATTCATTTCTAGTTAAATTTCTTCAATACTACTCTAACCTTAAACCCTAACTTATGCATATTATATTCCCTTAAAGATCAAATCCAAATCATCTTATTTCGAAAAATGTCACTTAAATCATAGAGAAATCTTATGAGAAAGAGAAAAAAATTGTACCCACACTATTATCAATAAAATATACTTGTTTCTTCGTATGTTATTTATGTCAAAATTTATTGCAAACATGAGTATTCAGTAAAATATTCTTCCGACATTACCCTTCTACTGGCGCTAAAACCATTCAGCCTCCGGTAGAACATTGAGGGTAATATGGTAAAAGAAAAGAGTTACAGTTACCCGGCCGGCAGAATGAAGAAGCTCCACGTGGCAGCTGAGGATTTAATGTTCTTCGTCTCAATTTATGTGACCTGAAACGTAAATTGTGATGAAGAGTAATAATACTTAGTATTTAATCCATTTGAATGAGAATAATATTGCTCTTTCACTAAACCAATAATATCATAGCCTTTTAGCAAATTAAATCGAAATGTTTGACGCATTGTTAAAAAGCAAGTTCTATACTAAATGGTGAGAATGTCTAACTCTTTAATTTTCTCGACTTGTTTGAAACTGAGACGTAATCGTAGCATACTCAGCATGATCAATCTTTGTGTGTGTTTTGTTTGGTGCAGCAAGTCTACAATCAAGCAGACAAAGACGCGGATCGAGATGATCAGAAAAAAAAGAGATGCTATGCTGAAATATTTGAAGAATGATATGGCTGACCTTATTAAATCTGGAGCTGATGTCAATGCCTATAGCAGGGTAATTTTCTTTTTCTTATAGCTTCGTTTCGAGTCTTAGCTGAAATTAAGTACTTGTCTTTGAAAATTGAACGCACAAACACTTAATAATCGAACGATTAATAGATTCTGATGTAAAAGTTGTACTGATGTAACAGGCAGATGGCCTTCTAGTTGAGCTCAATATCTCGAGCTGTTACGATTTCTTGGAACAGTACTGTTTGCATATCTCGAGTCACCTCTCTACTATGAGTAAACAGAGGTACATAGTGTTAAACAGTGAGGTGAAATGGCCTATTGAGAAATAGGACTAATTTTCTGTGTGATTGTTTGTTTATAGGGAGTGCCCGGAGGAATGCAGAGAAGCTGTATCGACTTTGATGTTTTCAGCAGCAAGACTATCTGATCTACCAGAATTACGCGAACTGAGAGATATATTTACTGAAAGATATGGAAATTCCCTTGAATGTTGTGTGAATAAAGAGGTAGTTACTCATAAGGCATAACATAATTTCACATGGAACGCGTTTCCCCTCTCTGTTTTAAACGTATACATATTCGTTCTTGACAGATTGTTAGTAAGCTTAAGTCTCAACCGTCTACAAAGGATATGAAGCTTCAGTTGATGCGAGATATAGCAGTAGAATCTGGTGTAAGATGGAATTCAAAGGCTTTGGAACATAAGCTATCGAAACCACAGATAGCTGTACAAGTAAGCCTTCTATACAATTACATTGAAACATTGTAGTCATCACAAACAAGACGTGCTCGTGACAATGTCAATGTATAGAAGTTAAACGATTCTTACATAGTAAGTGTAGAGTAATGTGGAGAATCGACAGGTGTTCCTTCGTCCTTTTGTTGGCCTTCACAAATTTTGGCTTCGATTTCATGTGTAGATGTTTAAAAACAAGTTTTAAGTTATCACAAAGTTCTGCTTCTGTATATACTCTAGTTTCACTTTATACATATCTCTCACAGGTCTCGCTGAAGAGTCATAATAATGAAGAGCACAAATTGCAGAAGAAAATCGATGAATCAGTTCAGAGGAAAGAACATCAAAAGGCTAAGATAAATCATGAGAATGCAAAGATACATACGACTTCTAAGACGAAAAGGGAGAATCATTCATCTCATGGGAGAAAAGAAGTCCCTGGCGATGTACGTAGCTTGAGGGAGAGTGATAAACAGAAAAGAGATATTATAAATCGCGCATCCAACAGATATTTAGATGACAAACCTCCAGTAAAAGATACTAACACGGATATTATTGGAAAAAATGGGCAACGGAATGATCCAAAGATCACTAAAAGTGTTTCTGAAGAAAAATCTGATGACAATACACCATTCTATTATAGACCAATTCAGCCTAGTTACAACAAGTCAAGAGCCTGCATTGTTAAAATCAGTTCAGATGCATCTCCTACCGTCTCCACAGGGGAAATACACGGACATACAGAGATGAATCACAGGGGAATAACGATTGTTAAAGAAGAAGATAGTTGTGTCAATGATACAATACAGAAGCCAAAACCGATATCAGTTAGGACACGAATGCAGCCAATGCATGATTGTGAGGAGGACTCGGATAGAAGATTGAGACATGGAAAACATGGTATAAAAATTGCAAGTGGAGATCATGTTGATCAACGCGATGAAGAGGAAAAGATGATGGATAGGCTTCTAATGCACTATACTAGGAAACATGCTTCTAAAACTGAAGTTAAAACACCAAAACCAGTTGTTAAATTAGCTGAAGTTGAGAACAATGAAGTATCAAGGAAGAGATCGATTCGTGTTGACTTGAAACAGGCAGGCCCTCCAGTGATACTTCGAGAAGGAGACACTCAAGCAAATCGCGATATGTTGAGTCCAAACGGGCATATACATCCCAAGCTGCCAGATTACGATGACTTTGTCACTCGACTGGCAGCTCTCAAAGGAAACTAATTAAAAGAATAACTTTGTAGTCAATTAGATGGAATTAACCATTGTACCACTCTAGCATACTAAACTAGAATCGTTAAAAGAAATTAAAGCATCGATGATATTACTACAGTTGTGGAGAAGACAAATTATTATCAAATAAACCACTTGTATACTGTACTATAGTTACACTAGAGTGTCTACACAAGTTAAATGTCGATGAAATTGTATTTTGCTAGTGGTTCTTGTGCGTATCAAAGAATATAGCGCGATACATTCACAACTTGAAAATAACTTGTCTTACTAAGTTTAATCTGATGAGTTTTAGAATATATGTACAGAAATTAGTATAGGTCTGGTAAAATTAGAAAAAAAGAAAACTTCAGATTAATACAAAAGAACTTTTGGAATTAAAATAATTTCTAAATGCTATGCATTTCTATATATATCTTTTTTGATATGGAAGGAACAACTGAAGCTCGACACATAGGACAATCCTTTTTCCTCAACAACCACTGTTTGATGCAGTCTGCGTGATATTCATGTCCGCATCCAAGTGTTCCGACGATCTCTTCATGTTCAAATTCCATATGACATATGGCACAAATTTCTTCAGTTTCCTCTGGATTAATATTTACTCCGTCTTTAGGTACAACAATATGATGAGTTCTTGTTTTAATATACTTCATTATAGAGTCCTCCTTTTGATTATCTATCCAATCGCGATCACTCAAATTAGTAATATTTATTCCACTCTCCATAATTATAATGAGACTTTTTTTAATTGTTGAAAGGAGAAATCAAGTTATAATAAGTTCTCAAAACAATAAAATATTTATAGAGATGCACATGATATTTCCTACTTTTTTAATAAGTTGTATTCCTAATTTTGTTTGAAATGGGATTTATGGATATGACCGGTATTAGTTCCATTTATGGTAATATTACTATTATTAAATCTATTTAGCAAGTAATAGTAATAATATTATTATTTGCTAAATAGGTTTAATATCATAAACCTTTTGTTTTTGGCAACTTAGAGTTCAAAGAACAACAACAATATCTATAAAAAAAATCTCTTCGGATTTTCCCTTTCAAAAATGCAAACATTAACGTAATTAACGAGCGGCCTGCGTCTCTTATAAGATGTTGGTGTAATACCACAAAATACAATAAATTACAGTGAAATAAAATAACATAAATTAATAAACAAATCTTTAGGCTGAGGCGCGGAGATATCTCGCTCTCTATAAGGAGATTCAAGTCCACTGCGGTATAAACTACACCGGTCCGGCAGTATCACTCCTGACTTGTCCCCTCGAAGATATAATAACTCAACAACTTCGTATAACTCAAACAACGCCGAATTAGTTGAAGAGTTCAAAGTTCCACAAAAGAACACCTTCTTCAACATATAATTACCCTCTTTTGTATATAAAGTGGATATAGTTGAACATTTAGAATATTATTCTTTGTCTCAACTCTCTCTTTCACTACTACACATTAAAACATTATTTCACTCTTCTCATCTTTTTTTGACTAACACTCTATCTCATATTTGTTGGATACTTCACAAAGGAAGAAACACCACTATTAATAGGTGAAAAAGTCTTTCATATAATTAATGTGCAGAATGAAGGATAGCAATGTGGATAGATAAATGTGATAGATGTTACATGAATTACAAGACGTTAATGGTCATATAAGTTACAAGAAACTAATGATAATTAATGAGAGTTACAAGAGGTAATGGTCATATAAGATACAACAACCAATAATCATCTTCTACCACAATTTATGTCCACTAACATATGCACTTAATATTTTATTTTAATAATAAAATGCATATACTCCAGCATAAGAGAATATGTTGTTACCCCCTCTTTTTGGTTCACTTGTTTGATGAGCTAAGTCTAAGAACCATATAAATCAAAACCTAGCATGAGACCTAAAAAAGCAAGGTCAAAATTCTTTTCATGTATTTGACGTAACTAGTAGAGCTAATGAATGATCCTTTTATCTATGCAGTTCCAAGTTCAAATATGTCCGATTAAGTTCCAAAGAACGGAAATTTTGCAACCAACTTTTTCGTAGACGTTCATTTGCATCACATACACTTTACAATAACTTTTTCGTAGACGTTCACTTGCATTATATACACTTTACAACAACTTTTTCATAGAAGTTCACTTGCATCACATACACAACTTGAACCGTATTTCCAAAAAACGAAACTTTTATAACAGTTTTTTCATAGACGTTCACTTGCTTCATATGCATAACTTTAAACTGTGTAATAAGGTCACTTGTGAACTTTTATAAATTTTGCCATCAAGGATGGAACACTCATCCTCAAACAACTTTTGCAATCCCTTAACCACTACACTAAATCTTCAACTTGTGTTAAGATGTATCAACACTTGCATATATATTCAGTAAATCAAATTTTGACCTATATATAATGTAATTTTCGACGAAGGGGTATCGCTTGACACCACTTGCCTTAGGGTAGCTCCACCCCTGGCAATAAGGTCACAATTGAAAAAATAACAGCGTAAGGTAACTACTAGTATCGAAAGTTGTTTGACTTTGAAATAGGGGCAGATTTACGTTGAAAGAAGGGGTTCATCCGAACTCCCTTCGTCGAAAAGTTACACTGTATGTGTGCGCGAGCGTGCGTGCGTGCGTGTGTGTAATTAAATTTTTAATTTACGTGTATATATACATTATTGAACCCCTTGAACACATAGCAAAGGCGTAGCTCAGTAGCATTGGGGGTTCAGGAATTTGCTCTTGTGTCCACGAGGTTGCGTGTTCGAATTCGGGCAGAGGCATTTACTTGTGGATATTATTTATGTGATTAATTTTTTGTGAATCCCCTTAATAAAAATCCCTCCTCTACCACTGCTTCGGAAGTCTTCACCGTAACCAAACTGTGTCTGTTACCAAAACCACATTGATACTTTGTTTATAACTTTTTTAAGTCATATAATTAGAGGAAGGAGGGGGCTTGAATTGAAGTACTGTCTTTGGAATATGAGTAGGACTCCGAAGTGTTGCATTCACAGAAACAAAAATTTATTTCCTAAATTATTTCTTCTATAAAAGCAACTCCTTTTTTCTTACTCTTTCCTTGATTTGTCAATTTAAATTTATTTTATTCACGTTATTAAAATACTGGAAGAGGAATTAACTTATTTGTTCTTTGTGGGACGAATTAACGCTAAAATTGGTTCATCAAGCAAGAGAATAAAAAATAGCAATATGACAAATTAAAAGAGTTTGCAGAAGAACGTCAAATACATGCCTAAATTAATTTTGTCATTAACACTAACACAAAAATTGATAGGATACTACATTATCACTATACTCAATCGCTACTATATATATTTAATATGTTCTCAAACGAAAAAATATTAAAAATATACTTTTCGATATTCAAGTATCTTCCGCTAATTCATCCTTAGGGAAAACTCTAGAAGGAACAGCAAATCGAGCTGGGAATGATCTAGAAAAATCTTGAGTATCGATCAAGACTGATGACCCTTGATCAAAATTTTGAGAATAAGAATCCGGATCATAAGTAAACCGCATCGACGATGATTTGGACTTGAAATTAGAGCGACGTTCAAATAAATTCTTCTTCATCTTTTTCCACATTAATTTCCATGTAGGTATTTTCTTCTTCGATCTATCGTAACCAATATTGTGTAAATCATCCATGAGAGAATAAAGTTAAGAGTAGTGTGAGTTTTTGATCTGATCTAATGTTATGGTAATAAGAGTTTTCCCCTATTTATATTGGAGAAATTTACTCAACCTCCTTAACCTCCAAGGTTTAGGAGATAATAATATATAATTTTACTATTTGAATGGGATAATAATTCTCTTTGTTTTAAATTAACCGCTATGCAAAAAAAAAGTTAGTAACTTTCTAAAAATAATAATTAAAAATTTAAGCAATAAAATTATATCGAAATTAAAATCTCATACATCACTTTTCCCTTCTTCTTTTTTTTCGCGTGTGCGTGTGTCTTTGGGGGGGGGTGGGGGTAGAGCATAAAATTCCATTATCAATTTTATAACTTATATATAGACATTATTTATATCTACCATTAAGCAATATTTCATTACTCTTATTTGTCATGTTTCTCTTTTTAAAGAAAGTTAAATTTTAAGAAATTTGATTAATATTTTATGATTATTTTTATTATATTGATATACAAAAAAATATAATTTATAATATTTTTTATATAATTTTTGAGTATTTAAATTTTTTGTTTAAAATAATAAATTAACAAAATCTAATTTAATTTTAAAATTAATCAAATTAACTTTTGAAAAGTGTAACATGACAATTAAAAAGTGAATGAAATACAATATGATTTAAGGTCAAATGACTCTTAATATGCTATACAATGATTAATTCATGGAGAGATTGAGTTAAAAAGTTCTAGTAACACATTTTGCCTTTGACATTTCTTCAGTCAACGATCATGAGCCAAATTAATACAATAATTAATATGTACATGGCAACAAAATCTCAATGTAATAACTTAGGAGAAATTTAAAAATACATTTCTCAATGTAAAAAAAAAAACATAACAATGACTCAAGCCGTTAATTTAAATTAGGAGAATTCACTATCCCATTTAGGGGTTTAGATTCAAATTAAAGATATTAAAATGGATTGAATAGAAATTGGGTTGGGTTTTGACCCATCCAATTTATTTTGGGCTCAAATGGGTTAAAATCGGGTTAGATCTTGACCCGTTTAATTTGACCTGATTAATATCAATAATTTAACATATTGATATTTAACTTTTATAATCACAATTGAATTTCCGCTCAAGAATTTTTGTTCAAAAAAGTATGGATAAATAAATTTTAAAAGATGTTAAATAGATAATAATTCATACCTTCAATATATAAACATATCTTAATAAAAAGTTATAAAAACAGGTTGAAATTGTAGATTGAATTGGGTTCAATTGAGAATTCTCTTTAAATGGGTTAGGCTTGAATGAGTTGAGATTGAACCAACTCAAATTATCTTGAGTCCAGCCCTTAAAAATTAGGAAAAATTACTAAACTACACAACTTTACTTTATATGTTCCCAATATTTCCTTACTCTTTTATTAAAACTCAAAAATCCATTTTTTTACACCCAATGATACTTTACTTACTTTTTACGTTGGAACTCAAAACAAACCTTTCCCATCCCCCAAATTTTCGCCCAAATTCCCCCCCCCCCCCTATAATTTTCAGGTAAAAATTTAAAATTTCAAAAGAATTTTATCTCTATTCATCCGGATTAGAGTACAAAACAGGTATATCATCTTCTCCATTATGATTCTTCCTCTTTTTTTTTTCTTTTTTTGCGTTTTCACTATTTTTCCTTTTCTAAAAAAATTGTAGTTTTTTTTTTTTTCCAAAATTGAAACCTTCGAAGATTTGATTTGTCAATCGTTGCATGACCCTATAGTCATGACAAATCCAAGTTCTAGCAAGAGAACTTCTGCAAAGAATAAACATAAATCTATTTCGAAAGACCCAAAAATCCAAAGAAAAGGGGTAGAAACGCGGCACCTCCGATTATTCGATCAACACTATCTACGGTATGTACATTTGTATCCCTATCCATCCTGATTTTTGTATCTTTTTCATTAGTTTGATGAATATTTTTTTCATTTAAGTATCGTTTATTTCAAATTTTCATGGCACTCATGGAACACATAATTTTTTTGATACTTTTATGCCTTACACATAATATTAATGTTTCGTAGATAATATTTTAAGTATCAGTTTGATATTTTTTATACGTTATTTTTTTTGTCTATTTATATAACAACTAATGAAATATTTAGGTATTTGTGTATCTTTTATGTGTTGCACACGAAATTAACGTATCTAATCTGTTTAAGTTTGATGTTTTGTTGTTATTTAGTATCCCTACTCTTTCACTAATTACTAAAAATCCCTTTTTTTATATTATTTCGGATACATAATATTGCAAACCGATACTTTAATTAAAACGGACGAATATTTAAATTTTTAAATTGTTGTTATCAGTTACTGCACAAAAAAAGGAATCAAAAAAAGAAATTATAATTAACCCCACGAATGACGTGAACGTTTAACAATTCTATCAATCAGTCTTCATAAACCTCTAACTGAATTAGGCATTTTTGAATTTCAAATTGTGAAACCTTCTAATTTTTCTTTTAAAAAAATAGTAAAAGTTTGATTTTTTTTATGGTTGTTTTTTTCTTTTTATTTTCTTTTGATTTGGGATGTTGTTTTGGCTTCTTGAACCTTTGGTGTCAAGAGAGATTATTTTATATTTGGTACAACTGCATCTATGTATTAATGTGTTATGCAGTTTCAATAAAATCAATGTCAGACAGAAGTGATTGATCAGTTTTGAATTGTGTTTTGAAAGAAGTTGTCTTACCAACAAGATACAAAAGAATGTCCAGTAGATCAAGAAAAAAAGGAAGAAAAATTCAGATGAGAAACTAGCATCAAACATGAACTGTTATGGGCGATGTGGACAAGAAGACCACAATAAAAAACATGTACTTTCGTCCCAAAAGAATCTTGATCAATATTTTTTTAGAGTACTTTGTTTTTTCAGATCTAATAATTTTTTCAAATTATAACATTTCTTTCCACTATTACAAATGTTTACTTTAAAAAGTACTTTTAGCTTACTAATTTTCGATCCAATAAATTGTAATATTATATTTTTCAGTTCTGGTTATATTTTTTTATTGTTAATTTTTGATAAAGTGAATTCGGTATACATATTGTGTATTGTTTTATGTTTGATATAAAGTTACTTTTAAAATATATGTCGTATTGGTTAAGTAATTAATGTATATGTAACTGCTAATAAGTACGAAAAATACTATTACATTGCATTGATTTGTTTAACATAATGAATTTGATACTTAATTCTTTGAAATTTTTTGTATCGGATAATATAGTATCAAGTGTTGTAAATGTACCAAATAAGAGTTGTAATGTGTATAAGATAAGAGACATAATGTTAAAAGGTATTAAATATATTGCAAATTTAGAGGATTGAAACAATTGTAAATATATAGTATCAGGTTAATATTGTGAGACACATCAATTTGTGATGTTGAAAGAATGATAAATAATAATTGTGTATCATATACTTAATATACTCTTTTGGCTAATTTGTATCAACTTCTACACATCAATTTGTGTTATCGAAAACATGATAAATAATAATTGTGTATCGTATACATAATATATTATTTGACAAATTTGTGTCTGCTTATAATATAGTATCAATTATAGTCATTTATTTGTAACAAATTTATAAGAAACATAATGTTAAAAGGTACTAAATATATTAAAAATTAACTGATTTGTATCAAGTATAAAAATATAGTATCACGTGTTGTGATACATCCAAATGTTGTTATATAAAAAATAAACGGGCATCATATAACTAACAAAGTTTTAAAAAATCTTGTATCTGCTAATAATATAGTATCAATTATATATTAATTGTAATATACTCTATATTACAATTAATATAGAGTATAAAATATATGATGTATAAAATACTTATAATTGACAAAACGTAACAAGGTACTAACAATATCTAATAGTATATTTCAAATAAACAACTTTATTACAAAAAACTGTAAAACTTGAGAAACTGTATCTTGAAAAATAACAAACCCTCCAAAATATTAGTTAATGTATCTTAAAAATAATAAACATCAAAAGTTGTCTGTGAATTGGTACATAATCACTAATATATATGAACCAAGTCATCTTGTTGTTGTGGAGTGAAATAGCTCTTCAACTTTAGTGGATCATCGCTATCGCTAACATATCCAACCTTGACCTTGTCGAGATCGTACTTCCATAATAGTGTTGCATAGCTTGTGCGAAGGTAGTCAACTCAGAAACCATTAGATGGATGCTGACTTCATCGCTAAAGAATTCAGCAAATGCAATTACAAACATTCAACTGTCACTATAAATATTCTGCAGGTACATTATAAAAATGAATTAGATTTTGAACAAAAAGTTAATTACATGATACTTTATAGTAACTACAAAAAATCTTATTGTTTAGTTGATACATAATGATAATAATAGTAATTGATACTCAATACCACTTGATGATTTTTGTTTCTGATACTGAATGAAACATCATATATTCATTATATGTTATTTAAGTATCGTGGTTAATCTATTTTATAATATGATACACTATTCTGCAAATTACATCTCATCAAAATAATTTCTACTATATAGTTTGATAGATTAGTGACAATATATCAAAAAACAAAAAGAATCACAATAAGGCTTTTATATAATTTCGTCATATTTAAAGCAAGGTATAAAATAATATGATAATGTATCATTGTTGTCAACATATCTAATTTTTTAAAAATAACTCACCAGGGATGCAGTTCTTCCACATTTGCTTTAAAGATGAAGTTTCATCCTTCTTCAACTTCGTCTTCTTAATATTATGATTCGTCATTGTTAATGAATCCTACAATCTTTTAGATCTATTTTCAGCTCAATAATCATCATCAGAATCATAATAAGTTGATTAATCTATTTTCATGAAAGTTTTCATTATCAAAATCAAAAACACAAAGACACAATACTAAAAAGAATGAGCAGAATTTATATGTATAAGAAAATTATAAATAAAAATATTAATTTTTTTTTTTAATAAAAAAAATGAAATCTGAAGAATTGAAAATAAAAAATTGATGAAAAAATAGTTTCACCTCTTTAGGAACTTGAAATTAATGAACTTGAGAGAGAATAGATTTAAAATTAAAAAATTGAGTGATTGATGTAATTGTTTATATATGGGGGTGATTTTAGGCGTAAAAATAGGAACAAAATCGTTGGATTGGAAGGGATGTGAATCGTGGGATAAATGTTATCCCTTTTTTTACGCCGTAACTGATAACAACAAATTAACCATCAAAGTATCTGTCCCCTCTAATTTAAGTATCGTTTTGTCATATTAAGTATCCGAATTAATATAAAAAAGAGATTTTTAGTAAATAGTGAAACAATAGGGATAGAAAGTAATTTATCCCTTAGATTATGTGATTTGCCTAATTTTTACTAAAAATTATGAGCGAATTGAACGAGTTACTTATGTTTGAGTTTATTTTTTACACCATTAATCCCATTCAACAAGTGAAAAATGTTATTATTTCCTAAACCAAAAGGCTTGAGGAGGTTAGAGTAAAAGGGTGTTTGGATTGGTTAAAGGTTGGTCAAATTTATTTCTAAGTCAATTTTTGACTTTTGAAAGTATTTTACAAATATAAAAAATAACTTAAAATTAGTCAAATATAATTTAAAATAAGTTTAAAAGTATTTGGCAAGGTCAAAACTCAAAACTGACTTAAATAAGTTTAAATGACTTAAAATAAGTCAAAAACTAAAATTAGATCTCACTTGTTTTTTTTAAAACTTAAAAGTTATTTTAATTTGACTTTTTATTTTTGACTAAAAGCTACTTACTTAAAAAAAAATCAATTCAAACAGAAACTGAATTTCTCCAATATAAATAGGGGAAAACTCTTATTACCATACCATCATATTAAAAAAAATCAATTCAAACAGAAACTGAATTTCTCCAATATAAATAGGGGAAAACTCTTATTACCATACCATCATATTAAAAAAAATCAATTCAAACAGAAACTGAATTTCTCCAATATAAATAGGGGAAAACTCTTATTACCATACCATCATATCAAAACTCTCACTACTCTCAACTTTGTTCTCTCATGGATGATTTACACAATGTTGGTTACGATAGATCGAAGAAGAAAGCACCAACATGGAAATTAATATGGAGAAAGATGAAGAAGAATTTATTTGAACGCCGCTCCAATTTCAATTTCAAGTCCAGGTCATCATCAATGCGGTTCACTTATGATTTGAACTCTTATTCCCAAAATTTTGATCAAGGTTCATCTGACTTAGTTGACACTCAGGAATATTCTAGATCATTCTCAGCGAGATTTGCTGTTCCTTCTAGAATCTTCCCTAAGGATGAATTGATAGCTTGAAGAAAGAAAGAAAAAAAAAAGTTTTATCTTTGAGACTTTGGCACTTGAACGCTGAGAAAATAATTTCTGGATTTTTCGTTTGGAATTGTCTTTTTCTTTTTTCTTAGTGAAAACTTAAATATAATGATAATGTACTATTATTTAATTCATTTAGAGAACACAAAAAATGAAGAAATCATAACGCATTATTTTTATTTTCAGCTTTATTTTTCTGCTGAAGGAAAGTCAAAAAATTATCATAATTATTTTTATTTTTCCTTAGAGGAAAGTGTAATTCTCTTACATATATTTAATTATTTTTTCTTTAGAGGAAAAAACTTGAAATTTTCTAATTCGCAAGACTTGAATGCAATGCATTCACAATGTAGGCGCTTTAATTTTTTTTTAATATTAACTTTTCAATATAATTATTTAAATTATATAATAATATTATGTTTTTAAATAAATTTTTACTATCTGATTTATTGTCAATATGATTAGCTATACTAAATCATTTTTCTCATATGGGGAAGATAACTTTGAATTCTTTTTCTTATTTGAGATTTTTTTTTTTATTTTTAACATCATCCATAAGAGCTTTTGTGTAGATTCTATTGACTTTCACTTCATACACAAGTAAAGGAAAATGCTTTATGGATAAATCTTCTTTTTGAGCAATTTATTTTGTCTTTTTGATCAACTATTATATGCTTTACAGGTTATATTGGCCTCTTATCTTTGACTGTTTTTTTTCCATGTTATTTTCATTTGATGTTGAAGTAAGCCAGTTAAGGGCTATACGAATATTTGTGTTGTAGATGCCACACAAATCAATAAATGTTCCACTAAGTTTATCTTTATATGGAAACGAACAACTAACTCTAGTCATACTACTCTGTCCATTTTTAATAATAATATTACCTTTTTTGAAAATTAATTCGATAGATTTTTAAAGTTAAATTGAATTTTGAATTATATTAATTTGATATGTTAAATAAAAGAAATTAGATATTCAAAAATTATATGAAAAGTATTATAAATTATAATTTTTACATATCAATATGATAAAAATATATCGTAAAATAAAAAATAAAGTTCTTACCGTTTGATCTAAAAAAAAAAAGATAATGATAATTAAAAGTGGACTTAGAGAGTACATATATATGTTATGACCATTTGGTTAATGCACTATTTAAGGCCCCATTTGGCCATAGATTTTCCAAGTAATATTTGGGGGGAAATTTGACAAAGAGTGTTTGTCCATACAATTTGTCATTATTTGACAAATATTTTTGGCAAATACCCCAAGTTCTCAAATATTTTTTAGTATTTGGATCAAATCTCATTATTTGGGATCTTTTAAAAATTAAAATTTTACAACAAACTTTTATCTTTCACAAAAACACCCCCTATAGTAATTGTTTGTTTTATATTACATAATTTTTTTTTACGTGAACATCAAAACAGTGATGAAATATTCGGTGAATATGAAAGTGATGATACGATTATTGATGAAAATAATGAACATCGGCTCAGGGTAACAAAGTTATGCGCTTTGTCTACATCATGATGTATGGAATGATGCTTGTTCACTCACTCCAAACTATCACATTTCTCTAGTATCATGGATACTACTTGTTATTTGTTGCAACGAAGATCCAATTGACTTGTAATACAAACTTATGATTAGTTGTTATAGTTTTTTAAAACTTATGAGTATAAATTATATTTTTCTAAAAAAATAAAATATGTTTCACAAATACTATGGCCAAACACAAGACAAAATTTTACCCAAATTTTCTCCCAAATAATATTTGGAAATCTATGGTCAAACGCTAGCTTAGAGTTGTGTCCACAGGGTGAAATCAAATAACACTCCTATCTTCTATCTCAACTTATGCGGTATCTGAATTTTGAAAGTCAAATAATGTAAGTCTAATTTGAAATTAAAATATGAAATTTTTTAAAATAAAATTTATATATTCGAAAAGTGAGTTAAAGGTTATGAATAATATTGATCCGGAACAAATGTTAGAACCATAATGCAAACAAAATTTTAATTAAATTGATTATACAAAACGGTTGAGAATTTTTTTTGTTAGATTATAGTGTATATCTTAATTTAATTTATGTATTTTTTATTATAGCGCCTTGTACATCAATTTTTTTTTTCTTTTCTACTATATTAGGAATTATATTTAAAGAGTATTTTAGACTTTTCACCATCAACTGAAGCTACAATGGCAACAACTGACTTTTCCACTTGTCCTCCGCTGCTTTCAATTTCCATCTTTCTCATCTCTATTCTACATGTAGGTGTTATGCTCTAATCCCATCCTAATATCTTGAGGGAAACATGTTACCTTTTGTTGATATATAAATAGTTGATACAAACTCATGTAAAGAAATGTCATTCACCAATATGTATAATGCTTCTATGGATGTAAACGGTACATGTAGCAACAATAAACATATTTTGTGTAAATATGACGATAATAAAGTTTTTTTATATAATTTTATCTCTAATCTTTTATAATATTGGGCACGGACAAACATCATCTAGTAATCATAATATACATCGCTATTTACTTAAATTGATGGTACAAAATATAGATTATGGTGTATAGGGGTTAAGATATATTAATGATCGTGTTGAATTGATCATAGTTTAGTCATAATATACATCATTTATGCACACCTTGATATATAATTAAGGGAAAATGCTCAAATATGCTTCAAAAAAAAGGCTCATTTATGTCATCCGTTAAAAGTTTGGCTCATCTATGTCATTACCGTTTAGAAAAAGTCTTATTCATGTCATTATTTTTTAACGGTGATTTTGCAAAACTACTTTTTACACGTGGCCGATTATAATTCGGCCATGTCATTTTTTTCAAATAAAAAAATCTAAATTCTAAATAAAAATTAAATCAAAATAACCCACAACTTTTTGTTAAAAGTAGGGTTCAAACCCACAACTCTAGAGTGAAAAGCATTTTCACAGACCCTTCCTTACCACTGAGCCGTCTAACAATTTTGTTAGAAATTAATAAGTTAATATATGTATGTATTGATTTATTTAATCTTCTAGTACAAACAAAAAATCTACGAAAAAATTATTGAGTTCGTCAAAATCCATAAACATCAACCTAACTCTATCCATGTCTTTATTAATAATATGTGCTAAACAAGGTGCATATGTGGTAACAGGGGCGGATCTACTTAAGCTCGTGGGGGTGCCATGCCATCCACGAGCTTCGATAGAAACGTGATGTATGTATAGGTGTATACATGTATCATTTGTATAAATAAACGAATGGCACCCACAGAATCAAAAGGCGTTGTGGTGCCACTGGTAGAAGGTGGTACTCCCCGCCTCTCAGACCTCGGATCGACTCCGGATAGCAACATCTTTTTTTTAAAAAAAAAAACTCGCAGGATGAGGAATTCAGCTTCAACAATTCATATTTTGAAAATTATATTTCTTTTTTTCTTTTAAATTCTAGTTGACTTGGTTTAAATTAGTAATTATTAATCTCATTTTGTAATTTAAATAGAATAATGTTATGTACTTTGTAAATAATATCATAGTAACTTCATCTTTAATTTATTTAGATATAATAAAATCCTTTTTTCCTAATAAAAAAAAACAATCTATTTCTTAATCTTTTTAGAATTGATTAAGTAAATATTTAAAATATCACTTTCTTCCATGAAGTAGATAAAAAATGAAATATGAAATAAGAGTGATGATTAATATTAAAATAATTTGTTTAGTTTGTTAGCAAGGGACATATTTATAAATATAAGTAATTTAAAATATGTAAACTCGTCGAGAAATATTATAAATGAATAATATATATTTATAATATTAGTAAAATCATTTTAAAAAAGTTACGCTTTATGGATTTTGTGTGGAATCAAAACCTAAGGTTGATTTAGTGATCTAAGCAATGTGTCTCTTGGCACCCACGAAGTTCAAATCCTAGATCCGCCTCTGTGTGGTAATTGTATACCTAAACAAGCCAATTTCGCAGCAGATGTTCCTCAAAGTTATTGGGGAAAAAAATAAGTGTAAAAAACACACCTAAACTAATCATTTATTTTGAGTTTCATACCTAAACTATTGGTAGCGTGAATTTTATACCTAAACTATAACCTATTAGCAAATGTTTATCCCACGTCAATTCAGGAAAAAAAAATTAAAAAAATAATCTTATTTTATTATAATTATTTTTATCGTTATTTAAATAAAAATTAATGATGGATATACTATGATCTTATATATATGACATATATTATGCGTCAAAAGAGTACATGAAGTTATTCTATTTTAATTGATAAAATGAGATTAAGAAGAAAAAAATTATTTCCTACATTCGTGATTTTAAAATAAAAAATAAGAATAGTTTCTTTAATAACATGTTAATTATATAAAAAAAACATGTGTTCAAAAAGAAAAGAAATAATATATTTATTTGAAAGGGAGCATTTTTTATTGGGAACTTACATAAATATACTATATTAAGAAAATATTTACCATTTATATCAATAATATTTTTTTTCTTCACTTGATCAATTTTAATGCATTTATAATGCAGTTTTAATACATATTACAAAGAACAATTTATTATCACATATAATATAAGTTTTATTGATGATCAATACATTTATCACACATTTTAATACAGTCGCAATACAATGTTTCATTTTCTTACAAAACAAGCATAATATATTTTTAAAAACAATTATAATACATATTTATTGCATACATAATTCACTTTTAATAGATATTGCAAATTTAACATAGTGTTGCTATGAGTGGTAATAAATAAAAAGTATCACTAAAATAAGTAATTATTTATTACGTAAAAAATATCAATCCAAGTAATTTTTCCTTTTTGATTCATTTAGTAACTATAGAGGTATTTTGGACCAAAATATTGATCACAATAACATTTTGAATCAAACTCTAAACGAAGGATATTATTGTACATTTTACATAATTTAAAGATATTTTTAACGTTTTTCCTATTTTTTAAATATAATGAACAAATAAAAATAAACTTAAAAAATAATAAATTTTGATATTTCTCTTATCTAAAAAATATCAAAATAACATATAAATATCAGATGTCTAAATTTGGATATTGCGTACTCCATTGTTTTAGGAAAAAGTTTTTTTTTTTTTTTTCAAACACACAAAAAAAGAGAGGCCGAAAAGCTCCAAAAATTCAACAATGAAGTAAGCTTAAAAATTAAGTTATCATAAAGTTTATGAGTTCTGAAAAATACAAATCTAAATAATTACTTATATGATTAATTTACATAACATTACAAGTATAACTAATTAATATTTAATTTCAAATCCTCCCTGATGTCAATGCTTCTTCTTCTTCATCATCATCATCATCATCGACAACGGTTCCGTTTCGTCGTAAATATCAACGACTAACCGGAACTTCCTTTTCCTTATTAATCTCTCAGGCGTATTCCTTCTTTTGCTTTCTTCTTCATTTGCTTCGAAATAATCGTCGTTATGAGAATCTCCGCTAAGCTGAATTAACTGCAAAGCCGCGTCCATTTCCGGCTCCGTTAACAGATATCTAAGTTTCGTTGATGATTGCGTCATGATTGTTGTTATTATTGAAGTTGGGATGAGAAAAAATTGATGAATTTGAAATTGCAGAATATACAGAGGAGGAGTTATAAAAAGGGAAGCTATAAGAAGTCCTAGTTCTTTTCGGAAAAGGAATTATGTAAGGGTAAAATTGTAATTTACTTATTTTAACATTAACCGCCTTTCAATTTTCAAAACCGTCTGCTCAATTATTATTTTTTCAAAAAAGGTTTTTGTTTTTATTATATGATTGGAGAAAGAAAAGATAAATAAATTATGTGACTGCTGAAATGTTTGTAAGAAATATTGATATAATAAAAAATAGGGAAAAACTACTTAATTAAGAGTGAAAGATGCACCTTGATACATATGTGTTTGCAAATAATTACCAGATAAATTAAAATATGGGAAGAAGCGAGCTAAATACTTATGTATCTCATATACATATGAATTATATTAGATATATTTTATTTGCCTATTTGGGATGAGAAAATATCAGAAATAGCAAACATAATACACATAATAAGGCTATATAGTTTTGTTTGTTATGAAAGTTGCGATTTTAAGTATATATAAATTCTACATTTAGGAATTTTCTAGAACTTCGTCTGTATATTTCGCTTGCCAATATACAATAGGGTTATTTTAATAATTTTTTTTATAAATCGTATACAAATAGCTAGGACGAGCATATAACAAAAATCTGAATTTATACAATCAGGAATCAAATTATATAAATTTTGAATTTATACAAATCATGTAAATTATACAAATCATACGAATAACAAAAATTGGAGAATTGTAGTCGTGAATTACAATTTTCTCAAATTGTAGCTATAATACTCAACATAGGCTAAATGTTTGGTATTCTGCATAATTTTCTCGTTTGGGATACCAATTACATGGGAGAGTGGTGAAAGAGATTTGTTATGTATCTCATATACGTGAATCACTTGGACACAACATATCTAGAATAAAATACACCTAATTTTAATCTCATATATCCTGAGATTCATGTATCTGATGAACACGCCAAAATCTGATAAGATTTATAATATTCAAAAAGAATAATCAAACAACGTTTAACATTACATTCTCCTATGTTTTTAAAGTTTACTAGAAAAGAATTATGAAATAAATGATGTTAAATTCAATACTAAAGACATCACATGAAGTATGGATTAGATAGAATTTTATATATTCAAATCTTGTCATGTTGGTACTTAAGCATGATCTTGTGTTTTAAATTTAGAAGTGAAACTCTTATATAGTTGTTTGGTAAAATGTTTGTCTCTTCAATTATCCCCTTATGGCTTGTGACCTAATTTAAATTAGGCTGAAGACTCATTATTTTATCGATAGATTAAATTAATTTAAGTTAATTGATTATCAAAAGTCTTTTTCTTTTCTTTTTTTCTACCAAAAGTTGATTTACCTTACCCAATTGGTGTTAGTGCTCACATGCACTGAATTTTGTGTTTCTTGACGATATTTAAATAATGTGACAATTTTTATTTTAAATTAATAATTAAAACACTAATTAAAGTTCTAGTTTTTTCTCGAATAGACAATCTAGCCTAATACAAATAAAAAAAGGCAACTTTCACATATAGCAAATAAAAAATTCATATTTGTATGCTATAGTAAAGTTTGCATAATTGATTTCCATAGCAAACATAGAAACTGTATAATTCGCTATACATATACCGTTGAAGCGAATTGTATAAAACGAAGTGTATAAAACGAGAAAGAGAAAGATACTTGGGCAGAGACTTGTATAAAAACGAAGTGTATAAAACGAATTGTATGATTATAAGTGTATAGAACGATTATATACAATTTGAATTTGTATAAAATGAGAAAGAGAGAAAGACAAAAGAGACTTGGCAGGGAATATACAATTGAATCCAATTGTATAAAACGAGAAAGAGAGAAATTAGATACAATTTGAAATTGTATAAAACGAGAAAGAGAGAAAGGCAAAAGAAATCGGGCAGGGGAGTATTTTTATTGTATAATTATAAGTGTATAGGACGGAAATATATGTACTTGCATGTGTATATACAATTTTCTCACGCTTTATACAAACAGAAACGCAATTTATACATTTCGCTTCTGTTTGTATAAGTGAGAAAGGCGAGGGTGGCGAGCGAGATCTCGAAGAGGGGAGAGAGGGGAACAAAAATATATGTATTTATACAATTTCCTCTGCTTTATACAAATAGAAACAATTTTTATACACTTGTGTTTGTATAAAAAGTGGGGAAGCGAGCGAGAGATTGGAGCGAGAATGGAGAGTGGCGAGCGAGATTTTTGGGAGAGAGGCGACTGGCAAATTTTGGCAAACGTTTGCTATGGAGCACAATTAAATCAAACCCTAGCTACTCCATTTATTTTAGGTTATTAATTTGCTATTATATACAATTATCCCAATAAAAAAAGCTCATTGCCTATATGATTTACGATTTTAAATGCATTTACGATTTTAAATGCCTTCCCATATCAATAAAAGTTTTTCTCTAACTTCATATTTTATTCATAATTTCTATATAACTCATTTTAGATAATATTGTCTAAACACACTATACTAATATATTCAATTACATAACTAAAAATTAATTGTATTTTAAATACTAAATCCGTTCGCAAAGTGTATAATTCACTCGAATTTCTTTTAAAATATTCTTCTTATCTAACTAATTGTAGAATGTATACTCACTCAAAATTCTTTTAAAACATTAAATCACAAAATGTTCTTCTTCCTCTATTGAATTTTACAACGTATACCTGCTCAAACTTCTTTCGAAATATTTGTTTACGAAATATTATTATTCTTCCCCAGCCAATTTCATAATGTATATTAGGAATGTATATGCATTGTTTACTCTATGTAGCCACCATATTGTATACATTATTGTATACGTTCTTCTTTTAAATAAATATAACTAAAGATGATTCTATTGACATTAATTCTTCACACTATGCATTTTTGTAAATTTGGTGTAGTCCACAATATGTATATTCACATTTATATCTATCATTACATAATGTATATAATTGCACAAATTTTGTATCTGAATGTATATCCATTCGCAATCTACTATGGTACTTCACAATATATATAAGTGTGTATACATGAAACTTTTCTTCTCCACTAAAATCACTATTGATAGTGTTGTAGTATCATGTGAAAAGTTGATTATTGTTCTTTTGAAAATACTAACAAAAACAAATTTTCATAAGTGTGATTTTATTTATCGAACAACTTTGAGAGATTTTGAATTCAAAAGGAGATTTTAAGGACGATAAATGAATGTGGAACGGATAACTTTATTGATAGTGATTCTCCAGAATTCGAGACTTTAACAACATGAGTAGTCTAATTTTTCATAACTTTTTTAAAAAATATTCTTAACCTCAATCAATTTTTATAAGTGTCTTCTGAAAATCACTAAATTACTTCAAAACCCTGCACACTAATTAATGTGTAAAATTCTACAAACCATATACGAGATGCACTATATTAACATGGATATAGCGATAGCTAAAAACCTAGAATTTATTATAAGTAAAAGATTTTCAATCTGATTGGATAAACTCCAGGAGATAAAAGGAAAGACAGTTAAAAAGTGGATTAGAGAACCATTAAAACAAAAAAAATACAAAAACTAAAAAAATTAGATAAATCATTATTGCCGAACCCAATGTTTATAGTACATTTGCAAGTAAAAGAGTGATTGAACAAACATTGAATAAAACAGTATCCGAAGATTCACAAGTAGCTGAATACTTTTCCAAAAGATTTATGCAACTTAATTTACCACGTAATCTTTTTAAAAAGTATTTTGCGTGAGTTATTAAAACTCCACACTTTTTTCCCCTCTGAGTCAAAACTCAAATGTCAAGCAAAATCAAGTAAAACACTAAGTTCATTTTCTTTTCCTTTTTTGTGTTTCATCATATCAGAATCAAAATAAATAAGATAAATCATTTGACTTTCTTCCAAATTCCTTTTTAACCAACTGTTCATACGATACTGTCTGGTATTCTAACTCAGCAACGACGTACTAACTGTTAATACATAATTAACTAAATAAAAGTATTCCTTCTCTGATATTTAAATTTTTAAAATGAGACTATTCATACATTTTAGCATAATAGAGCCGACAGAGGTCACCATATCCCAAAAACATTTCCAATATTTAAATGAATGATACACTATACCATTTTTGTTCAAGAAAGAGATGGTTAAAGAAATTTTCTAAACAATTTGTGCATTTTGCCCCCACTTAGACACACAAGGCCCATACCAAGTTGATACAACAAAGAATTGTCAAAAACATGACCTAGTTGTTGTACAAGATCTTTCTAGAAGCATCTAGCACCACTCGAACCTCCCCGACGGCCCCCTCCATATAGTCAAAAGAGAAAAAAGAGAACAACAAAAAAGACTCATTTTTTATTTTTTTTTAAGTATAAAACTGTGAACCCTTCTTCTTTAAACCCTTCCGTTTTATCAGTATTCTCCGTTTGGTTCCTTCAATCGTACACAGCCGGAGTCCGTGGAACAGATATCTTCTTCTTCAAGGTATTGTTTGAATCACAAAACTCTTTTGTAGATCTATGATTTGATTTAGATTTGGTGATGTTTAGAGTTCTCTTTGTGAATTGCATGTTTTGTTAGGAGTAAACTGAATCTGTTGTATGTTTTGTTGATATAGACTGTTGTATAGCTTGATGATTAGTAGATTACCGTTCCTGCATTGTTGGTTGATGTGATGAATGAGAAAAAATGATAATTAAATGAAGAAACATAGTGGATTTTAGATTGATAATTGGGGCGGATGGAAATCCTGTAGAGTAGATTGGTTGCTGTTGTAACCTACTAGGTAGGTAATCTTTGGTTTGTCCTCAATCAGATCAATTCTTAAGATTGGAGATTCGCTTAGGGAGGGATGGGGGTGGGTTAATAGAGCAAGCTAATGCCTTTTTTGAATCAGTGTTTGGTTTGAGTTTTTATTATTGGAAGGAAATGTATTTGATTTAGTTTATACGAGGCAATGTAAAGCCCTGTTTTATTGATATAGGGTGAATTTTGGACGATTTGGTGTATTGGGAGATAGTAGATTAAAAAAGATTGAGTTCTCGTTGATGCTTTACTATCGTTTCGTGTCTTATCGATACGTGCATGAGATTCATGCATGAAAGTTCCCTTGGCGGGAAAGTTGGATTAAATTTGTCTACTTGGAGCTTTGGATATTGGGTAAATTAGAAAAAAGATATCATCTTTGAACTTGGCATCCACATCGGTTTGATTGTTGACTTTTTAAATGACGTGTCTGGAGATTATTAATTACGTTAGACCAGGTTACGTTTCTCTCCCTAATCATAAAAGGAAAAAAGAACTTTGTTCTATTCTGTGAATCCATCTATTACTGGATAGGGTAGCCCCTCCACGAGGGAGCCTCTTTCTTAGCTTCTAAATGAAAAATCAATCATTTTCTGATGTCGCTCTTGGTTGCTACAATTTAAAACCCATTGCTTCTTCCATGATGCACCTGCAACTTATCGAGGACATGCTCCCTAGAAAGGGGCATATGGAGATCAGGATTAGGGTAGAAGGTTAGTAGATAGTCGAGCGTTGTCTAGTCTCCCTTGTCAGTACTGTTATTATTACTCTCCTACTATCTTATTTGTCAATGGTTCTATTCATCGATGATTTCATTATTACTTGATTTTTACTTCTTTCAGTTGTCATTATTTTGTGTTGTTGCTATGGTTCTTTTCTCCGCTATTTTATTCGTGACTTCTTCACTTTGTTATTTCCTTTTGTTAATGATATTTCTTATACCTGAGCCGAGGGTGTCTATGGAAAACCTCTCTACCTTCAATGGCAGGGGTAAGGTCTGCATACACACGTACCTTCTCAGACCCTGCTTGTAGGATTAACCTAGGTTTGTTGTTGTTGTAGCTTCTTAGTGTAGATACATAGGATGCTGGTGTTTAGTTGATTATATACTGTCTTTTCATGTTGTCCAGGGAATTTCTTGTGCTTGTGCTGTTGGATATCGAGTGACCGAAGTCAGCAAGGATGAGTGTGGTTGGTTTTGACTTCGGCAATGAAAGTGGCGTTGTTGCGGTTGCTAGGCAGCGAGGAATTGATGTTGTACTTAATGACGAATCAAAAAGGGAAACTCCAGCTATCGTCTGCTTTGGAGAGAAGCAACGATTTCTTGGAACCGCTGGTGCAGCGTCAAGCATGATGAACCCAAAGAATACCATTTCGCAGATAAAGAGGCTAATAGGGCGACAATTTTCAGATCCTGAGCTGCAAAGAGATCTTAAGGCACTGCCCTTCTTAGTAACTGAAGGGCCCGATGGATATCCCCTGATCCATGCACGCTATTTGGGGGAAATGAGAACTTTTACCCCTACCCAGGTTGTTGGAATGGTGTTTTCGGATCTGAAGACTATAGCAGAGAAGAATCTCAATGCAGCTGTAGTTGATTGTTGCATTGGAATCCCAGTTTATTTCACTGATCTTCAGAGGAGAGCTGTAATGGACGCAGCCACCATTGCTGGCTTGCATCCTTTGCATCTAATTCACGAGACAACAGCTACTGCATTAGCGTATGGTATTTACAAGACGGATTTACCTGAAAATGACCAATTGAATGTTGCTTTTGTGGATGTTGGGCACGCAAGCTTGCAAGTTTGTATTGCTGGCTTCAAGAAAGGCCAATTGAAGATATTGGCTCATTCATTTGACAGAAATCTTGGTGGGAGGGATTTTGATGAGGCTCTTTTCCAGCATTTTGCTGCAAAGTTCAAGGAGGAATACAAAATTGATGTTCTCCAAAATGCTAAGGCATGCATAAGACTTCGAGCTGCTTGTGAAAAGTTGAAAAAGGTTCTTAGTGCAAACCCTGAGGCACCTTTGAATATAGAGTGTTTAGTGGATGAGAAGGATGTCAGAGGGTTTATCAAGAGGGATGAGTTTGAGCAAATTAGCATCCCTATACTGGAGAGAGTGAAGAAACCACTGGAGAAAGCTCTTGCTGAAGCTGGGCTTACTACTGAGAACATTCATGCAGTTGAGGTTGTTGGGTCAAGCTCTCGTTGCCCGCGATTATGAGGATTTTGACAGAGTTCTTCGGTAAGGAACCAAGGCGCACCATGAATGCAAGTGAATGTGTGGCCAAAGGTGCTGCACTGCAATGCGCTATTCTCAGCCCTACTTTTAAAGTGCGAGAATTCAAGGTAACAGTTTGTCAACCTTGCATTCTCTTGACTGATATGTTCTATAGTTATCTTGAATTCATTGATTTCAATTTCATCACGTGTTGCAATGTTATAATCCTTTGTCCTTATTATTTAAGTAGGCACTATTTTGATATGTGAAGATAAATTTTGTAACATGCTTTCGATTTTCCTTTGTATCATTTAGTGGTTTGAGTATGCGTGTTATGGTTATATGAATGACAAATTGGAGCTGGAAGAAATTGTCTTCTTGAAGGATGAAGGAAATGCACAATTTATCATAGAACTACTATGATATTGTTGAAGCAAATGATATACTCTGTTAACCTTTACTAAAAGATTATTTACTAGTTACACATCAAAGTTCCCAGCAGAATAAATTTATGGTGATTTATGAGTGTAAGAAGTACTAAGAGTTAGGTTGGCTGATTGTAGGTCAATGAGAGCTTCCCTTTCTCAATTGCATTATCATGGAAGGGGCCTTCACCTGATGCACAAAATGGAGAGAATCATCAGAGCACAATTGTTTTCCCCAAAGGGAATCCGATACCCAGTGTGAAAGCTCTGACATTCTACAGATCTGGCACATTTACAACAGATGTACAGTATGCTGATGTCAGTGAACTGCAGGCGCCAGCAAAGATCAGTACTTACACGGTATTTCAGACTTCCACTCATTAATTAGTGTATGGTTTCTTTTCTAAAAATTAGAGGATAATAGGTCTCTAGTTTCAGGTGAGTCCTTGGCTGACTTGGATTTTGTTTGGTCTTTTTGACAGATTGGACCATTCCAATCTTCAAAGGGTGAAAGGGCCAAACTGAAAGTTAAAGTACGCCTAACCCTGCATGGTATTGTCTCGGTTGAGTCCGCAACTGTAAGTCCAGAGATTTGTGACCTTCTCGTTCTTGTTTTTTTCTAAATCGGAAGAATATCATCTAATCATATGGCTTTTTTTCTGTAATTTAGCTCTTAGAAGAAGAAGAGGTAGATGTCCCAGTTGTGAAAGAGACAGCTAAGGGACCTGCCAGAATGGAAACAGATGAAGCTTCAGCTGATGCTGCTCCTTCAACTACATCGGAAAGTGATGTGAATATGGAAGATGCTAAAGGAACTGCAGCTGCTTCAGGGGCTGAGAATGGTGTTCCAGAATCTGGAGATGAACCTGTCCAAATGGAGTCAGATGCTAAGGTAACGTCTCTTTTCACGTCTTTTAATTACTGCTTGAGGTAGTTTATGTTTCTCTATCAGTCATACTTGATTGTTATACGATCAACCTATGGCATCTGTTCATATTGTCAGGATATGATTTATGCATGAAATGCAGGGAACTCATGAAGTCACCAATATTTTAATTCTTGACAGGCATTAGTGTAGTGCTTTTCTTGCTTAATTAATGTTGGGGCTATAGTTAGAATTCTTCTTCTGTTTCAGTGTGTTTAGCTGAAAGATGTCGGTAAAGCTTAGCATTTATTGTGTTCATTTTCTTTCAGGTCGAAGCCCCTAAGAAGAAGGTCAAGAAGACATCTGTACCAGTGACTGAGATTGTTTATGGTGCAATGGCAGCTGCAGATGTTCAGAAGGCTGTTGAGAAAGAATTTGAAATGGCTCTTCAGGACCGTGTTATGGAAGAGACAAAGGACAAAAAGAATGCTGTTGAGTCCTATGTTTACGACATGAGGAATAAGGTATCAGTTGTCTTTTTATGGTGGTTGTATGAAAACATTTGTTATGTCACTGAAAACTTTCTTTATATATCCAGCTTTCAGATAAATATCAAGAGTTTGTAACTGATTCAGAAAGAGAACAATTTATGGCTGTACTTCAAGAAGTGGAAGATTGGTTGTATGAAGATGGAGAGGATGAAACTAAGGGTGTTTACATTGCCAAGCTTGAGGAGCTTAAAAAGGTTGGTTGTTTCTCGCATATATCCTATTTTTGCTACTGTTTTGACATATATAGAGCTGATTTAGTGTGGATCTGCAGCAAGGTGACCCGATTGAGCAACGCTACAAAGAGCACACGGAGAGGGGTCCTGTGATTGATCAATTCATTTATTGCATAAATAGTTACAGAGAGGCGGCAGTGTCAAGTGATCCCAAGTTTGATCACATTGATTTAGCAGAGAAGCAGAAGGTATGCATGGGTGTGCTTGATCTTGCTATTTGCCTTTTCATCATCATATGCTCGCCTATCTTGTTCGTGAGAATGTGGTTTGATGCTTATGTTTCTCTTGCAATTCCTAGGTTTTGAATGAGTGTGTCGAAGCTGACGCTTGGTATAGAGAGAAAAAGCAGCAGCAGGATGCTCTTCCAAAATATGCCAACCCTGCTCTTTTGTCAGCTGATGTTCGAAAGAAAGCAGAAGCACTTGATAGGTACTGTTGTTCATTGATTTTCCTTTTTTTTTCTTGATTATGGTGGTGTTTACACTGTGTTCCTGCTACCTTCCACCAGCAAAGGTATCGGGTATCTTGGTACACCAAGGCTTGGACCAATGAGAAGTAATCAGCTATTGTTATTGCCTTCGGTCGGATTTTGCCATAACTTGTAGATCACGTTATTTGGGCTAATTTTATTGCAAAGTCTGCCGATATCATTTCTTGCTTTGCTAGTCGCTGTCCTTCCACATAAGAGCGTTTCTTTGTTTATTTCTTCCTTCCCTATATTTCCGTCTGCTTAATCCACTTTTTCACTATTTGTTTCTACAGGGTCTGTAGGCCTATAATGACAAAGCCTAAGCCAGCTAAGCCAGCAACTCCTGAAACACCGTCACCTCAATCTTCTCAAGGAAGTGAGCAACAACCTCAGGGTGCAGCGAGTCTTAATAATGCTACTGAGGGTGATAGTGCTGACAGTGGCGTACCACCTGCTGGCGAGCCAATGGAGACGGACAAATCTGAGACTGTGCCAAGTGCGTCATGAATTAAGTTGATGGTTTGATGCTTAAAGATTTGATGAAGGAAGAGAGAGACTTGGTTGGGTTTGTATTACTTTTTGCATTTTACCCTTATACATTTTAAAGACCAGCAGACCTATAGTAGCCGTCAAAGATTTTGTCATTAAATTGTTGTGATCAATTTCGGCCATATACCAGAGGTTTTGTCAAGTTATATTATTTGATAACGACTCTCAAAAAACCTGTTTTTCAGAGGGTTTTGATGTTAAGTACAACTGCTGTTCTCTGACATTTTCTGTTGGTCACTAAATGATTTGTTGAGCTGTGTTTGGCTCCTTGTAGCTAGAATGTTATTGCAGTTCCCTTTTTCTTTTCTCTGTGCAATTATGGTCTATTGCTTGAGGTATCAACCTGAACTTAGGATCTGAAGTAACTTTGTACTCCAAGCAAAGATTTATCTGCTTGAACCTTTTGTTCATTATATTGATTTGGGCATTGGCAAATTGAGAAAGGGTGAGTAATATTGCCTACTTCGTTTCTTGTAATTTGGAGTGACTGCTTGGTGCGAGTGGCCTATTTTGTTACTCAATTATTTAAAGATAATGGCAACAACAAGTACAATGAAAAGGAAACAGGAAATGGTTTATAGTTTTATATTGAAGTTTGAAATACGTCTCAAAAGTGCTTTTATATTATTATTTCACTAACCCTGACATTGTGAATGTGGCTCCAAATGAGAAAGAGCCCGTTTGGTCCAAACTTAAAGTTAGTATTTTTAATTTAGCAGTTTTGATTAAAACAAAAATGTCCTTTGATCACTACTTTCTAAACTTAATATAGAAACATGTCGGAAGTTATGTCTTGTGGAAAGCCAAAAGCTATAAGTTCCAACCAGTCATGCTCGCAAGGTCTTATTTGCTTGTATTTAATGGAGATTTAAATCTAGATGGTTCAAACATTCTGTAATTAAGAGGTGGTTGTAATTAAGGAATAGTTTGTTAGAGTGTATTAGGAAATATAATGAATGTAACTTTGTATATTATTAGTATCTTATTTGGTATTTTTTTTCAATCCATGTAAACATTGATTATACGTTGTATTATGTATTAAGGTGGTATCAGCAATGCAGTGATTTTAATGCATGCATTAATATGATAAAAGATTTAATTGTCCCTCAATATCTTTTTTTACATCTTTTCCTCCATAAAAGTGAAGGTATCTTTGTAAATACGTTTTTAATACAATACATACTATTTTTAATGCACTAAACTAAACAATGCATTAAAATAATTAATGTATAATTAATGTAGACATAACTAATACATGCATTGCTAATGCAAGTATTACTAACACTTTATTTATTATTATTCTTATACACTGTATCAAACGATTAATATTTATTTTTATCAAGATTTAAGTACTTAACGAGTCAAAATAAGTCTAGGATTTAAAATAGAGTCATAAGATCATTAAGAGGTATTCTTATGTGGATAGTATTTTCTGTCACTCTATTCACAATCCCACCCACCATTGCTAGCCGATTTTCCTTGACACAACCACCACCATCACTATTATCAACTACTTTATCGATATCAACCACCAACCACCTCTGTTATCATAAACGTCATTGTTGCTAACTACTAATATTAGCTGTTGCTACTACATTCATCTCTTCCATCATTATGATTATATCCATTGTTACTATCTTCCTTGTCCCTATAGCCGCTATCACCTCCACTACTACTATCAACTACTATTACCACCATAGTAAAGTCTTAGTATCAACAAACTCTGTCATCACAACTAGCACTGCCGCCCCTACCAACACTATTGTTAGTTGTTACGATCACCGTGGTTAGTCTATACTACTAACTTCCTCCATTATCATAACCAGCTGACTACTACAAAATATCTCACCAATCATCACACATTCTTCGGCTATCATCAACACCGCCAATTGTGGACAACCGACTTCATCATTAGAAGCACCAACACCATTATCAATCGCCATTATTATTATTATGTTAGTCACCACAACATTAACCATATCCACCTTCACACTATCACCACTATCATCATAACAACAATTATTATCATCACTACAACTACTTTAAGTTATCTCTATCATTACTAGTAAGTATAAGTGTCCGTTTGAATTACTTTATTTTAGGTGTTTTTGACTTTTAAGTAGTTTTGAAGGTATTTGGAAAATTATAACTAAGCACCTATTTTTAGGCTAATTTTTTTTTAAAAAAAATAAGTCAAAAGTCAAAAGACAAGTACCATTATTTATTTATGACTTTTAACTTTTTTGGAAAACTTACATAAATATACTATAATAAAAAAATATTTACCATTTATAGCAATAATTCACTTGATCACTTTTAATTCATTTATAATACAAGTTTAATTCATATTACAAATAACAATTTTTTATTCACATATAATACAAATTTTAATGATAGATAATTCATTTATCACGCATTTTAATACACTTATAATACAATGTGTTAAATTTTTACCATACAAACATAATATATTTTAAAAAACAAGTATTATCCATATATAATTCATATATATTGCATACATAATTCGCTTTTAATACATATTACAGATTTAACATAGTATTGCTATAAATGATAATAAATAAAAAGTATTGCTACTCAGTAATTATTTATTAAAATGTATCAATTCATGAAATTTTTCCAACTTTTTATTTAAATTGTATGTTTATATGTATCATATAAATAAATTATGTATATTCAAATATTAAAAAAAAAACGTCTTAATCATTCAATGTTCAAATCTAGAGACCGCATCTTAATTATTCAGATATACATTCAGATTCAAACATCCAGTGACGGATCCATGATTTTAAGATCATGGTGCACTTTTTAATATAAGAGCACTTTAATTAATGTGAAAATAAAAGGCTTATTTTATTATAGATAAGACTTATAGTCATAAGTTACCGAGCGAACTATCACTAATATTAATATATTCTTTTTAAAAGAAAAAAGCTTCTAGTAGATGATTCGCGATGACCTTTCATAATTTGAAGATATTAAATAATTGTATTATATCATTGAATGTTGACAACTACATATATTTACACTCTGATGTTTTTAAAAACTTGAGTTTTTTGTTGCAATAAATGAGTTATATGAAATTAAAAATGTAAAAAAATAAACTAAAAAAAAGAAGTTAAAGATTGAAATGTTAGCAGAAAAAAGGGCGAAGATTGAAAAAAAGGAAAAAGAAGAGAAAATGTTTAGTAATATATGAAAGCAGTTAGTAACAAGCCTGAATTTCTTTTTGCTTCCATCGAGTTTTAAACCCCTGTTCTCTTGCGTGATGAGAGTGGGATAATCAGCTTCAGAATCAAAGCGGCTATATTACTTTAGTGTTAGTGGGTGCTCAACTGTTTAATATATAAATTGTAAATATTCTCTATCTAACTTTATACCTTACGCGTTAGTGGGTGCTTGAGCACCCGAAGCCTACAACGTAGGTCCGCCCCTGCAAACATCTAAATGTTAATAGAAACAAATAAAGCCTAAGTATAACACAAAGTTTAGAATGAGACAAAGTAGTCTCTTTTAGAATTGTTATTCAAAATGCACGTGTAATGTATAATATTGAAGACATTCAAATTTTATGGGACTCTATAAGACGTGTTTAATTTCAGTTAGGAATCTTGGAAGCTACTCTTTTAACGTTTCGATTCCACTGGTGATATTGTCCGCTCAGGATCTAGGCATGCACGACTTTAAAACACGTCACTTGTTGATAATGCCTGCTTACTTATATACCTAACATCTCTCTTGTGTTTTGCCGATGTGAGACTTCTTATCTTAAGCTGGGGCGTCACATGCACCCCCTTTGTGGACTCAACGTCCTCGTTGAGGTTTGCCCTACCTTATGATATTGACGTAGACTCAACACTGAGGTTTGCCTCGCCTTATCGGAATTTTGTTAAACTTAGTTGAATTCTGACTCAAATTGACAAGGCTGACATAGGAGTGACGAAGATACCATTTGTAACGATCCGATCTACTAATGATATTGTCCTCTCTAGGCCTAGGTCCGCACAATGTTAAAATACATCATTAATTGGTAAGGTCTGCTTACTAATATACCTAACATCTCTCATGTGTTTTGCTGATGTAGGGCTGCCTGCCTTAAGTTAGGACGTCACAACTCTACCCTAAACCTTATCTCATGGCTATATAAAGGGAAATATATTTTCTTGGAGAGGCATCTCGAATATTTTGCAAATTCATGAGATATTCATAAAGAGATCAAATTTAAATTATCCTAGTTTGAGAAATATAACACTAACGAACTTCGAATCATGGAAAAATATTACAAAAGAAGAATCAAGGGAGAAATAAAATTGTATCCATATTAAATAATCAATAAAATATTCTTGTTTCTTTATTTTTTTGTGATGGAATTTTAGTTTTCTCTGCTCTAAAATTTGTCGCAAACAAATATATTTAAAGTCTCTTTGAATTAGCCAAATAAAGTATTTTTTAAGCACCTGAGCTTTACTGAACTTTTAAAATGCTGAAATAGAATTTTTCTTAAAATAGTTACGTGTTTGATTAGAAGTGACGAAACTTAAAATAAGTAGTTATGTATTTGATTAGGGAACTGCTTAAAATAATAATCTTTTATTAAAATAATTAAGATATCTTTTAATCGGTTAGCACTGAAATAAATTGATTGTCGCAAGAATGTGCATTTGATTTTTCGATTCGATTTTATACTATTCGGTTTGATTTTTCGGTTTTTGATTTTGAAGAAGTGTAAACCAATCCAAACCAAAATAAATTTGGTTTGGTTTGGTTTTTCTCTTTTTGGTTTGAATTTTTTCGGTTTGGTTAATCGGTTTTGTCAATAATTAGAAACATAACAAAATTATATATATATATATATGTATATTTTCTTAAATATACTTTTGAATATAAATCACAAGTAAAACATAAAACACAATACTTAAAAATATATCAATTATAGATGTCCAAACATAAGATAATAAACTAAATCATAATGAAAATAACTAAAAAGGGACAAAAGTGGTTATATATATGTATATTTTCTTAAATATACTTTTAAATATAAATCACAAGTAAAACGTAAAACACAATACTTAAAAATATATCAATTATAGATGTCCAAACATAAGATAATAAACTAAATCATAATGAAAATAACTAAAAAGGGACAAAAGTGGTTAATTCCAACTTATTCTAAATAATATATATATATTTCATTTTTTTCGGTTTTTCGATTTTCATTTTTCTAAATATGAAACCAAACCAAAAAACCAAACAAAGTAAATTATAAATCCAAAATCAAACCAAGAATCCAAGAAACCAATCCAAATTAGAATTCGGTTTGATTTGGTTTGATTTTTCGGTTTAATCCAAATAGTGCATACTCTTACGCAAGATCTCAATTCCAATATTGATTGTAGTACAAAATAATTTGTCTCAATTCATTCAATGTTATAAGAATTTTTTTTTGAGAGGGTTAATTATGAACATTTTATAGTTTAGGTAAATAATTAATTATATACATTAAATATTGAATTTCTTAAAAACAAAGCATTATAATTGAGGAAAATCAAAATTTTAATAATTTCACATGACTCGAACAATGATCATTTATTTATTTGTGTATTTTGGTTAGTGTCTATGAGTAGTTTGAGAGTGAGTAAATATGGATCTTTTTATAGGTGAATGAGGCAGTAGGAATAACAATAAATCGAGACATATGCAGAGTAGTGTAGATTTAAAGTTATGTTAGATAGTGTAATTTTAAATTTTGTGGGGGTAGAATAAAGCAGGGTAGGTTGCAATTTTTAAAAATTTATCATGGGGCGAAATAAGGTGGATTAATTTACTTTTTTCTGTGAATTCGTAAAACTTTAAACACTTTAATTTTTTATTGTAAATTTGTAAAATTTCAAACAACTTTCAAATAATAGTAGTCTCAAATCCTATTTAAACACTAGTAAACTACTTCAAATTTTAATAGTTTGACAAAAATAAAAACAAAAATTGTATTAAATATTATAAAAGCTTCAAATCAAGTAAGAAGAACAAATAAATTTAAAACATACTATAAACTGCGAATCGCAGCCTCAAATCGCTAGATGATATAATAAATATGAATTGGGTTATAGAAAAAAGAGTACACAATTTTTTTTATTTTTTTTTAAACAATTTAATGTGTATGTATGTATCAGCAATTTTTTTAAAACTAATTATAGTCTCATTAATATTGATAACAATTGCCATTTAATATATATTGGTTTGTTGTGGTGGAGGAGGACTAATTAGAGAGACAAATAGACATCCAAGACAACATGATGTTTGCTCACTCTTTGGGTTTAGGCCAAGGTACTAGCAACATGACTGACAATGCTTGTGCACTATCTATGGTCTTAAATAGTGTGTTAGTAGAGGTTATGATAGGTTTGAGAGAAATTGATTCTTACTTTTATCTAAATGTATAAATAGAGAATGAAAAACGTCTTAGAGATTGAATATGTTAATTCAAAAAGCATAATAAATAGTTGAAACTCATGGATCATCAGTCATTGCTTTAGGAAAGCTAACAAACCTGTCAGTATAGCATTGATGAGTTATAACGTTGGTGCAATTCATGATTTCAACTCTTTCTCTAATCTGTCAAGGAAAGTTAGGGTATTAATTAGCACAGATAGATAGATGAAGCTCTCTTCCTTCAGAATGCAGCATGTCAAATCTTCTAACTTTGTTTATTTATTTATGACCTCCCCCCCCCCCCCAAATTCTCTTTAGACTCCTTCCATTTTTTGGTGTTAACTTGTCGAGTTTATCGAACTTGATCTTGATCTTATATTAAGTTTGATAGGCCAAACTTCAAAATGTAACTCTGTCATATCAAGTTTGATCCGTGCATACATGAACAATTACTGTCTAATTAGTTATGTTATCTTAATCATTATATAACTTCTTTTTGAATCAAATCTTAAGCTATTTTACTATTATATAAAAACAGCTAGAAGCAAGTAACTGTTCGTTGACATATCTATTTCTAACTAAAAGTTTCCTAAAACTCATTTCGTTCTAATTTTTTTTTAAAAAAAAGTTTGTTTCATATTTGAAAGTTACATAAAACATTTGAATAGTTCTCAAAACTACTCTATTAATAGGACATCTAAAAAATAATATATTATTTGAAAATTGGCATGAGCTAATATATGTTGTTAATGGCTAAATTATAAATGGGACTTCCTACATATGGCTATTTGTGCACTAAGGATGAGAACTTTCTAGAATACCTCTAGACCCATCTAGGACCGCTCGAACCTCCCCCTATTCTCCAAAAAATGAAATAATATATAAAACTCGAAAATTCTACACAAACCCCTCTTCTCTTCATTTACATATATTTTGCTCTCCTTTAAACCCTTCTGTTTTATCATACTATTCTCCTTTTGCCCCCTGGAACTGCGATTCCGTTCTTCGTCTTCAAGGTATTGTTTGCTTCACAAAACTCTTATTCTCTGTATTTCAATTTGTAGATCTACGATTTTCTTTTGCTTTTGATTGTTAGATTTGGTGATGTTTAGCTGGAGATGTAGTATTATTGGTTAAATTGCATGTTGTTTAGTCTAACATTAGGAGTAAACTGAATCTGTTGTGTCTAGACTGGGTTGTAGTTTCATGATTTAGTAGATAACTGAAGTTTATTGTTCCTGCATTGTTGGTTGTTTTGGCGAACTCTTAATCTATTCTTAGAAAATTACAAGACGTGAAGAAATGATTAAGGAGGTTTATGATTAAAGGTGTGAAGATTGAGAAAGGTCTGGATCAATAATCCTTTAGGCTTGGTAGGGTATGATCTTTGCTTAATCCTCAATCAGATCAATTCTTAGCATTCGAGTTTTTTTTTTTTTTTTTTTTTTTTTTTTTGTGTGTGATTGAGTTTATATTATGTAAAGTTTGTTTAGATTGATGTATTCTAAGTGTTTTATAGCATGTCTGTAGTGTTTTGAGTTAGATTAGAAAGTGCTTTTAAGCATTTGGATCTAAGCCAAAAGTTATAAGTTAGGATTTCTAACTATGGCTTTTGGCTTGTAAGTCATAAGCCAAAGTCAATCCAAATTGGCTCTTAAGTTAATACAAGGCAATGTGGAGCCTATTTTTTAAAATTTATATAGGGTAAATATAGGGATTTGGTGTATTGCTAGATTGTATATTTAAAAAATTGAGTTTGCTTTGGTGGTTTGCTGTAGTTTCCTGCCTTGCCGGTACGTGCGCGAGTTCATTCATGCATGAAAGTTTCCTTGGCAGTAAAATTAGATAAAAATTGTGTACTGGAACTTTGGATACTTCGGATATTGGGGAAATTAGAAAAAAGAAGAATCATTAGTGAACTTTGAGTCCATGTTATTTTGATTGTTGACATTTTTGATTGACGTGTCTGGAGATTGTTGATCACTCACACAATCTTATTCACGCTTTAATAACAAGAAAACTTATTGCTCTCTTCTGTGTATCCATAATTATTGTATAGAGTAATTGCATTCCAAGAAAGCCCCACGAGTGATCAGCTTTCCTAGCTGGAAATTGTTGATCACTTCACGCCATCTTATTCACTCTCTTTACTTGAAACAAAAGAGGGAATTTATGTGCCCTCTTCTGTGAATTCATAATTACTGTATAGAGTAATTGCATTCCAAGAAAGCCCGTTCACGAGTGATCGGCTTTCTTAGCTTATTGATTGAAGATCAATCACTTTTTGATTTTGCTCTTGGGTGCTATCATTCGAAACCCATGGCTTCTTTCATGTAGATTCACACACAGAGATGCTGGTGTTTAGTTGATTCTTGTCTTTTGATGTGGTCTAGGTACTTCCTTTGTGTTGTAGTTATCGCAGCCAGAAAAGATGAGTGTGGTTGGTTTTGACTTTGGGAATGAGAGTGGCGTTGTTGCGGTTGCTAGGCAGAGAGGAATTGATGTCGTACTTAATGATGAATCAAAAAGGGAAACTCCAGCTATAGTCTGCTTCGGAGAGAAGCAACGATTTCTTGGTACTGCTGGTGCAGCATCAAGCATGATGAATCCAAAGAATACCATCTCCCAGATAAAGAGGCTAATAGGGCGGCATTTTTCAGATCCCGAGCTGCAAAGAGATATTAAGACACTTCCCTTCTTAGTAACTGAAGGGCCTGATGGATATCCCCTGATCCATGCGCGATATTTGGGAGAAGTGAGAACTTTTACACCTACCCAGGTTCTTGGAATGGTGTTTTCGGATCTCAAAACTATAGCAGAGAAGAATCTCAATGCAGTAGTAGTTGATTGTTGCATTGGAATTCCAATTTATTTCACTGATCTCCAGAGAAGAGCTGTAATGGATGCAGCCACCATTGCTGGCTTGCATCCTTTGCATCTAATTCATGAGACAACAGCTACTGCATTAGCATATGGTATTTACAAGACAGATTTACCTGAAAATGACCCTCTGAATGTTGCTTTTGTTGACGTTGGGCATGCAAGCTTGCAAGTTTGTATTGCTGGCTTTAAGAAAGGCGAATTGAAGATATTGGCTCATTCATTTGACAGAAATCTTGGTGGGAGGGATTTTGATGAAGCTATTTTCCAATATTTTGCTGCAAAGTTCAAGGAAGAATACAAAATTGATGTTTACCAAAATGCTAGGGCATGCATTAGGCTTCGAGCTGCTTGTGAAAAGTTGAAGAAGGTTCTCAGTGCAAACCCCGAGGCACCTTTGAATATAGAGTGTTTAATGGATGAGAAGGATGTTAGAGGGTTTCTCAAGAGGGATGAGTTTGAGCAAATCAGCATCCCTATACTGGAGAGAGTGAAGAAACCACTGGAGAAAGCTCTTGCTGAAGCTGGGCTTACTACTGAGAACATTCATGCAGTTGAGGTTATTGGCTCAAGCTCCCGAGTACCTGCAATTATGAGGATTTTGACAGAGTTCTTTGGTAAGGAACCGAGGCGCACCATGAATGCAAGTGAATGTGTGGCCAAAGGAGCTGCACTGCAATGCGCTATTCTCAGCCCTACTTTTAAAGTGCGAGAATTTAAGGTAACAACTCGTCAGCTTTGCGTTCTCTTGGTCAATATGTTTTTCCATAGTTATTTGGATTCAGTGTTTTCAACTTCATTTTATTTAAATCCAATCAAAACAAAATTATATATGTAGGCATCAATTTAGTGTGTGAAGATAAGTATTGAAATATGCTTTTGATTTTTCCTTTGTTTTATTTATTTGTTTGCATTTGGTTAACTTGAATCAAGTGTAGATATAAGGGTAATGAACGACAAATTAGGAGGTAGAAGAAATTGCCTTCTTGAAGGATGAAGGAAATGCACGATTTATTGTAGAACCACTAAGATTTTTGTGAAGCAGATGCCAGCTGTGTTTCTTTTAACCTTTACTTAAATATTATGCTACTAGTTGCACATCTAACTGCCAGTACAGTAGATTGTGGTGATCTATGAGTGCAAGAACTGTACTAAGAATTCTAGTTGGCTGATTGAAGGTCAATGAGAGCTTCCCTTTCCCAATTGCATTATCTTGGAAGGGGCCTGCTCCAGATGCACAAAATGGAGCTTCAGAGAATCATCAGAGCACAATTGTTTTTCCCAAAGGGAATCCGATACCCAGTGTGAAAGCTCTGACATTCTACAGATCTGGCACATTTACAATAGATGTACAGTATGCTGATGTCAGTGAACTGCAGGCGCCAGCAAAAATCAGTACTTACACGGTATTTCAGAGTTCCACTTACTAATTGGATTCCATGTTTTTTTTAACAAAAATTGAAGAGGAAATAGATCCGCTGGTTTCTGGTGAGACCTTGGCTTACTTGGATTCTCTTTGAACTTTTTGACAGATTGGACCATTCCAATCTACGAAGGGTGAAAGGGCTAAACTAAAAGTCAAAGTACGCCTAAACCTGCATGGTATCGTCTCTGTTGAGTCTGCAACAGTAAGTCCAAAAATTCTTTTTTTTCCTTCAATTATTTAGTGAATGGAAACAATATCATCTGATCTCATGATTTTGCTTTGTAATTAAGCTTTTGGAAGAAGAAGAGGTGGAAGTCCCAGTTGTGAAAGAGACAGCAAAGGAACCTGCCAAAATGGAAACAGATGAAGCTTCAGTTGATGCTGTTCCTTCAACTACAGCAGAAAGTGATGTAAATATGCAGGATGCAAAAGGAGCTGCAGCTGCTTCAGGGGCTGAGAATGGTGTTCCAGAGTCTGGAGACAAACCTGTCCAAATGGAGACAGATGCTAAGGTAACACATCGCTCTTTTACTTCTTATAATTACTTATTATCTAGCTAGTTAATATTTCCTCTCAGTCATACTTGATTGTTACTGATCAGACTATGCATCTCTTTAAACTATCAGGATTTGATTTATGCATGTACCATAGGGAGCACATGACTTAGCTGTATTTACCTATATTTTAATCCTTGAAATGCATCACTGTAGTGTTTTTGTCGCATAATTAATGTTGGGTTGTAACTAATATTCTTCTTTTTCTCAAGTGTATTAGCTCATTGATGTCGGTAAAGCTTAGCATTTATTGTGTGTTCATTTCCTTGCAGGTCGAAGCCCCTAAGAAGAAGGTCAAGAAGACATCTGTACCAGTGACTGAGATTGTTTATGGTGCAATGGCAGCTGCTGATGTTCAGAAGGCTGTTGAGAAAGAATTTGAAATGGCTCTTCAGGACCGTGTTATGGAGGAGACAAAGGACAAAAAGAATGCTGTTGAGTCCTATGTTTATGATATGAGGAATAAGGTAACGGTTGGCTTTTTATGGTGGTTGTATGAAAACATTTGTTATGTCACTGACAACTATCTTCTTTATATATCCAGCTTTCAGATAAATATCAAGAGTTTGTAACTGATTCAGAAAGAGAACAATTTATGGCTGTACTTCAAGAAGTGGAAGATTGGTTGTATGAAGATGGAGAGGATGAAACTAAGGGTGTTTACATTGCCAAGCTTGAGGAGCTTAAAAAGGTTGGTTGTTTTTTGCATATCCTATTTTTGCTATTGTTTTGGCATATACAGAGCTGATTTAGTGTGGATCTGCAGCAAGGTGACCCGATTGAGCAACGATACAAGGAGTACACCGAGAGGGGTCCTGTGATTGATCAATTTATTTATTGCATAAATAGTTACAGAGAGGCGGCAGTGTCAAGTGATCCCAAGTTTGATCACATTGATTTAGCAGATAAGCAGAAGGTAGGGATATATCTGCTTGATCTTGCTATTTGCCTTCCCTTCTTTTCATCATATGCTCGCCTATCTTGTTCCTGAGAATGTGGTTTGATGCTTATGTTTCTCTTGCAATTCCTAGGTTTTGAACGAGTGTGTCGAAGCTGAGGCTTGGTATAGAGAGAAAAAGCAGCAGCAGGATGCTCTTCCAAAATATGCCAACCCTGTTCTATTGTCAGCTGATGTTCGAAAGAAGGCAGAGGCACTTGATAGGTACTTTTGTTCACTGATATTGTCTAACTATAACTTGTAGATTTAAATATTTGGGCTAATTGTACTGTCTGTTGGTATCATTTTTTGCTTCTCCAGTCACACTCTGTCCGTCTTTGTAGGAACCTCTTTGTTTCTTTCTTCCTTCCTTCCTTCCCAATTTTTTCGTCTGCTTAGCCCACTTGTTAACTATCTGTATCTACAGGGTGTGTAGGCCTATAATGACAAAGCCTAAGCCAGCTAAGCCAGCAACTCCCGAGACACCACCACCTCAATCTCCTCAAGGAGGTGAGCAACAACCTCCGAGTGCAGAGAGTCCTAATGCAGGAAATGCAACTGAGGGTGCCAGTGCTGGCAGTGAAGTACCAGCTGCTGCTGAGCCAATGGAGACTGACAAATCTGAGACTGCGTCATGAGTTAAGTTGATGATTTGATCTTCAAAGAGCTTATGAAGGCACAGATTTGGGTTCGTTTTGTATTACTTTTGTCATTTTACCCTAGACTTTTTGAAGGATCTATAGTAGCAATCAACATTTTGTCGTTAGATTGGTGTGATCAATTTCGTCTGGCCATCTCCGGTCAGGCTATATTATTGTTAATGATACTCTGAAATCCTGGCTTTCAGGGGTTTTGTTTAATGTGAAATTCAATTGCTGTTCTTTCCCACATTTTGTGGCCGCTAAATGATTATGCTGCGGCATACCCTATAGTAGAACCCTAAGTAGTCATTTCTAAGGGTGATATTAAGAACACCTGCGCAATTTACAATACGTTCAAGCTTAAACCATTTGGTACCTTTTGCTGCAAATAGTACAAAAACAAAACTAAACAGATAAAAAGAGGAAGAAACAGGAATTTCTTGTATTGGAAATTCAAGATGACTTAGAGGAGAAGTTAATGAACCTACAAAATGCACCCTATTCATAGTATTGCAGAGGTAGTAAATTTACGATGCCATTATTACTTTTACGTTTTTACAAATAGAATATTCACATTTCTTTGAACACTCTAACTTGTCAAGTCAAAATTAAGTAAAAAATTGATTTATCATGGCAATGACATGAAATCTGTATTGCATTTGGAAGGAGGACAATTGAGTCAAAGGGAAGCAATAGCAGCATGTTTTTCTTTTTTTAATTTGCATCGAAAAAAATCACCTTAGAAACACTTGCCCTAAATTAAAAATTGAAGTTTGATAAAACTAATTGAAGAATCAAATACCAACCTTGTTGAGCTTTTCTGGATTTGCAGTCTCTTCAGTTTCGTCTTCGATTAACTAAGCTATATCTGATCGGAGTGCGTCCATTTTTATCCTAACAGCACCTATTGTTGTCTGCACAAATGCAATCAATTTTTGCAGGATCGGTTATTTATGATTTAAAATTCAGGTATTTATATAAGATGTGTACTTAGATTCTTTATTATTTTTCCTTTCAAAATAACATTATGTTGCTCGAATTCCTACTGTTCAACGCACTATTTAATGCATAAAATCTACTTTTAAGTGTCTGTATGAAAGTCACCCAGGTAACTAGGGATGACAATGGAGTGGGGTGGGGCAGGTGAACCCGCACAAATCCGCTAAAATTATAACCCTCTCCGCCCGCCCACATAGCATCATTTATTGATTTCAACCCACCCCGCCCCGCCCTACATAAACCCGGTTTGCCCCACCCTGCACCCCTAAAAAGTTTCAAATATTAAATGCAATAAATGTTTAATCAAAAAATTTAAATTATTTTAATTGCTTATAATTTTTTTAACCTCTAAAATTAGTATGTTAATATTGTTCCAAACAATTAGTTATTTCTTTTGTTAAATGTTTTGAAATGATTACATATGACTTCTAATAAACAAAACAAATTATTGAATGTGGTAAAAAAAGAAACAAAATATGTCAACAAGAATTTTTTTTCCCTTTCTAATTCATTGGCTATTAAAAAATATTTTTTCATCTGAAAGAAAAAAACTGATACAAAAGTTAGTGTAGATCAGCGAATTTAAAAGACTTTTACCTCAAATTTGTGCTCCGTCTCGCAAGAATTTTGAAAATATATAGTTGAACCTATCCTGACCCGCTCCATATCCGCAAAAGCGTCTTATCCCGTAAACAATGAAACCTGCTCTGCTCTAGTCCTGCCCGACCCCATTGCTATTTCTACTGATAACTGATTTGGTGTAATTAAGTGTAATTACATTATCTGATCAAATAATTACTTGGTTTCGAGATTGGCTTGATCTTCAGTCTACCCTAATGAAACCTAAAATCTCACTCCCTCGGAATCTTAAGAAGCAGAAAATCTTTCTGGAAAGAAGTAAGAAGCTGATTGGCCTAACCATAAAAAAGATCATTAAAAAAGCGTGAGCCGTTATTAAAACATTATAAAGTTGATGATTCGAAGGTAATTAAGTAAAATTGGTGGGGGATAATTACACTCTCAATTCCCAGGGATAAACTGTGAATTACTGGTAATTATATGATTTAATTATAAGTTGATTACTTTTTTATTCTTATTCTTATTTTTATTTTTTCGTCTTAATTTATTTTAATTTCTATTATTTTAAATTCTCTTTTCTTTTTATTATTCTAAATATTTTAAAAGATTATTTTTACTTTTTATATTTCATTTCCTTCTCATTCTCAATCTTTACTTTATGTGATTTCATGAAATTTTTTGTATTATCTATTTTATGTCATGCTTATTTTTTTTAAATAATTTTTAAATTAAAGTAGAATTCATTGTTGGGTAAGGTTATAGACTTAGATTTTTCTTTTCTTTTAAATCATTTATGTATGTTATGTTAAAATTTGATCTAAGACTAATTTGTTTTGAATTTAGAACTTATGTTATGTTTTCAGTTTATTTGCTTTAGTAGTATTGACTTGAGACTTCACATTGCGAGTCATTTATTTTTTAGTTAGACTTGATAGATAGTCTTTTGGTTAAAAGATAGTTTAGAAAAACTTGTGCATTGATAAAAGCACGGATTGAAAATAATTGCCCTGATGGGTTAAAAGGATTGAAAGAGAGCTCTTGCGGATTCTAAATAAAATTCAAATTCAAATTCATTATAAACTAAACTACTTATTTTACAAAAAAAAAAATATTACGGTAACTAAAAACAAACTTTAACAGACATGTCAATAATCTAATAAACTTATTTTCTGCTACAATGGCAATTCACCATATTTTTAAGTTTTAAATATTTTCATTAATACCCATTTAATTTTTAAAAAAGGTTAAAATGACATATTAAAATAATTTTAAAATACTCTTTTTTCACCTATTAGGTTTAAAATTATATTTTCGCACAACAGCTACTAAAATCTAATATGATCTATATAATTTTTTAATTAAAAATGTGACACTATTTTTCTTTATCCTCATATAATCAAACCTAAATTTAAACACAATCCAACTAAGTAGCTCAAATCCATTTTTTAAAGACCCAACACATCTTCCTCCCGCACTCATCATTAATATAAATCATAATAATTAATTTCAATAATAACTAAATTTTCGAATTCAATTCTAATACAAAACTTAATATGTGACTCTTAAAGTGACAAAAAGTTTATGTTAAAACCAAATATTTGAAGGTAAAGCTTTAATAATATTTAAAAAAAGATCTCAGCCACATAAAGAAAATAATTCATGCCAAATGAAAGAATAAAAATAAAAGAATATTTTAAAAGTAATTTTGTAGATTGAATAATTAAGTTAATTTAAAATATAAAAAATATTACAATAATTTAATTATTTTACAATGAAGAATGTATTATTTCTTAAAGAATGTGTCAAATTAAAATTTAACAAATAAAACGGTATTGAGTTGATAAATATTTTAATTAGTTAAAGTTTTACTTAGCATCTATCCAAAAATTGTCAATTTCCCAAATTCACTGCCCAATACGGCGGCGTTACCACCACTACCGCCCAATCTAGCGGCGGCGTTACCACCACTACCGCCCAATCTAGCGGCCGCATTACCGCCACGACACCACCACCACCTGCCGTATAAATTGAATTTCAAGGTAGCTGGAAAATTATTGCTGCACCCGTTATCTTTTTTTTTTCTCTGAGAGTAGTGTATAGTTAGCCTAATTTTTATATATAGAGAGTTCCGGTCAGAGGCATCTGCCGACTGCTAGATGCACTTCTTTTCTTCTATGTCGAGTTGATTTCTCATGATTTTTAGCAAATATTGTTTTAGGTACCGACTGTGGGAAGCATACTTGCTTCTTCAAGTTGAAGTTACAATGATGATAGGAACTGTTTGTTCAAGGAGAAGTATATCCACATTTTCTTGTTTATGTCAGAGAATTAAGCAGACAGGTGAGTGTGTTGCTTCTACTTCTTCCTGTGAACTATATTATTTATTTTGTTTGTTGATTCATGAAAGAGTTGTATATAGTTTTAGGATACATAAAAATAGATCAATGTTCTATTAGAATCCAATTTTTGTGTAGTTTTTGATGGCCCTGGAAAGTTTGAAGCTACTATGTGATGCACATACTGGGATTTCTCATGGCATGTATAACTTGTAGAAACAAACCTCTTTTTCCCGAAATGCCCAAAGATAGTGAATGGTAATAGCCTTTTTTTTGTTTGTTTATGTTGCAGAAAGTGATATTGTTAAAATGTTTGAAATCTCAAGGCCTAAGGCCGAAACAGAATGCACTCAAGAGAAGAGACCACCCTTAAGAAGGGGTTCTGTAAGGATATTGGATGAGAGATTTATCAGGATTCTGAAGATATTTAAGTGGGGTCCTGATGCTGAAAAGGCATTGGAGGTGCTAAAGTTGAAAGTAGACAATGAATTGGTTCGAGAGGTTATGAAAATAGACATGGAGGTCAGTGTAAAAATTCAATTTTTTAAGTGGGCTGGTAAAAGGAGGAACTTTGAACATGACTCTACTACTTACCTGACTTTGATTCGATGTCTTGAAGAAGCTGGGCTGACAGGTGAAATGTGGAAGACGGTGCTAGAAATGGCACGGAGTACATGTGTTATTACTCCTGCCGATCTATCCGAGACTGTGAGAATTTTGGGCAGGGCAAAGATGGTAAACAAAGCACTATCAATATTTTACCAGATTAAAGGTCGCAAGTGCAAGCCAACTGCAACCACTTACAATTCCATTATTATGATGCTGATGCAAGAGGGTCAACATGAAAAAGTGCATGAGCTTTACAGTGAAATGTGCAATGAGGGCAACTGTTTCCCTGATACAGTAACCTACAGTGCTCTTATATCATCCTATGCAAAGTTAGGTCGTGATGATTCTGCTATTAGGTTATTTGATGAAATGAAGGACAATGGTTTACATCCCACTGCAAAGATATATACAACCTTGTTAGCAGTTCACTTCAAAATGGGTAGGGTCGAAATGGCTTTAGCATTAGTGGATGAGATGAAGAAGAATGCTTGTGCCCCAACTGTGTATACTTACACTGAATTGATAAGAGGGCTTGGTAAAGCTGGTAGAATCGAGGAGGCGTATTCTATATTTCTGTCCATGCTAAAAGATGGATGTAAGCCGGATGTTGTGTTGATAAACAATGTGATAAACCTTCTAGGAAGGGGAGGACGTATAGGTGATGCGTTTAAATTGTTTAATGAAATGGAATCATTAAACTGTAAACCAAATGTTGTGACATATAACACTGTTATAAAATCCCTGTTTGAGTCGAAAGCGCCAATATCCGAGGTTTCATCTTGGTTTGACAGAATGAAAGCAAGTGGTGTTGCTCCAAGCTCTTTTACTTATTCAATACTTATTGATGGGTATTGCAAGAAAAATAGAGTTGAAAAAGCCTTAGCTTTGCTTGAGGAGATGGACGAGAAGTGCTTTCCTCCTTGTCCAGCTGCCTATTGCAGCTTGATCAATAGCCTTGGAAAAGCAAAACGCTATGAAGCTGCTAATGAGTTGTTTCAAGAACTAAAAGAGAGTTGTGGATCTAGCAGTTCTCGGGTATATGCTGTTATGATAAAGCACTTCGGGAAATGTGGCCGTTTGACTGAGGCTATCAATCTTTTCAATGAGATGCAAAAGCTGGGATGTTCTCCTGATGTATATGCACACAATGCACTCATGTCGGGGCTGGTGAGGTCAGGTATGCTAGATGAGGCTTTTTCCATGTTTCGTAGTATGGAAGAAAATGGTTGTGCTCCCGACTTAAACTCATTTAACATAATACTAAATGGTTTGGCCAAGACTGGTGACCCGCAGCGAGCTATCGAGATGTTTACAAAAATGAAACATTCAACAATTAAGCCTGATGCTGTCTCTTACAACACCATTCTTGGTTGCCTAAGTCGTGCTGGCATGTTCGAGGAAGCTGCAAGACTGATGAAAGAGATGCGTACCAATGCTTTTGAATATGATCTTATAACATACTCCTCAATACTTGAAGCAGTCGGTCATGTTGATGAGGATGGTACATGTCAAACTTCATGAGGGAGCTTTGGTATGGGAGATTCTTCTAGTTAGTGCTTTTCTTTATTTACACTATTTAGTACATGGGAACCGTTTAAATCATCTTGGCCTGGCAATATGCGCAGCTTATGTAGGGTTTTACGATGCTCTAGTAAAATTGAGTGGCAAATAATTGCAGCATTTTGGTTATTCTCCCTGCTGGTGTTGGCTTCTGCAGATATGTGATTGAATTTTCACTTTGGGGAAAGGGTTTGAAGTGGTATGTTCAGCACACATATTAGCATGCAGACGGAATCTTCCTCCTGTTTTGTCAAATCACTGAGTGGAATTAGGCTTGGTAGCACCCTGTAACAAAAGACGAAGGATGGTTAGCTTTTGGCAGTTGGACCTGATCAGTTTCCTTTTGTTTCATGATTCTCTCTGTCATAAATATATCTAATTCTGTCTGTGGGTACATGAGTTACAAAATTTCCATTAGTGAGTGTTTCTTCTACCTGTTGGTAGTTCCTTTGTTTGAAGAAGTGAGAACTTGCTTTGAGACACTGTGGTTCTGGCCTTATATAAAAAATTCATTTGGGAAGGAGGAATGGGGAGAAGGTAAGTTTCACTTGTCCTCTGCATCGGATATTTTTCACCAGAATTCCACTGCTTTGTGCTCCTGGATATTTAACATCTGCTCGTTTTATCTCTTTAGAGTATGGCAAAAACTATTTTATATGGGCTTGGTGTTCCTCAAAGATCCAATGAAGTTCATTTTTTTCCTTATTGACCCCTGTGGCTACATGGAGGCTGGAGCTAGCAATCCTTGGCCTTCTGTCGGTTAAGTAGATCATTGTGAATCTTTTGTGACCTTTCTTGCTGCAGTTTCTGAAGCTAGCGAGCTTCTATGATCAATTTACTCATAATTATGTTGAGAAATTTCAAATGTCAAGGATTATCTACCCTCCCTTTCTCCTCTCTCAAAATGACCAGGGTTTAACTATTGCTTCCTACAAGGAGGCATCAGGATCTCCAGCTCATTTTCTCTTCGGTTGCCAAAAGGTATGGTTGTGATGATTTTACCAATAAAAGAAGTATATCATGAATTCATGATGGTTCATCCAAAAAACCCTTTTGTCCCAATATAAGAGATTAAAATTATGGTGGGGAGGTGTGATAAATAATCCAAGGAAATGAGCTTTTTGAAATAGAATTTCTCGAAGATTAATATGTAAACTTTAGTCATAAAAAAAGATCAATATGTACGCTTCAAATGTGAAATTATGAAAATAACACTTTAATGTCTTTACCTAAAGCTTTATTTGCTTTGAACAAATCATTTTTGTTGTATATTTAAGACATCTTAGGTTTTTAATGTGCTATTTCTTATATTTTACGTTGGTTTAGTTAGTATTTTATTATGTTCTGGTGTGTAAACCTTATTTTTAAAATTCATTTAGATTATTTATACCCTCTTTATGCAGTTTCTCAGAACAAATATAATACAAATTGCATTACATAACTACATCATTTTGGTAAGTCAAGTAAACTCTATTATTTATGTGCATTTTGGTGAAGTTTTGTTTATCTATCCGGGAGATAAATGTCTTTATCTAAAAGGCATTGCTTGTCTCAGTCATTCTCTTTGCGTTACATAGCTGTTTGTGTTATCAATTAAATTTCAGGACCATTTGTACACAACCCTCTTAAGGTTTGAAATGACAAACACCTACTTGATACGAAAAACTGACATCTTTGCTCTAATATAATGTCTTAATTGATTTTTTTTGGAAAGTTAATTATTTTAATTGAATTTATACGATAAACTAAGCTCCAGTTGGACATGGTTTAGGGTTGATTATGCCATCAAAATTTGTCGAGATATTGGTAACCACCTCAGAGATGTATGACTTGGTAGACTTCCCTGTTCCTCTTCTTTCTTCAGCTGGTAAATGACTCCAAGAGAACAAAGAAAATCAAAATTATATCATTTGGAGAGAGTACATGAGAGGGCTAACTACCTTTAGCAGCATAAGTTGAAAAAAAACAAAAAACCTACTCCGCTTGTAGCTTTTTTGCCAGAAGTGCAGGTCTCTCAAAGGAAGAAACAGTTGTGAATTCGAAAATTCAAAAGGGGGTTCATAAATGATGGGAGATCATGAAGAGTTACCACTTGGTGTTGGTAATGGTAGTGGCTGTTACTGAAATGGGAACATATATAGAACGAAGGGAAGACCAGTGGAGGAACAAATATGATGGGAAAAAGGGAGAAAAAGAAAGAAAATGAATCAAGAGGAAAAGATGAAAGTGAGAACAGAAAGAAGGGAGAGGAAACAAAATGGAGGACTAAAGAAATGAAGAGCAGGCTTAAATCCAGGTGGGGGATGTAGCTGGGTGGTATCTTTTTATCCATGCCTTGGTTGGCTTAGAGCTTCACCACTGATGCTTAGGTACTACGTTTCTTTAGCTTGAAGATGCTTATCAACTGATCCAGTTCCCTTCTGTTATTGAGCAATGAATAGAAGCAGAATCTATTTCTTTCAAAAGATACTTAGATAAATGATGGGTAAACTAGTAAAAGGTTTCTCAATGACAACATTATTTTGTTGCACTTCCAGTGTTAAAGTCATGGAGGTGTCTTTCTTTCTCAACCAGAAGGAAGGTCTATTTCATTTTGCCAAAACTAGAGTGCAGGTCCTTATATTTTCCTAGTTCATACTTCTGATACTGAATGCCAGACTTTTTGCCATGGTTCTCTAATATATGCTGGTGGTATGTTACCCTTGTGTGCAATTTGTATTGAACTGAAATGGAAATGCCATTGATTTTGTTGTCAGATCAAGAAAATAATAGGATGTATTTCTTTTGCAGGGTAACCCACTGCTGTTGGCTGCCATAATTGTTGTATCTGGTGTAGAATTTTCCTCATCATCCAAGCTGCAAAACTACATGCATCATACAGTGCATAATAGTCCCTTGAAGCCAGCAACACTGCATCACCATACTGAAACTCATGTATATTTAGGCACAGCCACCAGTTTGAAACCAAAATTATTCTTGTTTTACACAACTATTGCGCAAGGATCAAGATGCTGACCTTATCCGTCTTGAGGTTCAACTATTGATACAGATATTGTCGATTGGGATGCATGTCAGGTCTTATTGTCTTAACATATAGCAAGCTGACCAATTGCCATAAATCTCTTGGAAAGAGAGCTATCATATCTTGTGTGGGTATTACCAAGGAATGCTGAAATGTAACAATTGTGTGGGTATTACCAAGGAATGCTGAAATGTAACAATCTTTTTTGATATGTTGCTTAAATGTAATAATGTTACAGGGAACTCTTTAAGTTATGTTCACCATGGAAAGTCTGCCCTTTTGAGAATATTGAAGGCAACATTTTCGATATTGGGAATACATGTAACAATTGTATATAAAAACACTCACTTTGAACGTTACTGTAATATTTCGAATATCTTGTTGATAGGTGTGTGGTTACAGTTAGAAATGTCTCCAATTGCAGCTTCTGTTATAACCGCCAGAAGCGTTTAGATGGAAAATAGCAGCACATACTAGTGTTAGTATATTGTAGTATGAAGGATGATCTAAAACAATTTTAGAATAACATTAATGATAAATGTCAAATGAGCAGACATAGCTTTGTTTGCTCAAAAAGTGAAGTTACTTGTGGTAGAGTTTGTACATCAAGCTCAACAGATGAGCCTAATATCTGAAGAAACTTCACAAATGGCTTCTCTATTTTTACTTTGGTTTTCCTGTGAATATTCACCATGGCTTTAGCTCATAAAATACACAAACACAAAATGACTCTGGATATCAACACCAGAACCTATCAACTCTAAATCATGGATTCATCATTGCCCACAGAAGTCGCACCCACTCGTTTTGCTGCCCCCTCATACCAGAACTTTGATTCCCATATCTTGAGAAAACTCTGATGGTCCCTGTGATTGAACTCTAGTAAGTCCTAAACCATAAAACAACTATAGAGTATTGGATAAGAGTGGATTATGTTAACAGACAATTCCTGCAGTTGTGATCTCCATAATGTTATTATTGACTGCTGAAACTACATCCAGATACATTCTTACATCACATTATTTGTCTTGCTTATAGCCCATCAATGGTGAGAAACTAAAATGCAAGATATAATACAACAATGGAAAATAGCCAACATAGAACGAATAGAGAGATAATTTGGCTTATCATCCACTAACATTTTCAGCAGACATGTCGTTCTCTTCATCATTTCCTTGATGTATTCTTGCAATTTCTGCCTGAGCTCTTTCCATAATTTGCCTCTTTTGGAGTTCCAATTCTCTGTGGAAGTCCATCCTCATTTTCTCCAGTTCCATCATTTGCTGTCTCTTGCTATTCTCAATCTTCACATATATCTCACTAAATTTATGGATAGAATCTGCTATTAATTTGAAAGAATGTCCATTCCCATTCCCATTCCCTCCCGATTGTACATTTCTTGATCTTTTTGGTGGAAGATCCTCTGAACCATCCTCCTCACCGTTAGCAGATTCTGAGTTAGCAGGACTGTCCCTCATCTCATCCAAGCCATTAGCACGATTAAGATAAGCTTTTGGGCTCATGAAAACATACTCTCCAGAGTCCATTCCACATGAAACGCCAGCTTTCTGGGGAGTTGATGTTAGTAACATGTCCATCTTTTTGAAGTACACCCACTTGCTAGTGGTACTGCCAGTCTCTGCAAACTTCATCTTCTCCTTTTTGTATTTCTTTTTCAGAGTATCCAAACGGTTACGACATTGGGTGTCTGTCCTCTCAATTTTGGACCCCCGTGACACTCTGTCTGCAACTTCTTGCCATTCCTCTGATCGAAGACTTTTCCTCCCATGTCGAACAAACCTAGTGCCCCATGCATCAAGCAAAATAAATGTCTCATTTTCAGACCAATCTGAAAGTGGATTCCTACCACCAAATGAAGGCTTAGGAGCGGTTGCAGCTGTAGTAGATGGTGGTGGTACTCGAGGTGCAAACTCATAACTTGATAACAGGCTCTTTAACTTCCTCTTCTTTTGATGCCTCTGCGAATCACCATACTCATCATCATCATCATCATCATCATCATCAAACACATCTTTTCCTATCCGCTGAACACCATTTTCTTCGCCATCATCATCTTCTTCTTCTTCGCCATCAACTTCTTCATCATCAACTTCCTCATCATCATCCGCCTCCTCCACATACTGATTGTCGACATGCCTTGAATAAGAAGGGTCGTGAACAGGAAGCTTCTGGCGATTGGATGACTCATAACCCTGGTTCATGCCATAAGGGTTGGGTGGATATCTCCCATTATCCTCAATGTCATCCATTGAAGCACAACAAACCAAGTGTATACTACTACAACACACTAATACCTAGAGAGAGTCTAAGTTAAAATTCCAAGCACAATGTTTTCTTTATCAATTTCAATACATTTTAACTCCAAATTAACACTTTATTCCTAGAAACTAGATGAACAAGTTTCTCCATCATATTTATACCATCACAAAAACCTAATTCAAAAAAATCAATCTCAGATACAACCAAAATCCCTTTATCTAATTCAAGAAAATATGCCTACAACAACCCAAAATCCAAACAGAAACTTCTCACATACAATTGAAAACCTTGTTAAAATTCAAGAAAATATGCCAACAGAGACCCAAAATCCAAACAAAAACTTCTCAGATACAACTGAATCTATCAAATTCAAGAAAATATGCCTACAGAAACCCAAAATCCATACAAAAACTTCTCAGACACAATTTAAAGGAAACCCTATAATCCTTTACCTCAATAAGGGGGAAATTTGTACTCAAACACCCTTAAAACTGGAAACTTAATCAAACCCCTAAACAATCCAAAAAAACAAACAAAGAACTTATCATTTTCCAATCAGAACAGATACCCTGCTGTTTAACTCCCTTACTTCAAGAAATGATTATTTTTTTTTGGTTTGAGGAAATCAAACACCTTAACAACCAAAACCCATCTAAAAATTAAGAACATCCAACAGATTAAGTTCCAATAAATAAAAAAAAGAGCACCCTTAACTCCCTTACCTCAAAAAATGGAATCGTGTTGTTGAAATTGCCTTAAAGTTTGAAACTTTGAGGGAAAGTCAAACAGGTAGCAAGAACAAATCCAAGAAAACTTTAAGGATCTGAGACTGAAAAGGGATTACATGAAAATAAAAAAAATTGAAAATTTAGTAGGGTTCATCTTCTGGGTAGCAAAGATGACAGAGAGAGAGAGGGGACGCAAAAATCAGGTGAGAGTGCAACCACCAAAGTTGCTCAAGTGCGTCGAGTGTGATTTTTCCTTCCGGCTGCTTTGGGGTCCATCAACAGCACGGGTGTAAGGACATGTGTCCTCACATTATTAGGGCCAACTATTTATTTTATTTAAAAAAGTTAAAAGAGAAATAACTAAATGATTCCTAACCTATCATCGAATTTCAACTATATACTTATTACCTCTTTATACTATTTTACAGAGAAATTATTTGCTTCCTAAACGTTCATTTGTTAGAATGTACAAAAATTGTAACGATCGGTTTCATTGTTATAGAAATGTCAATGGAGAAAAATCGAAGTCGGAAAAACTTTTTTATAGTATTAAAATTTTTTCAACCTTATCCAGATTTGAAGGAAATTGGAGTCATCAATGTGTAGGAAAATCTGGTAGTAATCGAGTGGAGTAAAAAGAAACTTTATTACATAATCGATTAGATAATTTGTTAGGTGATCCGTACGACTTTACAAAATTGAATTTGAATAAAGAGACCTCCGGAATCGACCATAGAGTTAAGGGTACTTTCTGGGCATAGTGGGTTAAGAGTACGTTGTGAAAGCGAAAATTGAAAATCCCTTAGGAGCTCACTGCGTCGCTTTGTGCCACTACAACGGGATTCTTGCCGCTGCAGCGACGCCACTACAGCGGGATGAGTATCGTTGTAGCGGACGAGACGGAGATTGAATTATAGAATTTTGGAGATTTTTCAAGACGGATCTCACTGGTTCAAGAAGTGTCACTGCAGCGACGTAGCGGCATGAAGGATTTTAAAATTGTAAAATCCCTTAGATGACTTTATTTTGTATTTTTTTACTTTTTGGGTTAAGAGACGACCCCTAGGCTATTTCCACCATTCTCGAAGCTAGAGGTAAGTTTTTCACTCCCCAAATTCGTTTTTCAATTCGTAGAACATTTTAGAATGGGTCAATATTGACGGGGAACGATTTCTTGAAGAATGTTATGGTAGAATTAACCCTAAATTGACTAGTTGGGGTCATGGGTTTGAACTAGGGTTCATAGTTTGGTAGTATTCCAAATTTTTGTGTTTCTTTTTTGATTCCCGTGTATAAATTATTGTTTGTAGACCACGAACAAGCAGAACAAATTCGAAAAGGGAAGGATCAAGTTGTTTAGGGTTTCAAGCTTATTTCAAGGTAGGTGATGGTTGTGATTCTATGATTGTGTGATATACACTCGCTTTGCTTCGTTGTGATACTTGTATATGTATGGATGTTGCAATATTGATCAAGATGTTTAAATGAGATATATGAATATAGATACCATGAAATCATGACTTGAATGAGTGATCTTGATGTGTTATTGTGATATGTGATTGGGATCGGCTGCCACGTTCTGACACACTAACTTGGATCGGATTACCACGTTTCAACATGCTAACTGGGATCGGTTGTTACGTTTTGGCATAAAAATTGGATTGGATCACCACGTCCCAGCATGCTAACAATTTGATTATAAAATTCTCTTTGGTCTATGTCCATCATTTTCAGATCTAGACCTTGTTTTAGTTAGTTAGATAGTCCACTAGAAAATCTTGTTAGATTTGATTCTCGTTTCTAGTTTTGGTACATTGACTTTCAGATTTTAGGTTTATCTTTCGCATTATTAGTTAGTTATTAGATCTTTAATTAGTAATGAAACTTAGCTTAGTTATAAAACTTACTTCCGTAAGTTAAATGCCTTAGTTTTTAGATTAATTGCTTTGGTTGGTTTCTAGTAGTGGTTCTCCCACTGAGTTGTAGTGTGGGTGTCAATCACGGCGATCTGAGTCATGACAAAAAATAAGGTGAAATAATCTGATGGACCCTTATACTTGTATGAGTTTGTATTTTAAAACCTTACTTCATACTTTGTCAACTTAACTCTTAAACTTATTAAAACACAATATTTGAAACCCCCTCTAATCATTGACCAAACCTATGTGGCATAAATAATATTGAATTGGAAAAATGTGTCAATGCACTCGCTTCCAAACGCATCATTATACTATTTTCAATTTAAAAACTTTAATTAAAAAGAAATTCTTCCTTAACCCTCTCTCACCCCGCCCCAATTTCTCTTCTTCTCCACTACTCTTTCCACTCGTAACCCTAAACTTTTTCTCTCTTCTTATTCAACAAAATCACCCACCACATTCATTCTCGTTTTCTTTTTCGAAATCACCAGTCATATACTCTTTTTTTTCTTCTTCTTCAATTCAATCTCCTTTGCAACAATTTATCTAAATTTTTAATGTTTTTATTTAAAAGATTATACCATTATTCGTGTTGAATTTAATGAGAAAGTATTATATGGATAAACGTATATAGTAATGGTGGTATTGAAAAATTGTAAACTCTATTGATAAGTTTGAGAAAACTTGAAGAACAACAAATAGGTTTTATGAATTTATAAAATTAATTCAAAATTGTGATTTTGGCTAGTTGATTTTGTGTTTATGAACCTCTAGTTGAAATTTCAAGTCAAATAAAAAAATTTCATCTGTTTGACATGAATATGATTTTCAAATTGGGAGCATATATGGAGGTTGAAGAACATGGCTATTCAAAAAATTTCAAAAGTTAAATATATTTTTTTAGCTTAATATTTAATTTCTTACATGTCATCGGAAAATGACATAGAATTACACATGTAAGCGGTTGGATTACACACACAATGTTCCGATGAGAAAATAGTTTAAAATATTGTGTTTTATTGAGTTTAAGAGTTTAGTTGACAAGGTGTTAATAGGAGGGTTCAAAATACAAATGCATACAAGTATAAGGATCCATCAGACTATTTTACCTAAAAATAATGCTAAATAGACTGTATTAGTAATTCTTGCATTAGTAATGCATGTATTAGTTATGGTTGTGTTAATTATATATAAATATTTTTATGCATTATTTTGATTTGATGTGTTAAAAATAAGATGTGTATAAAAAAAATATTATTTACAAAGATACCCCCACCACCACCACCACCACCACCAAACAATTATGATGAAAAAGATATAAAAAAAAGGTTTTCAGGGATAATCGAGTCTTTACTTGAGTTGATGCATGTGTCAAAACCATTGCATACTAATACCTAGTAATCCATGATATTAATAATGTACATCTCAATACACAGCAGAGTGTATAACCAATGAAATCATTAGTTATATATATATATATATATAAATTAGAAAAGAGTACCAAACAAGGTACTGATAGTATACAAAGCATTATTTTTTCTAATACACTCTATCAAACGATCCCGTACTGAGGTGACAAAGAATGTGTAGTTTATTCTCTTTGAGAGAGTGAAAGGAAAAAAACTTCTTTTATTTCAGATTAGCTTTTTATTTTCCTTTTTCAAAAAATAAATATTTCATTTTTTTGTACTTTTTATGCTTTATGATGACAGAATAAAGAAAATGAATTAATTTATTTTGACACATAAAAATAGTAATATTATGTGGTATGCGTGTGCAAATCACTCCATGATACAAATCTAATTAAGGATTTTAAGGGGTTATATATATCACTTTTAAAATGTTCAGGGGGATAATGGAACCTTGTGAAGTACAAATATGTAGTTGAGAATTCGACGACAGATTGAGGAGCCATTTGGCTATTTTCGCAAAAAATATTTTTTTGAAGTTCTTATCATGTTGTAAAAAAAAAAGAAATATACTAATAGTGAACAAGAAATGAAGATAAAAGATATGAGATAGAATGTAACTTTTTATTAATTTTCTATACTTTTAATTGTATCATTCACATAATAATGATCACCTATTTAAAATTTACGAAACTGTTTTAAATGTTACAGTTGAACACTTTATTTAATTTGTACATGAATTGTCAAGAAATGGTATATGTATAGCTAAGAGAAGTTATGAGTGAACATTCATATTCACGTTCAAAGGATATGTAACACTTCTTGTTGTATGTCTATGAATGATGAAAAGAAGTCAAGTTAAGAAATTAAAGTCCACCCGTCATGTAATACGTCTTGAGTGGTACTTCATTAAAAATCTTGTAAGAAAAATTCAATGGGATAAAATTTTGATTAAGAAAAAATGAGTATAACACATATTTTACTTCGCCTGATGAAAATTTTATTTAATATCTCAGAGATGACACATTTCAATTTTATGTCTTAATTTCTCAATTGTTGATGTTGATAATATTTTAATGAATAAATTTGTAAGATTATCAATCAAACGAATTGTTGAACATTTGTCTAATCATCTTATTGAAGATCATATACGAAAAAGATAGGTGAGATATGCTATGGTTGGTCTTTTTTTATATATCCTCCATTCAATTGGCAACATTATCTTCATATAATATTATTGAAATCTTCGTTTTCAAAGGAAGACTACATAATTACAAAATATGCTGAGTCATTGACTCAATCATACACACTCTTGATTGACTTCATGAATAAATTATTTTTGTATTATTTGATGAAGTGAAAACTATTATTTATTCATCAAATGTCATGATATAATTGTACTTGAATAAATAGCATATAGATGTCAAGTTTTATATGGATCAAATGATTATCTTATCAATGCATAATCGATCATTTCTAACTTGAATGTAATAGAATAAAACAATCTCTTATCCAATTATTTTTCGAAGATATCTGAATGTATGTTTAACATATTTTCAATGTCTTCTTGTTGAAAATGAGCTAAATCTCATAAATAAATGTACTACAAACAGATATCTGATCGAGTACGATTGATAAGATATATTAATGTCTCGATAACATTGAAATGTGGAGCTTTATCACTAATTTTTTTAATCATTTTTTAAATAATAACTTGAATCTTTATTTATGTCGAACGATCTCACAGTCTTCGAAATATGATTTATTTATATAAAATTGCTTTAAAATTTTGTATTGCATGTTGATTGATGGATAAATATTTTATTTATCAAATGATTATCCTGTAGACTAAGAAAAAATAAAATTATCTTACCAAGATCTTGTATTTAAAAAATAATAATTCAAACACTCCATAATCTTGAAAGCTCTTTAAGAGTGTTAATAATGTTTATGTCATCAAAAGTTGCATACTCATGTATCATACTTTTTCTATCTCAATTTACATGATACATTTTTATTTTTTTAGAGTCAAACAATTTAAGATTGACCAAAAATTTACTCATGAAATCTTTAAAAAATTTAAAAATGAATTATATATTTATAAAAGCAAGAGGAAAAAAAAAGATGTGATATTACTATTAAGAACTCAATTTTAATTCAAAAGTTGAAGTTAAGGAAACTTTTTAGCCAAAATCAAAATCCCAAAGTATGAACTATCAATTCCAATGAAGAGTTTTTTAACTATGTCAAAGATAAGATGTAAAAACATGTCAGTCAAAATGGTTATGCATGAGTATAAAATGGAATTTGAGATTAAAAAAAATATTTTGACGCGCCTGACATTTGATCTTCGTTTTCGGGAGATTCAACCCACATGATCGCAATGGGTCTTTATTCAGTAGACGACGATTGAGACCATTGAACACGCGATCGTGAGACTGCAGATTCTAGTTGACCGCGATCGCTACGTTTTGACCACACAATCGCGATGACTAAGTTCATACCAGTTCAATTTTCAGTATTTTGTCCTTTTTTTTACCTCAATTTCACTTGATTTCTTCAAATATCTTCTAAATTCATTCTTCACTCCAGTTCCTGCAAAAATGAGGAAAACCACATTAAAAGCATAAATTTACATCTAAACAAGCCAAAAACATAAGCTTAAAGACAAGATAAACAAAAATACCACTTATCACACCCTCAAATTTAAATTATTGCTTGTCTTAAGCAAGATAAAATCAAAGCTTCAAGAACATATTTAAGTCAAGCACATCAATAATTCCTTAAGCACTAGAACTTGACTTCGGTTGGTACTTCAAATAGTCACCACATGCAAAATCTTCACAAAGAACTCCCCTCATTTCTCATTTCTCATATATAACAAAATCATAAATAATTAAGTGATAACAACTCAAATTCAAGAAGTGACTCAAAATCATTAATTCCTTCACATGATCATGTGACTCAATTAGGATTGTTTTCATGATCATTACTCTCTCCCAATTTACATGCCCTCAGAAGAAATGAAATGTCCTAAAAACACTAACAAAATATTTACAAAACAAGGGACAAAGACACAAACACTCACAATCACAAAGAAACATCTCATGAACGCAAATACCACACCATAGTCTCGCTCTTTAGAACCTCTCTAAATTAATATTGGTAGAATAATGAAAAAAAATTGAGGTATTATTCAATCGAATTTTAAAGAGTGTTACCGAAATTAAATAAAAGTTGATTTTGATTATTACATTAAAATCATTGTACTTACTAATTTATGTATCTTATTTATTGAATTAATATACAAATAAATTTCTTATACACAAAGCACAATGCATGATATATGATTTGTTTAATATTTTTATTTATTAAATGATTATTTTTTATTTATTGTAATGCTCATTTTTTATTTAATATAATTAAAAAATTATTATGTTCATTTTTTAATAATTAAATATTATTTATTGTATTTTAAGAAAAATATTTAATTTATAATGGTGAAAGAAAAAACTTTATACACAATATAGAAAATATTGCTTAAAAGGTGTGGTAAATCAGGTAGAATTTATTGTGTTGAGGTTGTTGTTGGGTATGTACCAAGAATTGAAATAGAGGAAAAGAGAGGAACTTGAAGAGTTGGGAACTTGAAAAGTCCTCTTATGCTTTAATGAAAAGGCATTTGTCCCTCATTCGTGGTAGAAAGAAAAATAGGAGAGTTTAAATATAGAAACACCCCTATTAATTGTTAAAAGGGTTGGAAAGAGGGACCCCCATCGCGCCGTCGTCGTCGTCGCTCGGCTTTAGCTTCGGATCAAGAGATTATTTTTTGGACAAAGTTTTATTTAATTATTTAATTAATTAAATTAAATGGCCAAAATGTTTTCAATTAATTAGTTGATAACATAAACGTTTTTAGTTATTTAGTTGAAATAAATCAAAACGTTTTAACTTTTTACTTGATTAACCAGACCCGACTCGGATCCGTGCGCGACCCGTTTGATTTAAAAAACTTTCTGTTTTATTTAAATTTCCCGTCGTTTTGGAAAAGACTGTTCCGAAAGGTTGCAACTTTCAGGAACAGTCAGTACCATTTGAAAGGTTGCAAACTTTCATTAATGGTCGTGTAGATTCTGAAAGGGTTGCTACCTTTCGGAACCTGTTCCTTGCCTATAAATACCATTCACTCTTCAGAATTTTTCTTTACGAATTTTTTTCTGATCCTTTCTTCTTCTCCACAACAAATTACTTCGTGTATTTTACTGTTGTTGATTAGTTCGCTGACACCAGAATTTTTGGTATCTATTGATTGAGATCATTTTACCTTGGGAGGTCATATTCCAAATCAAACCTCAAATACTAGAGGAAAATAATTTCCTTAAGGGGGCACTGTGAGTTCAGTGGACTTGATTTTTGTTTGTTCAAATTTTTCTACATTTGGTACGTTATAAATTTTAGTTTTTCTTAATTAATTTATGTTCATCTCTTGTACTGATTTAATAAACTTTGGTTACTTCGTGTTTCTGCAAAGTTTTATGAGAATCAGTAATTCTGTTTTTTCAAAGCAGATTGGCAACAATCTTAAGGAAATTAATTTTTATTATATATTAATCTGTGTTTCTGGTGGAGACAAAAATCTTCGTAATTTTATACTCCTTGAAGTCTGCAATTATAAGTTATTGCTTACTCAAACTGTATCGATTTTTTCATCAAAAATAACAAACAACGGTGTTACAGTGGCTGTTGTTGCACCAACCCGAATTGTTGTACCACAAGCAGAGAAACTGGGTAAATTCACTTGTGTGAATTTCAAAGGATGGCAGCAACGAGTATTTTTTTGGCTTACCACTCTTGGTCTGCAGAAATTTACCAGCGAAAAAATTCCAGTGTCTGCTGCTGATATGCCAGACAGAGAAAAATTCATGATTATTGAAGCATGGAAACAGACAGACTTCCTATGTAAGGGCTACATTTTGAGTGCCTCAGAAGATGACTTATATATTGTCTATAGTGCAATGTCAACTTCGAAAGAGTTGTGGGATGCACTTGAGAAGAAATATATAAACAGAAGATACATGTTTGAAAAATTTTGTGATCACAAAGTTTTCGACTAAAAATGGTCATTTGTAAAACTGTTGGATCACAAGTGCAGGAACTTCAACTTATTCTCCATGATCTGATTACTAAACATATGGTGGTAAACGAAGCTTCTCAAGTGGCTGCAATGATCGAGAAATTGCCTCCTTCGTGGAACGACTTCAAGAATTATCTAAAGCACAAGCGTAAGAAAATGAAGCTTGAAGATCTTGTGTTTCGACTCAAGATTGAGTAAGATAATAAAACCACTGAAAAGAAGTCTCGTAAGAGTTCAACAATCATTGGAGTTAATATTGTTAAAGATCCTCCTACCAAAGACAAAAAGAGAGATAAGCCCAACGGGCAGAAGTCAGAACAAGCCAAGAAGAAATTCAAAGGCAACTGTTCCAACTGTTGTAAGGCTGGTCATAGGTTATTTGATTGTCGTGCTCCAAGTAAGGACAACGACAAAGGCAAAGATAAAAGTCAAGCAAACATCGTGGAAGAGATGGAATATGCATATGACTTGTGTGCAATGATCTCGTAGTGTAACTTAGTTGGAAATCTCAAGGAGTAGTTTCTCGACTCAGGTGCCACTCGACATAATTGCTCTGCTAAAGAAGCCTTTGCAACGTACACTCCTGCTGAGTACAATGAAGATTTGTTCATGGGAAACAAAGCAACAACAAGGATTGCAAGAATAGGAAAAGTAATTTTGAAAATGACATCCGGCAAGGTGTTGACTTTGAACAGTGTTCTGCAAGTCCCTACTATTAGGAAGAATTTAGTTTCTGCTGCATTAGTCGTTAAGAACGAATTTAAGTCTGTCCTAGTTAGTGATAAAGTTGTAATAAGTAAGAATGAAATGTTCATAGGAAAGGGCTACCTCAATGAGGGTCTTTTCGAACTGAATGTAATGGTTGTTGACAGTATTAATAAGAATTCTGCTTCTGTTTACTTATGGAGTCAAATGATTTACGGCATGCCCATTTGGGACATGTAAATTACAAAGCCTTGCGCAAATTGGTTACTCTGGAAGTATTGCCTGATTTTAAATGCGATAAATCGAAATGCGAAATTTGTGTGGAAAGTAAGTTTGTTAAACATCCTTATAAGTCTGTTGAAATAAATTCCAAAACGTAAGACTTAATTCATACATATATATGCAATATGAAGTCGACATCATCTCGTGATGGAAAAAAATATTTTATAATTTTTATTGACGATTGTACTCGATTTTGTTATGTATATTTGCTTAATAGTAAGGATGAAGTAATTGATGCATTTAAGCAATACAAAAATGAAGTGGAGAACCAATTGAATCTAAGATAAAAATGATTCGAAGCGATAGGGGTGGAGAATATGAATCTCCTTTTGCAGAGAAATGTTTGGAATATGATATTATTCATTAAACTACTGCACCTTATACACCACAGTCAAATGATTTGGCGGAACGAAAGAACAGAACATTAAAAGAAATGATGAATGCCTTGATGATCAATTCTGGTTCACCACAAAATCTTTGGGGGAAAACCATCCTTACGTCTAATAAGATACTCAATAGGTTACCCTATAAAAAAATACAATAAATTTCATATGAATTGTGAAAAGGAAAGAAACTCAACTTGAAATATTTCAAAGTGTGGGGGTGTTTAGCCAATGTAAAGGTTCCCTTACCGACGAGGGTTAAAATTCGATCCAAAATAGTAAACTGTGTATTTATTAGATATGTTGTGAATAGTAAGGCCTGTCGATTTTTTGTTCACAAATTTGATAATCGTGAGATTCATGTTAATACGATAATTGAGTCAGATAACACAGAGTTTTTTTGAAAATATTTATCCGTATAAAACTGAATGTGAGTCGACAAATTAAAGACCTAAACGACCACGAGAAGAATAAACGGAAAATACACTAACTAGTGAGGATACTAGGCGTAGTACTCGCCAACGGAAACCTGCTTATTTTGGACCAGATTTTGTGGCACTATTGCTTGAAAATGAGCCTCAAACATTTAAAGCAGCGATGTTTTCGTCTGAGTCAACTTATTGAAAAGAAGTAGTCAATAGTGAGATCAAATCAATTTTAAGTAATCACACTTAGGAATTGGTTGATCTTCCTCCAGGAAATAAACCTTTAGGATCAAAGTGAATCTTTAAAAGGAAAATGAAATTTGATTGGACTATTGATAATATAAGGCTAGACTGGTAGTCAAAGGGTACAAACAAAAGGAAGGTCTGGACAACTTTGACACATACTCTCCAGTAACAAGGATAACATCAATTAGGATTAATAACACTAGCAGCAGTGCATGATCTTAAAATCCACCAAATGGATGTAAAGACAATCTTCTTAAATGGAGAGTTGGAGGAAGAAATTAACATGGAACAACCTGAAGGGTTTGTAGTTCCTGGTAAAGAAGAGAAATAGTACAGACTTGTGAAGTCATTTTATGGACTCAAGCAAGCACCCAAACAATGGCATGCTAAATTTGACAAAACAATGTTGCCAAATGGATTCAAGATTAACAAATGTGATAAATGTGTTTACATTAAAAACGCTATGAATCATGAAGTCATTGTTTGTTTGTATGTTGATGACATGTTAATAATGAGTAAAGATATTGACGATATAAATGCTACTAAATGCATGTTGTCCAGCAAGTTCGATATGAAGGACTTAGGAGTTGTTGATTTGATCTTAGGGGTAAGGATTATCAAAACTCCCCAGGGACTAGCATTATCTCAATCTCATTATATTGAAAGAGTACTGGATAAGTTCAAGTACTTGAATTTCAATGTTGTCAAAACTTCAATTTATTTAAGCTGTACATTTCAAAAGAATGAAGGTCAAAGTGACTCTGAATTGGAATACGCCAGAGTGTTGGAAAGTTTGATGTATATTATGAATTGTTCGTGACCAAATATTGAATGTGCTATTAGTAAACTGAGTCGATTCACCAGTAATCCGAATCAAACTCACTAGATGATAGTGAAACGTGTGTTCATTTATCTTAAATATACACAACACTATGTTTTGCATTATAATAAATATCCTGCTGTGATTGAAGGATATAGTGATGCAAATTTGATCACCGGATCAAATGAAGTAAAATCCACAAGTGGTTGTGTGTTCATACTTGATGGAGGAGCAGTCTCTTGAAAATCGTCCAATCAAACATGTATTGCTCGCTCCACAATGGAATCTGAATTCATTGCTTTGGATAAGACTGGTGAAGAAGTTGAATGCTCTGGAATTTCCTAGAGGATATTTCATTCTGGCCCAAACTTGTTGGACCTATTTGCATACATTGTGATAGTCAAGCAACAATAGGTAGGGCAGAGAGCTTCATGTACAACGAAAAGTCTCGTCATATACGACGGAGACATAACACCGTAATACAACTGCTCTCTAGTGAAATTATCACAATTGACTATGTAAAGTCAAGCGATAATGTGTCAAATCCACTAACGAAAGGCCTAGTGAGAGAAGCAGTTGAACGATCATCTAAGGGAATGGGTTTACAGCTTAGGACAAGTCAGCATGACGGTAACTCTATCTAGCAGACTGGAGATCCCAAGAACTAGATTCAAGGAGAAAAATAAAGTTGTGACTGATGGTTTGACATTGTCAATTAACTCAATCCATTCTCATGATAAAGACAATGTTCAGGAACAAGGTTAGGACTTTAAGGCTTGTTAATGAGTTAATAAAGCGTAAAGTTTTTATGATTTGCTAAGTTTGGAATATTTGATCAAATAGTGTATCTACGAGATGACACGGTTAGAAATCATATATGTGAGTGTGAAGTGTAAGCCGCTTCAAAGAGAATTTTTTGTCAAAAGTCTATTCTCTATACACTGATGAAACCAGGAGGTGTTCATGATTGAAACGAACAAAACCGTGATAACCATAAATAGTAAAGGATTAATTGTTTGACATATGGTTGTCTAGGTATACACCAAAGCTCGACGGTTCAAAGATATTGCATCTACCGATTGACCGAGTATATCTGACATATGTTCACTACGGAAAGTTTAAGGGGAAACGTACTTATCCAGATGCAATTAATCCTTGTCTGTAGAATGCACACTTGTCCGGACATTCCTATGTTATAACCATTCCCCATCAATGTGGGGGATTGTTGGATATGTAGCAAGAATTGATGGGAAATAGAGGGAAAGAAAGGAACTTGAAGAGTTGAGAACTTGAAAAGTCCTCTTATGCTTAAATGAAAAGGCATTTGTCCCTCATCGGTGGTGGAAAGAAAAATATGAGAGTTTAAATATAGAAACACTCCTATTAATTGTTAAAAGGGTTGGAAAGAGGGACACCCCTCGCGTCGTCGTCGTCGTAGCTCGGATACTAGAGGGGATAATTTCTTTAAGGGGACACTGTGAGTTCAGTGGACTTGATTTGTTGTTTGTTCAAATTTTTGTACATTATGGTACGTTACAGATTTTAGTTTTTCTTAATTAATTTATGTTCATCTTTTGTACTGATTCAGTAAACTTTGATTACTTCGTGTTTCTGCAAAGTTTTATCAGAATCAGTAATTCTATTTTTTCAAACATAGATTGGCAACATTTGTTCATTATTATTATGCATATTTGTAACATTTCAAAAACTAGTAGCCTAAACTAAAGTCTAGCACAAGGATTAAAGTCGTAAATAATTCATGATACTTAAAATAAATATTTTTGAATTAAGGCATCAAGGTACAACTCCCCAAGGACCAACTAGAAATTCTTGAGGAGGACCCTAAAACTCCCCTTAAAACTGCCCAAAAAGCAGTCACCCACGGAGGTCCATGCTTTGTGGGTCAAGGACTGGGGTGAGGGGCTGCATAACCCCAAACCATGGACATTCCGTACGCCACGTGATTCCACTCACGGACCGTGGATCCTGGGCCATAGGTCATTCGAAAATTGCCATTTGGCAATTTGGTCTAGGGGTCTTTTGAGAATTTTCTTTTTAATTAATGGTTATGTAGTGTCGTTTTAAGCTTATTTTAAACAATTATATGAGTATTTTTCTTCCCATTAATCCATCTAAGATCATAATTCCAAAATCTCAAAATAAAAATTAAATTCTCTCCAAAATCTTCTCTCTAGAACTCCATAGAAGAAGAAGAAGAAGAAGAAGAAGAAGAAGAAGAAGAAGAAGAAGATCAAGTTAGGGCTTGAAGAAGGAAGTTTTTTTTCACACGAATTTGTTGGATTTATTAACCTAAGGTACGATAGTCTTTGATTCATAGATAGCTTTCATCCATGGAGTCCTCAAACTCTCAAATTCAAAGTAGAAAATTTCCTAAAAGCTAGGGTTTTCACTCCAAGTCATGAATTCTTTCTCAAAAATGTTTTTAATGATTTAATTATCATATATTATGATTGAATTGCTGATTAATATTATTTTTATGAAAAAATCTCTCATGAATTCATGAAACCTCCACAACCCTAATTTATGACTTTGTGATGTGGGTGAATACTATAGAATTGTACTTGTAGTAGTTTAGTTATTTCAATCATGTTACCATCCATGTATAATGTAGTAATTTTAGATATTTTGGTTGAATGTGATCTATAGTCCTTGAAGGGAAAAGCATGAGAATTAGCTATGTGCATTTAAATCACTTTGAGAGTTAGGTGAATATACTATAATTTAATTGTTGTATTGATTGGATGATTATCCTCACGTACACACTTAGGTATGCATATCATATAACGTAAAAGTTTTGTCACACGTGGTGATTCTAAGGTTGGAAGATAGTCTCACCTAATGAATTTGAGAGTTTTATGGATTGAGTTTCAAGACATTCTTCCGTAATCATAAAGTTAAGTCAAGACTTAACATAAACTCAGTGGAATGATGCTAAGCACCGAGTGGCTAGTGATATGAGATGGAAACCCTCACGATAGTAGAGGTCGAGTTTCTAGGAACAATCTCTTGGGATGAAAGCCCTCATGTTAGTAGAGGCCGAATTTTCTAATAGCAATCCCTTTACCCCATAAACTATGTGCCATCATAGGTCTAATAGTTTGGTTCTACCTTAGGCAAGTGGGACAACCCTATTTCAATGTGTGATAGACATCGAATTTCATTATTAAGCTCTCATGGTCTATGTCGATTAAAACTAATCCCACTATGATAATATGAACTAGAATTTGAGTTATAAACTATAGTTACTCAATAAGCTCTCTTTAGTTTTAAACAAATATTAATAGTTTGTTGAATTTTTGTTAAGATGAAATATTTTTCCACGTGAAATGTCATGTGACAAGATTTTTGCAAATAAAAAAAAGTGTATTACACACACATCAATGAGAAACGTTTCTCAAACTAATAAGTGATAGTTTAGGTATGAAACTCACACTCTCAATAATTTAGGTATGAAACTCAAAAAAAAAGAATTGTTTAGTTGTGTTTTTGACACTTATGTCATACATTAATAACTTTTAGAATTGATGGTATAAATTGTATTTTTTAAAATAGTTAAATATTTATTCCATAAACTATGATCGAACACATGCGAAATTTCATCGGAGTATGACTTGCTAGCTAGGTATGTTGTTATTATTGTTGTTCTTACATGGCATGACATGTTTACAACCTCAAGATTAATAACCTTTTTAGTACATTCTACCTATCTTTAATTTCAAATTACAATTTAGATAGTATTTTTTAATTATTTTTTTTATTAAAGTCAAAATCAAACAAATAAACTGTAAAGGAGAAAAAATATGTAAAGTCAAAATCAAACAAATAAATTATAACGGGAAAAGATATTCCTCGGTAATTTTGAGACCCCCATTAAAAAGTAATTAGGTATATAATAAACTAGAAGAAAAAAAACAAATAAATTGTCGACCACAGTGGGAGTCGAACCCACGACCTTTTGATCCGAAGTCAAACGCGCTAATCCACTGCGCTATGCGGTCTTGAATGTACATTTTCTTCTCAACAATTAATATTTATTATTTTTTACGTACCCAAACTATTTTTCAAGTTATAGATTTCTTTTTCCACATTCTTTTTCCAATTAAAATACATATATAAACACAAAATTTATGCTTAAGAATATTTTGAAACTTAACTTTAATACCTACTACTATTTTTCCAAGTATCACTTAGTATTTAAGCGATGAAGAAATTACGCAGTTAAGCAAACTTATACTACTTAATTACTCATCATAGCTATAGTTTGATATAATTACCACTCACGACTAACATTATACATTAATTCTGTGGGTTGGCTTCGAATTTGTATAATTATCCACATTTGTATATGTATAATTCGCCAGAATATCCAAATACATATGTATAATATACAATTATTTAATCAATATACGTATACAATTCACCTCTCCTCCCACTCTCTGACCTCTCTTACTCGCCTTTCTCCTACCTCTCCCAATCTCGCTCGCCTCTCTCCACTCTCTCGCAATATCGCTTGCTTTTTATACAAATGCATATGTATAATATACAATTATCGAACCAATATACATGTACAATTCACCTTCCTCCCACTCTCTACCCTTTCTCGCACGCCTCTCTCCCAATCTCGCTCGCCTCCCTCTCCCAATCTCGCTCGTCATAGATACAAATACATATGTATAATATACAATTATCTAACTAATATACTTATACAAGTTACCTCTCTCCCACTTTTTGCCCCCTCTCTCTCGCCTCTCTCCCAGTCTCGCTCACCTCTCTCCTCCCTATAACATGTAGCTACGAATTGTAATTATCAAACTATAGTTATGAAGAGTAATTAGACTATTTTTTAATGGTTATATGTGAAAGTTCCACATTTTATTAAATAAGGTGCAAGGGTAATTATGTAATGATACGATTATAAATAACTATTGATGGATTAATTTTTAATTGGACACTTCTATACTTTTTATTTCTTTATTATTAATAAAAAGGAAAAATAGCAATTCAGTCATAATACATAACATATTTAGTTAAAATAACAACATTTTAAAATATTTATTTAAGATGTCAAAATGAAAATATTTTAACAAATTAAATGTATCCTTATATAATTTATTTACCTTCCTTTTATTTCTCAAATTAGTTCATTTTTTGACTAAAAACAATAGATCTCATTACCCACTTTCCATTCTCTAAATATTTTTACCCAAATTCTATCATTTCTCTTTTTCTCTCTAAAGATTTCTTTCATTATTCCATATCCTCATATAACTTTAAACTTGTCTTTTTTCTTAAATCAAAATCTTCCATTTTTTTTAAGAAATCTTAGAAATCATTCAAAAGGTTTTCAATATATGTCGAACTATTGAGATACAAAAGTATTTTATATGTTTTGTATGTCGAATCTGGATCTGGAAGAAGTATCAGGTGAAAAAGTGTCATTTTTGAAGTGTCAATATTATGATAAATCGCTCAAAAGTATTGAATTTGATCTGGAAGATGTGTCATGTGAAAAAATATCATTTTCGAATGTCAATATTTGAAAAAATGATAAATTTTTTGAAGATCGGGATGATGTAAAACAACTTTATGGCATGTTGCATTTTGTATCTAAACTATCAAATTGTATTCTTTACTGTTTTTATTATTTGTTGCATTTTGTATTCATTACAAAATTCATGTGTATCTTGCTAAAATTGGAGTTTTTAGGTGTAACTTGTATTTATTTTGTAGGTGAGATTCATTTCAAATTATGTATATGTTTAATTTTGTATTAGATAAATAGTTTTACATAATTTTGTATGCTATTCTAAATTAGGTTTCATACATTTTTATATATATATTCTAACTATGTGATGCCAACAAGTGTTGTATTTCTTTTTTATTTTGTATTAATTCTAACTATATGCCAACAAGTTTTAGATTTTTTGTACTCACTTTGTATTTCAATATCATATTATATTTCAATCTCACTTTGTATGCCAACAAGTTTTTATTACTTCTAAATGTATGCTAACAAGTTTCGTATTTTTTGTGCTCATTCTGTATTTCAATCTCATTTTGTATGTCAACAAGTGTTATATTTCTTTTTTATTTTGTATTAATTCTAAGTGTATGCCAATAAATTTTAGATTTTTTGTGCTCACTTTGTATTTCAATCTCACTTTGTATGCCAACAAGTTTTGTATTTTATTTATATTTTGTATTAATACTAAATGTATGCTAACAAGTCTTAGATTTTTGTGATCATTTTGTATTTAAATCTCACTTTGTATGCCAACAAATTTTGTATTTCTTTTATTCTGTATCACTTTAAAATCTTCTTCACTGCCAGCAAAAATCTTAAATCAATAGACTTCAATTCGACATAGAATGAATATTTTCAATAGAGAGTTAAAATTAATATTGAAAATTTGAGGTTTAAGGGAGTGAGAAGTAATGTCAATTGTGGAACCAAGCACGTACAATACGAAAGAAATTTTATAAATTGTAATCCCAAAAATAAAAGATGAAAAAAGCATAAGAATAGTAAAAAAAAGAATTTAGGCTTACTTAAAGTTATACAAAAATTATGATTAATAATTATGGTAACTTTGTTGGTTTAAATTAAAAACTTATCTTATTTAAAATATTATTTTTCTTAATTTTATCCATTCTGTTAATAACTAATTGTAATATTTTTCAAATTAAACAAATGATAAAAATACATAAATCAACAATATAACAAATTAAAATATTGACATTTAAAAAAAATAATACATAACTCATGTCAACAAACTAAAACATTGTCATTTTTACTAAATAGTTAAAATATTGTTATGGAGTCAACTAAAGACTAAAATATTGCTATTTTGATAAATTTCCCTAAAAAAAACAGCAAACCAAACGAGCTTATAATGGACATTGAAACCTAATACTCCTTTTGGAAATTTATCGGGTGATTAAAATTGATATAATTATTATGGTAGTAATTATCAGTCTAGTAATTACACAAATTTTTAATTATATTGACCTATTTATTTGTCATAATGTATTTGCAAATGTATTGTTTCGTTGCACAATTGCAATAGTATGATTATATTAAATTTTAAGGATAAAAGTTAATTATCTAAAATTAAAATTTATATTAAACAGTAAAGACCTTATAAATGATATTGAATTAAATATTTAAGATATATATTATCTTTTGAAATGATATTAATCAACAAACATATGCTCTTAATCAATGTTATATAAAACAAATTGATTTATTTTTTTCATATTAGTATATATTAATTAAATTAATAACAAAATTAAAAGTGCACGATTTCTATAAAATTATAAAATACACGTTGACAAAAAGATTAATATTGTAAATATAATGTCATATATTATTAAATATAATATCAAGTCAATACTATTAAAACAAATAAAATTGAAAATATAAATAAGTTCTAAATTCGAAAAGAAATTTATTGTAATACTCTTAGATCAAAATTTAACATAACGTACATAAATGTGATTTAAAAAATAAAAAACCTAAACCTATAACCTTATTTAACAATGAATTTACTTTCAATTTAAAAAATAAAATACTAACAAAATTATGCTAATAAAATAACAAGGGCAAACAATAGTTATACACCCAAAAGTAAAATATTTTACCCTTAAATGCCCCATTACTTTCATATCATTTTTTTAAATTTTAAAATGACATATAATTCGTTCACTGCGTCATGCTAACATCAATGCCCATCCCTTTTTACCCTCTTTGATATTATTACAATATATGAATATATTATGATGGTTTTAAAGAATAATTGACCAGTTTTTCATCTGTTTCTTTCTCATTAATATCATCGAAGTATAATATACTTTGCTTATCAAAGAGTAATTAAAAAATATTTTAATTGAGGTTTACTTCAGTCCTTCGATAAAATTACTCAATCATCTATGATATCATTACGATATATCGAATACTGTCGTATCATTAAGCTATGTTTCAATTCTTCGATATTTTAATTTAAAATAGTTTTAAAAAGAGTCATAATTTAGATACAATTTTTTAAAAATCTGCAAAAAGAGAAAAATAAATAAAGTGTTTTCTACCGAGTTAGAGTTTAATAAATAAGATTGTGACTTTAATAATTTTCTCTTAATTGTTTCTTATTTTTCCTTTAAGAAGAGTTCAAACCTATATAATACGGATAGAGTATCAATATATCTTTAGAGTATCACATAAGATTACCCGCAATCATATATAATACCGATATGATATCAATATACTGATATAGTATCCTAGAGCAGAGACGAACCCAATATTGAAGAGTCTGGGTGCACCAATAATATTTAAGCATGAGCGAAACAAATTTTTCAATGAAAAAGTGTTTTTAAAAAAATAGTTGTTGACAAGGATCGCACCTGAGTCAACAAGGAGGTATTTTCTCATTTCTACCAGTAGACAAAGAGCAATTGAATGTTCATTATCGATGCACTTTTTATTATATTCCTTTTTTTATCAATTTCTCTATATATATATACACACATAATTTTTTCTGAAGTTAACGAATGTATGTGCACCCTCACCTTTACATGTGGATCCTCCCCTATCCTAAAGGATTAGTTGTTGTAATAATGCTGACATCATGCCAATATTGTGCGTGAAATAAGAAAGGAGAAAAGTGAATAAATAGTTTGAGCCATGAGTCTATTAAAGATATATAGTTAGAGTGGAGTCCATTTTGGATACATAGTTTCACAATTTGGTCTATTCTGTGTAATTTTCCAAAAATAAATATAGAATAAGTAAATTAAATAGACACCATAAAAGAATCACATAGAATCACAAAAAGTAAAAGTTGAGAATAAGAGTAAAATAAATATAAATAGTTAAAAAATATATTTGTAGAATAGTAATTAAAAGAATTCAAAATAATAGAACTAAAAAAAAATTAGAAAGCAATCCGCTTGTAATTGCGCAATTACCAACAATTTCCAATTACACTTATTATCAAGTAATTATATACCAACCAAATATATGTAAGTCATAATACATAAATATGACACTTAATTTGGCTTTAACGAATAACTATGCCCTCCAATTTTGAGTGTACGCAAATAGACACTTAAATTTGTATAAAATTAAACAAGTAGACACACGTATCCTACATGACACATTACATATCGAACGCCACGTAGGACACAAAATTTTCATATAGTGTTCCATGTAGGATGAATATGTCTATTTATTCAATTTTATACTTACTTAAATGTTTATTTGTATATATCCAAAATTAAAGATTATAATTACCAGCTTATGACAAGTTAAAAGATCATATTTATATTTATATATGTGAAAGTTTCCATATATATATATATATATGCCTATATGTAATACCATCTTATTACACCAAATGTGTGTTTGGTATGAAGGAAAATGTTTTCCATGGAAAATGTTTTCCTAGAAAATGTTTTCCTGGAAAACAAGTAGATTTTGACTTATTTTCTCATGTTTGGTTGGTGAGTAGAAAATATATTCTGTAAATGATTTTTAGTGTTTGATTTATGAATGAAAAATGTTTTTGAGAGACATCTTTTATTTTTACTAGAGTAGAAAATAATTTATGAAATTGAAAATATTTTTTAAAAACAATTTTTTTTGGGTGGGTGGGTGGGGGGTTTGGGGGGGATAGTGGAAGGGGGTAGGAGTGAAAAAATAAAAACTTGAAGTTGTTAGTATTTTTAAAAAATAAAATTAATTTTTTGGGGATTGTGGTGTTGGGGTGGGGGATGGGGGTAGGGGGGTGGGGGGAGGTTGGAGTTTAAAATAAAATTTTAAAGTTGAAAATATTTTTAAAAAGCAAAATTATTTTTTTGGGGAGGGGGTGGGGTGGGGGGGCTGGCCGGGGGTGGGTGGGTGGGGGTCAGGGATCGGGTAAAAATTAAATTGTAAAATCGAAAATATTTTTCTAAATTGTTATTTTTCCCCAAAAAAAATGTAATTTGAAATTTGAGGAGAGTTTTGGAAAATGTTTTCCTTAATTTTTGAAGGGAAGTCATTTTCCTTAATTTTGAGGAAAATGAGTTGATTTGGAAAACATTTTCCAAAACTTTTGTCCCAACCAAACATGGGAAAATTGAAAATTCATACCAAACACACTCCAAATCTGATTACACATTCCAAACGGGCTCTTAATAATGTGAATTCCAGATTCTTTGATTAAGAATAAAAAATTAAAATGTGGTATTCCTCATTGTCATTATTTTTTTATTTTCCAGAGTAAAATTCAGATTTTACGCCATGCTTTGATCAAGTTTAACACTTTTCTTCTTACTGGCGAAATTGAGGTTTCGTATCTCCTTCCTTATTCATTTTTTTACTGTTATTTTTCCTTTAATTTTGACCAATCTTGCCCCTGTTACAGATCAGATTTTGTTCCTTTATGGTGTATTTTTTTCAAAGATTGTGTTTTGGTGCGTTTCTTAAGTTGTATTATTCTTCAGACTAAAGAATACCTTGGTGGGTTTTGAGGGAATTTTAACAATAGACCTTTTATTGTTGAATAACCTGGCTATAAACATCAAGATTGTATCTTTTTTTGTGTGTTGTGGGGTTGAAATTTGATTTAGATCACAGATTGGTAGCTTTTGTGGTTGTTGGATATATTTTTTGTTTTTGAGTGGAAGAACTCAGCAAGAGTAATCAAAGATTGTGTTTTGGTTTTGTGGGGTTTGAGGAAAATTGAAAGTTGATTTTTGTTTGTGGGGAAGATTGATTGACATTGGTGTGTTTTGAAGTTGATTTTTGATTCTGATTGAAGAGTGCTTTTGTGGGTCTTGAGGGTTGGGTGTTTGTTAATGAGGAAGGGAATAAGCAACAGTATATCAAAGATTGTACTTTTGGTGTGTATTGAAGTTCAGATTGAAAAAAACATACTTTTAGTGGATTTGAGGGAATCGAAACGTTGTTAGTTGTGTGTTGGTGGGGAAAGTTAAGCTACAGTCATCAAAGATTGTTCTTTTGGTGTGTTTTGAAGTTTAGATTCGAAAGAAACATACTTCTTGTGGATTTGAAGGAGTCGAAACATTGTTGGTTGTGTGTTGGTGGGGAAAGTTAAGCTGCAGTCATCAAAGATTGTTCTTTTGGTGTGTTCTGAAGTTCAGATTGGAAAGAAACATACTTCTTGTGGATTTGAAGGAGTCGAAACTTTGTTGGTTGTGTGTTGGTGGGGAAAGTTAAGCTACAGTCATCAAAGATTGTTCTTGTGGCGTGTTTTGAAGTTCAGATTGAAAAGAAACATACTTCTTGTGGATTTGAAGGAGTCGAAACATTGTTGGTTGTGCGTTGGTGGGGAAAGTTAAGCTACAGTAATCAAAGATTGTTCTTTTGAAGTTCTGATTGAAAAGAAACATACTTCTTGTGGATTTGAAGGAGTCGAAACATTGTTGGTTGTGTGTTGGTGGGAAATTTAAGCTACAGTAATCAAAGATTGTACTTTTGCTGTGTTTTGAAGTTCAGATTAAAAAAATTACATACTTCTTGTGGATTTGAGGGAATCAAAAGGTTGTTTGTTGTGTGTTGGTGGGGCAAAGTTAAGCATCAGTCATGTTCTTTGGTGCAGTGGTGTGGGATCCGTGGCTAATTGTTGCTCAAATTGGGTGTATTCAATGCTTATACTATTTGATGTTAGGGATATTCTTAGAAATTCTTGTAGGGACTCGTGTTTCTCGAATGAGTCTTGTCTATTTCTTTGATTACGCCACTGTTACTGCTTCAACTGTCACCGGATGGTGCGTCATTGGTTCCTTTCTTCTCAGTTCACTTGCAGGGTGAGTTCTTGTTTTGTTCTTTGTGTCTTTGCATGTAAGTTTTTCAATTGCTTGTCAATGCTTTTGTGCTTTAGACTTTGTGATATTTTACCGAGTAATAATGATAAATTGAGTCTTTGTTAATAAGTTGTATAAATTGTGTTAGTTTATTCCCCGTTCTGTGAAGTTATTAATTATATTAGCGTGGTGAGAAATTTTTCGCTATAAGCCTGTTCATAAAAAAAGAGAAGATAAATTACAAGCAGTATACAAAAATAGGAAGTATGCACAATAATATGGTTCTCTACAAATAACACTTAGTCAACTCCATGGTTCACCAAGAAATCAACTACACTTCACAAAATATTGGTCTTCTTCTACTAAAATTCATTTCCCACCCCTTCGAAGGTTCTCATGTGTTCGTTTATTCCTTTTTTTTTTTTTTTTTTTTTTTTGAGTTTTAGTTATATTAACTTAGTGAAGAATATAAGTACAAGTAATTAGAAGTGGTCATTCACTGCTGAGTGTTTGTGGTTCTGTTAGATCAAGCAGCGTTCCAACCTTTTTTGTTGCAATGACCGGTAGAGGGTTAGTTTGCTTATATGCTTCATTTGGGTTGGTTGTTTTATTTGTTATTTTAATATATTGCTAAATTTTCATATGTTCACTCCTAATTGCTACAGGGAAAGTGTGAGAAAGGATATTAATTTATTGATATCTCATTTTTCAAAAACTACCCACCTCTACTCTTTGCTTGATATGAAGTAGAATAAAAATGAAAAATTAGGATTATGGAAGACCTTATTGCCCAAAAACCTGCATGGTCAGACAATATTTGTAGTATATTAGTTTAGGTTAAGGTTCGACTTATAGAACTTCTAGTTTTAGAGTACTCCTAGTATGATCAAATCTAAATTATGAACTGCAGATTGGAGTGGGTGGTTTGGATCAGAGGCGGATTGGATTCATAGATTGCCAAGTAGACTCATCAATTAAGTCAACTTTAGGCTTCAAATCAAATTGTTCGTCTTTTCGGTCTATATGACAGATCAATCAATAAAATATTTACAGTAATAAGTTGACTATTTATGTATTATATACGAGAAATTCACATCCTACATTAAATTGAAATCATGAAATGAAACAAATTTAAATTTTTTAATAATTTTACCAATATCATAAATATCCATCAATCATTTACCATTGTCTAGGTGAGCTTTCATATTTTGAAATTGATCAATGATTACATTAGTACTTACGTTTGCAAATATATTACGTTCTATGTAACACATTAAACATTCTTTGAATATTAATCACCAAAGTTATTTTGCATTTCATTTTTATGTGCTTCATGAATGAGAATGCTCTCTCCACACTACATTGTTGTCGTAGAATAAGTAAAATCAGAGTCAACTTCATAAGTAAATAACATTTGCCAAATCATGAAATCCTTGTAAGTTGGAGAATTTGATATTCCACCTCATATATGAATAATAAAAGTATCGAGTTGGTAACTCAAATCTTGAATCTGTTCATTATCAAACTTAACATGTTCAACACTTTGCTTAAGTCTTGATTCTACCTTTATCAAAGTTAGAGAAAGAATTGATCAGATTCAAGCTACCCATCCCAAATAGTAAATAAATATTCACTATATCAACACGATCATTGAGCTCTTGAAGTTGCACATCTATAATAATAAAAAAGACTTCGACGCAAGTGGGTCGAATAACAAACTCCAAAAGACTTATGCTTTGACTTTCTTGGAAAATAAAACTCATTTAGCTTGGGAAATCAAGATATCACGGGTATCATTGGAATCACAAAATGAGGAAGCATCATCCAACAAATATTCTCAATCTTTTCTTCACAATGTTAAGAAACTCAACGACATTAACTACATCTTGATTTGTTTTCCTCGTAAAATCTTACACAATTCATTTGACATTGCCAATACTTAGAACATCAAGTGAAGCATAGAAACAAATTTAAATGTTTTTAGTTTTTGTCAAAAGATATTCTTCTTAATTTTTATCACTTGAGGTGGAATCCTCATATTCAATCATTTCGAGCACATGAATAATAGATGAGATGATAACAATAAAGTTATCTAAAGTTTTGAAATGTGATCACAAAACAAGTATCAGTTGGTCTTTGGAGCCAACGTTCTTGATATAATCCTTGACCAGTTTGAACTTCACCGGATTGAAGTAATTGCTCTAATTTTTTCAGCTTGGTGATGACAAAGTAAATCTCTTTGCTTGAAAGATCCTTCAACAACATCTAATACATTAATAACATGTTTAAAAAAGTCTTCAGTATTCGAATATTTTTTAGCAATAACTACAAATGTTAGTTGCAATTGATGAGCAAAACAATGAAGTGTAATATGCCATGGACTATCTTTCTTAATCAAAGTTTTAAGACCATTTATCTCTCTCAGTCTCTCTTCATATTACTAGCTCTATCATAACCTCGTCCTGGTTGGATAAACTTAGTGAGTGATAGGAAAGTAAAGAAATAAATTTCTTTCTTCAAGGAGAATGCCGAGACAAACTATCATTCTACTTCTTCACTATTCTTATCAACATACTGTAAAATAAGAGCCATTTAAAACACATGCAACATCTGTTAGAATTCTAATACTTGAAATCTTAATCACTCAAAGATATAATCTTCACCTCAACAATTCCAAGTCATGAAATGGCAATTTATAGACATCTCACACAAAGAACAAATGACTCTTGCTTTGCGGTATGTTGATAAGACTGGTGAAGTAGTAAACTTGATTTATTGGTCTTATCCATGTTAGTGATACAATGTCCTGCTCATTGAAAAAAATTTATTCTTTGCTTTTCAAACACTCACTAAGTTTATCCATATTACGTGGACAAAATTATGATGGAGTTAGTAATATGAGGGAAGAGATAAAAGGTCTCAAAACTTTGATTATGAAAAATACTACATCTACATATTACATTCGTTGCTTTTCTCATCAATTACAATTAATATTTATAGCTATTGGTAAAAAACATTCGGATGTTGAAGACTTTTGTGATCATGTTTGAATGTGGTTGGAGAATCTTTCAAGTGTAGAGATTTACTCCATCATTACTAAGCTGAAAAGTTAAAGAAATTACTTGTTCATATCAGTCAAGGATTACAACAAGAATGAAGGTTCTAAAAACAAGGTGATACTTGTGAGGATTACATTTCAAAATTTTACATAACTTTATAGTTATTTTCTCATGTATTGAACATGAAGGTTCCATCTCAAGTGATGAAAATCAAACAGAAAATCTTTTGACAAAAAATAAAACAATCAAATTTTGTTTTTATGCTTCATTTGATGTTGGAAGTGTTGGTGATGTCAAATTGGTCTAGCAATATTGTACAAAAAAATATCAAGATATAGTTAATGCTATAAAATTTCTTAACGCTACAAAGAAAAGATCGCAAGATATGAGGGAAATTGGATGAAAATCTTTGTTGGATGATGTTTCCTCATTTTGTGATTCACATGATATTTTGATTCCCAAGTTGGACGAATCTTATTTTTTTGAAAAGTCAAAGCGTAAGTCTTCGAGTGTTTGTTATTCACACCACTTGCGTATTGAAGCCTTTTTTGTTGTCATTAATGTGCAACTTCAACATCTTAATGATCATTTTGATGTTGTGAATATTGATTTGCTTCTTGGGATGGGTAGCTTGAATTCGATCAATTTTTTCTCTAACTTTGACAATGATAGAACCAAAACTTTACCGAAGTGTTATCCAGGTGAATTTGATAATGGACAGATTCGAGATTTGAGTTACCAACTCGATACTTTTATTATTCATATGCAAGGTGGTAATCCCAAGTTCTCCAACTTGCAATGAATTCGTGATAAGGTTGAGGCAAATCTTGTAAAGTTGACTCTGATTTTACTTGTTCCTGTTCCTATAAGTGTAGTGTTCCTATAAGTGTAGAGAGAACATTCTCATCCATGAAACACATAAAAATGAAGTGGGAATTAGCATTGGTAATTAATATTTAAATGATTATTTAGTGTATTACATAAAAGTGTAATGTATTTGCAAATGTAAGTGATAATGTCATTATTGGCCGATTTCAGAATACAAAAACTCGTCGAGGACAATGGTGAATGAATGATGGATTTTTATGATAATACATATTAGTAATATAATTGAAAGTTTTAACTTTGTTCACTTCATTATTTCAGTTGAATGTGGGATGTGAATTTTTCATATACATAAATTATCATATTAATATTATTTTATTGATTGATTTGTCAAATAGACAACTAATTCGATCCGAAGCCTAAAGTTGATTTGACCGATGAGTCTACTTGGCACTCAGAGACTCCAAATCCTAGATCTGCCGCTAGTTCTATTTGCCAGATATAATTTGGTGGAAACAGGGAAGAGGGAGCTTGTTATGTAAGAAAAGACAACAAATGCAATACCATAAGGCCAAAAACATTAGTGAAGAATGAATTACATTTTTTTTTACCTTTCCTCCCTAGTTGTGAACTCTTTTCCTTTCTGGGATAAGATAATTAGATAAATACTCCAAAGTTATGTAATTATGTGACCCTTTTATTTCCCTTGCACATGCTGTTCACAGTTGAGAAAAATACTAACCTGTGAAAAGCTTCCAAATTTCCAGAGAATTTGATTGACCTGCATGATTGAATTTCCTATGTCTTATTCCCCAACACAGAGCTGGCATTTTACTCTATTTGATTGAGAGGGCAAAGAAGTGCCTAGATTTTTCTGCAACACTCTACATCATCCATCTTTTTATATGCATTGTCTATGGTGGTTGGCCTTCCTCATTAACATGGTGGATTGTGAATGTTACTGGGCTTGCTGTGATGGCATTGTTAGGTGAATATTTGTGTATAAAACGTGAATTACGAGAAATTCCCATTACAAGATACCGATCAAGTAAGCTCCTTTATTATTCTGCTATGGTCTCTTTCTATCTTGTTGGCGTATATGTATGATCACTTTGGTTGGGTGTTTTTCAGCTATTCTAATGATTTTTCCTTGGATTTATGATTATTGCATCTTCTTAATTATGATGTGAATTGGAATTCTGTAGATATTCTCTGTCCATTCTTGTCTGTAGGCTGTAGCTATCTTTTTTTTTAATCTATATATTTGATTTTGCATCTATATATTGAACCATACTTTACCTCACTTGTGAGATTCACTGGGTATATTGTTGTTGTATATTGAACCATACTGGTAGTTTTCTAAAATTTCTCTTTTCTATGGTGCTTTGGCCACAGCTTGTCATAGCTATTAATGGTGGCATGTATGAACCTTGAGAACTTTACTCGAGTTTTTTTCACTTAACAAAATGTTTTGGAATTTATATATATTTGATACAACTTAGTACTTATATGTGCTGTGTTCAAGGTAATGAACAAAAATTAGAGCAGTAGTTGGAGTTGCGAATTTGTGATTATTACCACAAGCATGACAAAAATGGAAGTCAGGGAGAGGGAGTCAGAATCTCAAGAAACTGATGGGAGTTAATGGGATTAAAGTGCAGAATATTGTTCAGAGACCTCGAGGTTGACTTTTCCTTGAACACCATGTCTCTTTCCTACATGAAGTAAAGTGTCTATCTTCCACTTGCTGGTCCTTATTAACTGAGAGGTTTGTCATTGTCAGCGTCATGGAGATTAAGTTTCAATGGATAAAGAGGGATCCCTAGATACTATGTCACCGTGGGAGAGTTTAAATGAGTAATGCTAACCATTCCATTATTCACACAAACTCTTTGATGACTTATTGGCTGCTTGTTTGAGGAGTAAGTTTCACAAAGATGGAGCAGATTTTTTGACAGTAACTCATGGAGTAATAAATTATATAGTGTTTGTTCAAATTGTACCAGATGTTTGGGATTTGTTTTGATTGTGTCCTTGATATTACAAAAAAAGTCTAAATTTCATCCTTCACATTATGAATTAGTTGATGTCATTCCTAGTATTTGGAAAATATGTCTTGCATACCATTAGCTGTATGCTCCTACCTATTTTGCCAAAGCTGCATCTTTGAGTGTGTTAGCCGAGCCACATCCTTGCAGTATCAATGCGGTAAGGGAGACATTTTAGGACAACTTTTAAATCTTCCTGTTATTTGGTCAAACTTCTTTTTCTGTGAGGTAAACACTGTTAAAGCAACTCAACCTCCCCCCCAGTGCCTAATATATCTTCATAACCCCCTCTTTAGAAGTTTAAGGTGGATTCTTCGTAGAACTCAAGGTAAAGTACTATCTAATTTAAGTCAGAAGAGGACTTTGCCCTCAGTTATGCTGAGAATCCATATTTCTTAGCAAAAGAATGACGAGCTTGAACCAAAGAAGGATTTGAGGGTTTAGTTTACTGGAAGCCATGTTTATTTCTAAATACCTACCACTTCCAACCCCAAAAAAGAAAAAGAAAGAAAGAGTCAACTAGATTTTAAGAGAAAACAGAGTTTCTTAAAAAATGACCTTTTTGTCGTGCTTGAATCATATCTCGGAAAATATTACTAATGTGGACAAACGTATAGTTATCTTAAATTGTAGGAATGAAAGACATTAGGAATACCTGCGACAAAATTGAAACCAATCCAGTGTTGTCGAAATTAAATAAAGATGGATCCTTTTCCTTATGCTTTGACACTCGTCTTTACTTCTCTGGTTTTGCTTTCCCCTTTTTCCTTTTCTTTTCTCTTCTTTGAATATTGTCTAGTACTTTAGTTGGACGCTTCTGTTCTACTCAGTGTTAGTATCACTTCACACCGTGATTATGAATACTTCAAATCCTTTTAGAGGCTTGGAGACTCATCACAAAATGACTAATGAAATATTTACATGCATATTATTCAAAGTACACATATTACATATTATATATAAATTCTATATAGCTGTGTATTTCTGCTAGTTCAACTAATTCGAAATTCATCTTATGTAGGTGTTTGACTAAGTAGATGTTCAACAGAAAACAACATTTTTCCTTTAGTCATGCAGCCGGTGGCTTCTTTGACACCTACACTATTTGAGAAGATTTAAAGGTCTCTATGCAATTTATTTCTCATGCCTGTGGCAATGACATACTGGGGACTGCTAGGAAATTGCCAAATCCATAGAGAAAACAAGCTAAGCAGCTGAGTTATTAGGTGATTTTTTTTCAATCTGAGGAAACTTAGAAAGAAAGTATAGCAACTTTAATTGGATGTTCGTTGTTGCCAAGCTACTTGTATATTAAGTTATTCACTCATGATTGATCATTTGTCAAGTTGCAACGTTTTGCTGCCAATATTCTGTTCAGATAGTTAGAAGTACTTGGTCCTACTTGTTCCTGCTGGGTTGTCTTTCCTTGTGTTTGAACCAGGACAATTCAAATGGTTGAAGAATTTGTTCGAGTTACTAATATATCAGAATAATCTTCCAGGTTCTGAATAGGTGAAAAAGCTAGTCAAGTTGCTAAATGTAAATTTTATGAAGTTCTATTTAGAACATGTAGAACGAAAAGCGTTTTTTTTTAATGTTTCAAAGTGCAGGAAGAGATAGTTCAGTAAAAACATTTCATCTTCCTTGATAATGAATGAAGAGAAAAAGTTGAAGGTACTTGTTCAAATCAAGTTTTAGAATCTCTTTTTTCCCTTTTCCTCATGAGTCTGTTTATCTTCTTTGGTGATGTATGGTTATAATGACAGTATATTGTGCTGTTTTATAACAATGGAACGCCAATTATTTGACGTTTACTAGCACATATAAGTTTGGTATAGAATGGGAAACATGGTTAGTGAGGATTCATATAGTTGATTCTAACTTGTTTGGGATTGAGACTTGTTTATATTGTTTGAGATTGAGAGTAAAACAAAGAAATCACTTGACCATGATGATGAAACACATTATAAGTTTAGTCGATGAACTACTCTCCAACGTTACAATTTTCAAAAATTTCAGAAAGACTTGTTGGGAATCGCTGATTGAGTCTATTCAACCAAGAAAGACATGGGACTTCTGAATGTTGCTTGGACTGAGGTAAGTAAAGACTGGCTAGTTACATAGTTAAGTAGGGTAATACCCAAGGACTACAGTGAATTGAAATTCATACTCTTGACTCAAATTGGAACTAAACTCTTACATTAAAAACTTCAACTAAGGATCTGATATTATTAACTTTCCAAAACTTGAGTTGTAGTAGTATCATCACACTCCATTTCAACTTTATCTTATATTGGCAATTCAGTTTCAGTCTTCCACAAAGATGAGATATCAGCCACAGCTTCAGAAACTGTAAGATATATTCCATTTAGTCCAAAGCCCTCAAGAGCATTAGATTCATGTAGTTTTTCCATAACATTCCCACCTGGATTTGCCAGCACAAGCTGAACACAACAACAAATTTTGTAAGATTTTCTTTTGACTAATGGAGGAAACAAAAGAGCCATCTTTTATATGACTGATGTATTTACCTTAAGAGATCGTTTATCCAGCGTCTTTCTTAGTTCACATATTGTGTCGATACCACTTGAGTCTATGGACGACACAGCTGGTAAACAAAGACATAGTTTTGTTACTCAACATGTTATAGATACAGACTATCAGCAAATTTCTCTTCTGTTTTTCACTTCAACTGACCTGTCATGTCGATGATTACACATTTGATTGCAGTTTCGTGGTTGGTTTCTATCCTCTCTTCCTCTTCGCGTATCCATCTCAATATCCTGTAGTTAACAAAATGGAATCCCAAGTAAATGAAACTGTGAAATGAATACAGAATGTGCAGCCTTTGTTAGTAACTAACCTTTCTTGTAAGTAGGTAGAATTTGCAAAGTAGATAGGAGCTTCTACAGCTAGGATCAGGAAAGAAGGAATTCTAACAGCTGTTCTATATCTGTTCATGTTTTGATATACTTGAGTTCCAGGAATATTGCCCAAAACACCAGTATTTGGCCTTGTAACATGCAACAAGATCTTAAAAACCGAGACTCCAACCTAAAATTTCATGACCAAAAACCAGAAAATATTAGTTAGGTAAGATCAGAAGGACTTACAATGTGAAACTTTCGAGGGGATGCTTACTGCAATGGCTAGGCCGAGAGGTACTGAGATGAAAAGAACACCAAAAAATGAACACATGCAAGCTAAGAAATCGAGCTTGTCAACTTTCCATAACCGTAATGCAGCCTGATAATCGATTAGGCCAATCACTGCTGTTATGATGATTGCTGCCAAGATGACAATGGGAGTGTAATAGAACAGTGGCATTAGAAACAGCAGGGTGATTAACACAGCTGTTGCCATTATTATGTTTGAAACAACCGTTTGTGCCCCAGCATTGTAATTTACTGCTGATCGAGAAAATGATCCTGTAAAAGTAAAACTTATCTAGGTAAAAAAGGAGAGAAAATCTTATACATATAATAGCTAAAACCACAGGCCAATAACGCCAAGGGCAGAGATCCCTTGGCGTAAGTTTTCTTTTTTTTTTAATGCCCTTGTTTAAATTTCTGGCTCGGACACTGAATGAGGTAGGTACCTGTTGTAACATAGCAAGAAGAACAGGATCCAGCCATGTTCATTAGTCCAATAGCCATCATTTCTTTGTTTCCATCAACTTGGTAATTCTTCAAAGCAGCAAATGTCCTTCCTACTGCAATCCCTTCCTGTAAGTCCATGAAAACGTTGATCACGAACCACATCTTCACAATTCCTATGACCAATCACTTGTAATGGATAAAACAACTTACTGTGAGTGCTAAGATCCCAGATACAATGCCAGTTTTGATGGCAAGAGGCAGATAAGGACCACTCAGATATAACATGTTCATTGAGGGTGGATTTAGACCCTTTGGCAGATGTCCAATCTGCAATAACTCAAAGTTATTTCCAGTTTTATTCTGCTTAAAACTTATGTATGAACGTTAAGTTGATGCATTTTACTTACAGTTTGAATCCCATGAGCTTTCGACTTGAGGCAGGCAACTACAAGAGTTGATAGAACAACTGAGGCCAACGGAGATGCTGCTGAAAGCCAGAAAAATTTCGGATTCCTGGTGCTCTGATATCACAAAAGAAGATTCAACAACGTCAAAATTCAGAATGTCGGTATGTTTTCTTTTTCTGTACATAAACCAAACAAATACATACGATTTGCCTTGTTGTTAGCAGGAACACGAGGAAACAAATGCCCATAACAATGGTTTGCCAAGACCACTGCATAGAGATATAGAAGATTAATATTTCAACTTATTGAGCAGACAAAGATTGTTGCTTTTTTCAACAATCTTATAAACTCAGATATATAGATGCTTCTTCTTACTTCGTCTTTGTGCTGGAAAACAGAAGACAATACAGGAACTATTTGCATCTTGCTTGTGAAATGGACCATTCCTAGCAACCCTTTCAGTTGTTGCAATGAAACTATGACTGCTGCACCAGCCATGAACCCGACTAACGTTGCCTTTGACAGAAAATCGATGATAAATCCCAACCTACAAACGTTTAAACTAACTGAGTTCTAACATAATTCGTAAACACAAAGTTCTAACATTCACTTTTCAGAATCCTTATTAGTTTACTTAAGTTGAATGAATAGACTTGCATACAGTGGAAACGATATATTAAGATTCATATAGCCGACTCACAACTTGCTTAGAATTAAGAAAATTCAACTCAATATCACCATATCTATATGGCTAAAGACGGAGATTAACTCATTAACTCGTCTATCACCTTACAAAGGTAGATGTAAAGTCTGCGTACATCTTATCCTTCTCAGATCCACTTGTAAGATTACACTGGATATGTTATTTTTCTTAAACTCGGAATCTTTGTTATTTCATAGTGCATAAAATTCCACTCCCTTTCTTTTTTGTTGCTTTTATTAGTGCAATGTCTCTAAATGATTCTTCTTTCTAAAACTTGTTTCCACTCAGTCATTAGAATTATTCTCCCTTTTTTTTAAACCAATTAGAAAGTCAAAATTAACAAAAAGAAAATTGTGTTTTTCAAGTGGACGAAAAGGATTTTAGTTATATACACTAACGATTACCTGAAGAATCCGAGTGAAGCCTGAAAGACTCCAGCAAAAAGTGTAGCTGTAAAAGCCAATTGAAGGTAAAGAATTGGTTGCTCAGTGTAAGAAACAACTTCACTTAGCATTGTGCCCATAACAAGTGATGCAATTGAAACTGGACCAACTGCTAAGTGTCTTGAACTTCCCAAAACTGAATAAATCAATGGTGGCACAAAGCTTGAATCTGCATTATCAGATTGAACATAATATTATAACAGTGACGGAGCCAGAATTTTTAGTTATAAATTATGTATTTATATTGATGGTATGTACAAAACAATTGTGACAGAATAAGTAGGTGCAATAATACTTTGTATCCATTGATATTAAATATTTTGCATGTCTCTGCCTTCAATTAATAGAACAAGTGTTGAATCCACTAAAAAAGGCATAAACTTAAACGTATCTCATTTCTTTTATAAATTTATTTTTAGTTTATATCATTTTTATAAAAGATCTCTAGGCAAAAAAAAATGATTAATTTTTAATTATAAAGGGCTAATTTCACCAATGTCCCAAACACTACTAAAAATCACAAATTTTCCACAGGAAAATGTTTAGGGGCTTTTTACTAGATATTTTGACTGAATCGGTGAAAAATAAAAGAAAAAAAAATATTTTCATATGAAAATATGTGGAAGTTTCTCAGTATATCTGTGAGAATCTGTTTTCACCATGCATTTTTGTAGTAAGAAATAAGTGAAAAATCATGTCCTATAGCATAAATTTCTTAGTGATTCTTGATAGAAAAAACTTTTGTTTTAGTAGTGAAACTAATTAAAAGTTGATATCAAATGTAGTTATATTTTGTCTAATTTAATTCCAATACAACTAAAAACCCATTATCATGGTTAAAAAATGTTCAACAAAATTCTAGAGTCATACAAATTCTATAAATTAAAAACTAAAGAAAATTAAGAATTGTAGGGAACTTACATAATCCAACAATAGGTGGCAAATTAGCAAGTTTAGCATAGCTAATTCCTTGTGGTATAGCAAGACTAGCAATGGTAAGTCCCGATATGATATCAGGCCTTAATAATTTGAGATTATACTGAGGGCCCCACTCAAAAACAGGAAAAAAAAATTGTAATCCCAAATACAATTTCATCAAACATGTTTGATTCTTGAACTTATGAAGTGGATCATCTGGGAAAAACACTTCTAACAACCTTTGTCTTAGTTTTTCAAGTGTTGTTTTGTGTGGTGGCAAACAAACTCTATGCACTTCTAGTGGTACTACATCATGATGATTTGATATTGGTAATTCAAAACCATCTTCATTATTGCATGCATGTGTTGATAAATCTTCAACTCTATTTGAACTTAGTACCATATTATAATAAGAGGCCTTCGATACAATATCAATCAACCAAGTTCAGATAGACTCACAAATGAATAGGAAGCGAAGAGAAGGTTTTTAAGACTAAGTTGGGAGAGTGGTAGAGAGGTAGTTGTTTGTTGGTAAATGGAGAAGGACACTTACCATCCTTTTATAGGGACAACATTAACTATCACAATCTTCAAGGAAAATAAAAATAAAAATAAGAAAGGTGGTGGCAACTTTGAGAGGACAAGATTATTTTGGTTTTTGTTATCTAATGATACAAAAAGAAAAAAAGTATATGCAATATTTGTTGGACGATTGAACAAAATTTCATATTGATAGTTTAAAAAAAAATAAAATTACTATTGAATATTCTTAAGGGGTTTCTTATGAAATATTGGAGCCTCAACTGAGGGGTTTATCCCAGAGTGTTCATCCGAAAGATAGAGACCGTATGAAAATTGTAGGGTTGTGAATGGATTATCCTAAGGATTCAAAAAAAAAAAATCTTATAAATAAATAATTTTAAAATTAACTGATACTTTTAACTAAACATAGAATAAAATGATCTTACATTTTATTCTGAAATTATTGTCCGTCTCCCATATATCAAAAGAACCCTAAATGATGTGAAGTATTTTTTTAATTTTTTTTGGAGAAAACACACATGGCTAGCCTGACAACAATAAGGGTTGTGCTGTAACAACATTCAGAGGACGAGATTTTTTTGGTTTTTGTTTTCTGATGTTACATAAAGAAACCTAAAATTTGATGCTTAAAGAAAATTATGATTTCAAATATATGAGTTCTATTGGGATTATAATCCTAGAAAAAATCTTTTTGGTCAGAAAATTTGGTCAGAATAGTAAAATAACATATTTCATATTATGTTATTTTATCTTTTTGTACATTTTTACCTTTTTAATTTTAATATTTTTTAATCAAAAAATGATTTTTTTAAATTAATTTTTAAAATATAACGAATATTATAGATTTTTAAAATTTCTAGATATATTATCTTAATATTATAACCCTTATCCCATAAAACAAACGCAATTATAATTGTTTAAGTTGTGGGATAAGAATTATATATAATTTAGAGATAAAATGCGGGGATTTATTTTAACCAAATCGGTGTATGTAGCATAAATTGAAAAATAGTAAAATATAAAAAAATCGATTTTGGAATTGACATTTATATTAAGAATTAATTAAGATGGAATATTTATTTGGTGTCCAGGGCATGACCAATAAATATTTTAGTCTGTCGTTGTGCTCACTTTTCTATTATGTATAATCATTTTTTTTTAAAACTATTTTTTATTTCTTTTTTTCTTCTCGATATGCGTAATGTTTTCCCTCAACTTTTTTTTAAACATTATTAACTATGTGGAGAATTTTAAATTATAGATATTGATAAAGCACTGAATTTAAGTCATATTATAAGTCAAACACTTATCTCAAGCCTAAGTTCCAAAAAATGTGGTATAAACATTTGATCGGTCTAATAAGGATAATAATTTTAAAATAAAATATAAGATTATTTGATTATGAATATTAATTAGTTTCAGAGTTATTAATTTATTTTACTATTTATATTAAAATAATTAAATTATTTAGTCTCATGATATATCCTAATTCATAGCATATTTTTATTTATCACATTCTATCAACCAAACGATCATTTAAAATAATTCAAAATTCAAAATGTGAAAAAAGGTTGAATTAATGACATCGTGAGAGTTCCATACTTTTTTTTTTCTACCTCTTAAGGAAAGAGAACTTTTATATCATTTGGATCCAAATAAATTATTAAGGGTAAAAAATATGTTAATTGTGAATAATTTTCAAATAAAAAGATAATCATTCATTTTTAGAATAGACTAAAAAAGTGTCCTTTTAAAAATAGAATAGTGGGAGTACTATATATATTAGTTGAGTGAGAATATAAAGAGAATATTCTATTTATAGTGAAAAGTGAACCAAGACATATTTGTTTGACTAATTAATTCACAGTAATGTTGAAATTTCTATTCCACCAACTTTAAAACATGTCCAATATTAGTGCTATTGTAAAATTAAAGTTTGCCTCGATCAACAGTTTATTCTAACACAATTTTTTTTTATATTTAACATAATTAAAATATAAATAAAAAATCTTAGATCTCGCTCTAACTCGTATATGTAGGAGAGGACTCTTATAATCACAAATAAGAAAAATTATATACTATCATACATTTTTTATTTCTTTGAAGATTCCTAATGTGTCATGTGCTAAATTTCACAATCTAACTACCAACTAAAATTAAAAATGAAATAGACTTCAAAAATTAGTCGAGAAAAAGAATTGCATTATAAATGATGACACTCCCAATAATAATCTATATATGTAGTCCAAGTCAGCGCGACACCAATCACATAAATATAAAAAGAATGAACCTTTAGATTGTTTAGCTGATCTTTTCGTATGATCAATTATTTGAATAGTTGAATTTACCACAAGTGTAGTTATTATATTTATATTTCATATTTTATGATTCTCTTTTTGTTGAATCAAATTGACCAAATGACACATGCTATTAATAATCAAAATGTTTGAATTAAATACATGTATATTAAAAATACATTAAAAGAGAAAGAAATATTGAACTAGAACACCACATTCATTATGAGGAATCTCAGAAAATCTCTTTAATTAAAAAAAAAAACAAGGATTAATTGAACTTGATCATGATAGCTAAACTTGAGTAAAGAAGCCTGGATGGTCATACAACTTTTGACATTGGAATTTCACTTTTTCTTTCTTTGAAAAGATAATAGCCAAAATCAGGACCGTCTCAATAAGTTTGAGGCTTAAATCTAAATTTCATAAATATGTATTATTTTTGTTCTTGCCATATGTAAATTGAATAATTATAACATATTTAATGTAATCCTCTACAACTGAAATAGAGAGAAGGTAGGATTTTTTTTTAATTAAAGGACTGAGAAGTTAGGATATACACACACCTTATGAATAATGTAGGCAATAAAAAATTCAAAGGAATAAATATAATATAAAAGTTAGAATAATAAAATCTGACTAATTTTTTTAAAAAAATTATATAATGACATTGATATAGTTACATTGAATTTGATAAGTTGCTATAATGATATTAAATAATATTAATTTGTTGTGGTGCTTGAAATTTAAAGAATATACAAAAAAAAAAATTGATTTTTCATAAATACACAACAATAGATTTGTATAATGCAAAAGGTTTGTCCTTTTAGTGGACTTTAGAATATTTAATACGAGAGAAGAAAAATAGAAAAGGGAGTAAAAAAGATAAATATAAAAATAGTAATGTGGGTTCATGAGATATAAAAAAATAAAAAAGATAGATAGTCAGGTAAGAAAGGATGTTATAATTAACTAATTAAACGGTCTTTCATTTCTTAATTATTACAACGACCTTCACATAAAATAAAGTAAACAACTACTACTTTATTTTCTATCCAAAAAAATCATTTTAAATGACCTAATACTAAACATCAATTAATAGGGATAGTTATAAGGTAAAATAAATACGTTAATTATTATTTTCTTAATGAATATACCAAATTAAAAATATGACAAATAAAATTGCTGACAGCCAATATAATGCAAAACATGTTTGTATGAACTATACATTATTCAAGGAAGAATCCAACTATAGGCTTAGAAATTAATATAACACTTTATTCGAACACGATTAATACAATTCTAAATTGTTATAATATATTATAATTTACTTCATTTTCTATATCAAACCAAATAAAGCTATTATAGAGAGTCAAATGTTATTGTTAAATATGTTAATCAAAGTTAACTATGAATCAAGAGAAAACTAATTACAAAATTTTGAAATTTGGGAATGGAATTTCTTTTTCACCACCAATAAAAATGGAATAGCAACCGTCCAAATTATGCTAATCTTGATAGATTCCATGCAACTTTCAATTTGGTGAAACTCCTTTTTTTTTTTCTTCCCATTTTGATTGCTTCCTTTATTTAGTTTTAATTTTCCAAGTGTCTTGTAAAAGTAAGTGTTCATATACCATATGTGACCCCCTTGGAAAGACATGTAAATCAAAATGCAAAAATAGATTCTTTCAAACATGAAAATAGTTTTTCGGATCTAGTGACGGATGAAGAACAGATTTTAAAGAGATTATGTCAATTTAATATTTGTTAATCACTGATCAAAGAGTAAGTAATCACCTCATGCATGCATTTAAAGGAAATGTCCTCGATGATGAATAAATTGAAAAGACCCTTTCTCACCCACAACAAAAAATTAAGGTGGTGATCATTTTTTTTTTTTTTGCTTCAACAAGTATTTAAGAACCTAATAAATAGTGTAGATACATATATCTTGAAGCAAAAAAAAAAAAACTCCTTTTGTCCCTAATTGCTTGTCCAATTTTGAAATAGCACATCTATTAAGAAAATAATTATTGATATGATGTGTTTATCATTTTATCCTATTAATTATAAAGTGGATGAATTAAAAACTTAAGATATTAAAAAAGTTTTATATTTTTCAAAGTATTTAATTAAAGATATAATAGATAAAAAAAAACTACTCTTTCTTAATTTATCGAAATGAACAAGCAATTAGAGATAACTAAAAAATAAATAAGAATATATAGAGTAGATATTGTGTTTACTTCAAGATGTACAAATACTCAAAATAGGAGATTGGATCGTTACAATCAAGATTTCCAATTTAATTGGTCTTGATGATAAGGTCTTATTTATTACGATTTATATAATAATCACTCAATCACATTTAATGTCAATATCGAACCTCAAATGAAAAATTAAAACATGTTTAATAGTACTATTTCATTATTCTCTTTATTAATTTGAAGTGCCATATAACATCACATTTTCCCCTTTGATATTATAAAATATTTTCTCATGTATTAAAAGTGAAAATACAATTCAATGTTAAAACTTTTGAAATTACTAGTAAACACATGCATATTCTACTTTAACACCTTTTCTCAGCATATATACCAATTCAAGTCCTTTATCATTCTTTTAAGGAGAATCCTCTCTGTTCACTTTTAGTTATTATAATTTTCTTTTTTAGAGTCAAATAATAAAATTTTGATTAATATTTTATAATATATTTCTCATCAGATTGATATACAAAAGAATTATAATTTGTAATATTTTTCTTATAATTTTTGAATATTTAAATTTTTATTTAAAATATCAAGTTAATATAGTCTAATTTAATTTTGAAAATTAGACAAATTTCAAAAAATGCAATATGACAACTAAAAAGGAACAGAGCAAGTATTATCTAATTCTTAACATGCACGATATTCTTAATTAAACTGATTATCACAACATGTATCCTTCCCTAAAATGAAACTTTCATGTTGGAGAAGAAACTAACATGAAAGCCGATCTATTATGACCAGACCCCATTTATAAAATAACGCCAATATATTATTGTGGTAACACAACATCAACATGAATAATTTTAAATAAAACAAGTATAACCTGAAAATTAAAATAATAACTTGTCAATTATCATGATCGATTAAATTATATTTGTATAGTGGCTAATTAACATTTTAATTAGAGGTATCTTTTGATGATATTGAAGTGGAGAATAAATGGAGGTCAAAAGTTTTAACTTGGCGTAATATAATTCAGATGCATGATTCTCCCTTTGAAACTAAACGAGAAGCCCCTATTTCATTTACAAAAGAATATATCTTTCTCATGATATTTTCCTATATTTCTTTATTTGGCTAAACTTAAACTTGTCCATAAATTTAATTTAGACATTTTAATTATAGCTTATTTGAATTGAGTACCTAAACATACGATATCATATTTTTATTAGACACTTTCAATTTATTTTGAAAAAAATATGTTTGTTATCAAGCGTTTCTTATGTAATTAAGTTATCTCTTATTCATATAAAATATGTCATCTCCTTATACACATTAGCCTCAATTAGAATATAATTATTGATATTTTACGACTTATTAAGGCTAGCATGTATAAAAATACATATTTTAAATGGTTGACTTATCTACAAATGAACACTTGAAAATCTATAAAAAAAATTCTCTAAAATTTGTGTTAAGAGTATCTACCAAAAATATTTTATGATATATTTAGATGTCCTTTAAAAAAATTTGTATAAAATTTACTGACAAATATAAGAAGCCGATCAAATATATTAACCCTTTTTAAAAGATATTTTCCTATATATAGTATATCAAAGGTAGCATAATGTACTTTAAGACGTGTCAACTTTAGAGAATGAAGATTCATAAATAATAATTAAAAAAAGATTCATAAATAATGAGGGCAATGACATGTTGTCCCTTTCTATATGCGGCGAACAGAAAAAACAGTTGTAAATCATAAATACTGTTTAAAGAATCCACCTTCAATGGACCAAATTTCAATATGCATGTTAACCCTTCCGTTTTTTATTTACATGTCATTATTTTTAATTTACGTGTATTAAGAAATTAAGTAATATTACTGTTCTATTTTTATTTAATTTATTTTTAAGTCAATTTTAAATTAATGAATATGAATTAATTAATTTGACTAATAAAAATGAATTATTTACTTAATTTTTCTATATTGATCAAATATATATTTTTAAGGCTAATAATTTATAAGTATAAAATAAAAAGAATATTGTAATTTTATGCATTGATTTTATGAAATAACAAGTATTATAGACCAACTATGTATAGTAATGATGATATATAAAAATGAACGGAGGAAGTATGTGTTTTCTCTAAAAATAGTTATATTAATTTATTACTCTATTTAATTACTTTTACTTCTCATTTATTCTTAAAATATATTTTTATTTTTATTTGTCACTTATTTTTAAAATAAACTTTCTTGTCACTTTTGAGAGGAAAGACTCAAACTAGTCCTCATCTTTGGGTTAAGGCTCAAAGTGATCCTTGAGTTTTCACATAGAGCACTAATAGTCCCTCATATTTGTAATATTGGTGCACTTTTGGTCCTCCCCTAAAATTTTGCCTAGTTTTTAAACGTTAATTTTTTCCAGATTTTATATAAGGAATGTCCAATCGTCTTTTTATATATTTAGTAGAAATAATAACTCTATTTGAGAGAAGGTGATAAGAAAAACACATTGTTCTGCTCACTAGAAATATTACTGCAGCTAAACTAAGAATATCTTAACATATGACTTTGTAGGAAAAGAAAAAATTCTACTATTTCACGTGAAATTATCGTGATAAACCTCTCGACTTTACCTGAAATACGTTTACAAAACAAAATAAAGTGTTTTTCTTCTCACATTCTTTCATATGGAGTTGTTATTTCTACTAAATATATAAAATGACGATTGCACATCCCATACATAGGTTATGGATAAAATCAATTCTAAAAAATAGGTAAAATTTTGGATGAGGACCAAAAGTGCACCAATATTGCAAACATGAGGGACTATTAGTGCTCCATATGAAAACTCAAGGATCACTTTGAGCCTTAATCAAAAGAAGAGGGACTATTTTGATCCTTTCCTCTCACTTTTGACATATCAAGTGTTATAATTTTTTTCCCCATATTCAACAGTAAATACTTATGTTCCAAATCATTTTCAAGACATAATTTAGTAAAATATCAATATTAACAATTATTTTCTTAATAAATATGTCAAATCAAAATAAGACAAGTTAAATTAAACAGGGAGTATTTTAAAATTTTAAGATACAATTATGTTTTTACATTTTATCTTTGATTTAATTTTTCTTGAAGATTACAACATCCTTGATTATGATTTATTAGGTGTTATTTTTTATTTAAATTGTTAATATAATTTTTTTCTACGTGTTTATTAAGATTTTCTACTCATTTTTGTTGATACAAATATAAATTGAGTATACATTTTAATATAGAGAGATTATAGCTTAAATTTTAAAAATGAGATAGCGATATTTTTTCTTATCTCAATAAATGAGATTAATATTTTGACATTTTAATGCGCAATGAACTAGGGATAGATATGATATGTATATGTCCATTATCTTATTGGAATATTCTATACCGCAATATAAATATTATGACATTTGATATGTTAATTGATATGCATTTTAAATCATTATGTTGGTAATTGTGTTGTATGTTTGATGATGAGATCAAATTTCATAGATATGATAATGTATATGTTGGATTGGGTACTATATCAGGACATATATTTATTGATTGAGTATCTCATCAGTACATATATTTTTATTGGATCGTATATTACATTGATACATATATATTATTGAATTGGGTTACACCGATACATATATTTATTGGAGCGGATGTTACTCCGGTATAAATTGTTACTAGATCGAGTACCACTCTAGTACACTAGCAACAAAAACAAATATCATGTTGGTATACTAACAGTTGTGTGTACGAGTTTCATGAAATAACTAGATTGACTTGTTTATTGCGGTGGATTGTCTTTATGGTATATATTAATTCAAGGCGAGGATTGCAAGTCCAGGCTATTTTATATTTGTGATTATAATTGTATTGTTTTAATTGTTAAATTGTGATTACTTGTTCATATATCTAAGAGTTGATTTATTGACTGGTTAACACCATATTGTTAGTCTAGATGATCTGGAACATATTTGATAAGGGAAATTTGAGTCAAAATGGTTTAGTAAGAGTCTTGTAGATCGACGGTTTACTAAAAAAGCAAAATCGCTTGTTATTTTGCTTTTTTCGGCGGACAAAATCGCTATTTCGTGAGCGATTTTGCCGTTTTGGTTAAAAAGAAATTTCATATACCGTTTTGAAATATTTATTAACATTTTTCACCCTTTAGGCTCCGGACTCGAAATGCTGCTAGCTGTGTTTCTAGCTAAAGTTGAGAACCAAAAAGAAAATTTTATCAGAATATATACTTATCTTCAAAAATTGAGGGTTGGAGATTTTGTTAGATTAGTTAGTATTTTAGAAGAGGAGTTTTATCATTTTTGGAATAATATAAGTATCTATTTTATTTGTTTGTTTTAAATTAAAATGGTTGTCAAATTTAAAATAGATGAATATTAATAGGTGTCTATTGGTGGATAAGTATGTGGTGCCAAGTGCCTAGACACTTAAAAGGTAGTAGAATTTTAAATACATGTTACTCCTCCAAAATAGATTAGACTTAAGGTATAAGATTAGTTTAATTTTTTTTTTTTAATATATTTGGTGAACTTTACATGTTTCTCCTTTCATACCAATTTTAATAGTAGCATTATTCTCGTATTTTCTTGCCCTATAATTATGTTATACTACCTCTCATTTTTGTGCTTCGGTTATAGCATATTATGTCCTTATTTTTCTTAATGTTATATAATGTTTTTCCTATTATGTAACTGTCTTTTTTATGTCTGTACAAAAATCAATATGTTTTAATTTTTGTTATTTTAATCGAAGATCTTTTAAAAATAATATTTTTACTTTACTTTTATTAACTAAGCTGAATTTTTCTTATACATATATTCTATATTTTACAGATTCAGACTATGAAATTTCACTAAATATATTGTTATTATTGTTGTAAATCCATGACCATAGTAAGTCATTCAAAGCAATTTACAAAAACAAATACTCTCTCTGTCCCTAATTACTTGTCCATTTTTGAATTGAAACACCTATTAAGAAAATAATTATTGACATAGTAAATTTACCATATATATTACCCTTATTAATTATGAAGTGGATTAATTAAAAATTTAAGATTTTCAAAAATTATACTTTTTTAAAGTAATTAATTGAGGGTATAATAGATAACTATATTTTGTTTTTTCTTGATTTGTCAAAATAAATCAGTAATTAGAGCCAATTAAAAAGAAAAAAATGGACAACTAATTAGGGAGTACATAGTTACTTACATAATTCCTGGTCAAAGGTAATATTAATTAAGAATTCATAAATCAATGACTCATCACTAAACCTATAAAAGTAACTCCACTTAAAATCCATAATTAATCTATAGCATCAAGAAGTTTCTTCACACCTATAACAAAACTTTTCCACTTTTCAACAATATTAAGAATCCATTTATTGTTTAGTTGTTTAAAAATAGGTAGATCAAATTGATATTTTTATAAACAAATAGTTATATCTTAAATGTAGTGTTCATATATTCATAAAAGCAATTGATATGTTCTACAAAAACTATTGGGAAACATTTACAAAAGCCCTAGAGTACAAAAAATATAAATAAAAAAGTATCTTTACCAAAAGATTAGATGGATGGTAGAAATTGAATGGAGAGGGTTAGATATTTTGTTTTGGGAAGAATATTTCAAGAATTTTATTTTGTGAAGAATAATTCAGATATATATTACAAAGGATATTAGAGATAAAAAATTGATCGTTAAAAGTGCTTAAAAGTTGAAAAGTTATAAGTTTGAGTGATCGACTTAGGATTTTTTGCTTAACTTTAGTCTACAAACCTACTTTTATATTTATCAAACGTCGTAACTAAGTCAAAACATATTTATAAACTTGTTGATTGACTTATAATAAGTTTATCCAAACACCCTTTAGGGAGTATGTGTGATATGAAGGAAAACATTCCCAATTTTTTCATGTTTAATTGATCGAAATATTTTGTAAACCTTTTTTTTAGGAGTACAAGTTCCTTAGAAATAAGAAAAAATAACTTTCGGGAGTAAGGAAAATAAATTTCATAATTGACAGTTCAAGTTAATTATCTCCTCCCCACTCATTCAACCCCCACCCCCCCAAATCCCCTGCGGCCACCCCGTCCCCCATCCTACCCCGTATAGTACTTTGCTAAAGTTACTTATGAGATATTAGCTCGGTTACTTACTAAACACTAAAAAATTAATTAGAAACTTACTTTTTTCTAAGGAAATCTTTTCCTTCGTACCAAACGCATCCTAAGAGGAAGAAGAAGAAGAAGATAAGTACGTCATGTAAATTTGTGCTTTGTTACTGTAGATTTGGTTCAAAGGTCACATCTCAATATTGTGTTTTGAGATATAGATCTTATATTCATGGAGTAAGGTCAATCATACAAAAGAGTAATCATCTAATTGGTATTGATAGTGGCCACCATGAATATAGTTTGCATGTTAGCTACAAAAATTTAGGTACCAATGAGCATATCATGTGGATCCAAAAAAGTTTATTGACTTTCATAATATTTGCATAAGATTGAGTGATCTTTTATTTTTAAAAATAGTTAGTGACTTCGATACAATCATATAAAAGTTGAATGACTTGATCGATCATTTTTGAAATTATGAGTGATAAAGTATGATAATGATACAATGTAGATAGACACAAAACTAATAAGGAGAAAGAGGTTCAATCAAATGTCTCCATTGAAAATTTATTCCTCCAACCCCAAATAGAATAGAAATAAATACTTTTTATGTTATGTATAAACTATTGATTTCCTTAACGTAAGCAAGAAAAAATATATATATAATGTAGTGGTAAAATTGTCTTAGGTTACGAAATTTCAACTCCATTGATAATCTTATTCTTTAATTCTACTAATATAAATTTATGACTTCGCTACTGAATGTCCAAAAAGAGTAACATGGCAAAACATCATAGAGAAATTGGAGCCATTAACAAAAAGATATACTAGTTGTGTTTTGGACCCTAAACACTCCAGGTGAAATAGATTTGGATAATCAATTGAAGTGACAAAGACCTAAGATATATTTTAGATAGATATATAACCACCCCACAAAGGGAGAGAAAGGGGTTTGTTGGCAGTAAGTGGACAAGTTTATTCTTGGAATATACCATTCAACTATTGATAGTGCCATAGAGGAGTGAGTACTCATGACTACTCAATACTAATGAATAATCATAGGGACATTGACTTTATATTATATGAAGCATTTAACTTCCTAGTATCGTATAATGTATAGTAATCTCCAACTTCAACCTTTTCTTATGCTTGCAAATGAATCCTTATCAATTACTTTCCACTCCACTCTAGTCTAGACTAGTACCATGATCATACTCAATAGCCCTAGTCTTGTGACCTAACAAAATGGTAGGTTTTAGTATTCCTAGCACACTATTTACTCTCTCAATTTTAATTTATGTAATAGTTCAATTTGATACTGATCAACTTTAAGAAAGAAAAAGAATTTGAAATTTGATGTATATAATAAGTCAAATATTTGTGTGACTATGACTCATTTTACTAGGATAAAATGAATATTTTAAAATTATATTATTACTAATTATAGAAATACGTTATTCTTTTTGGAATTGACTTAGAAGGAAAGTGAGTCATAAATTGAGACAAAAAATACGAGAATAAGATAAATTAAGTTATTGAAAAAACACGAACTTTTGATGAACTTTTCCGTCATAAATTTATGGAAATTCAAAATATCCAATAAAAACGCCTCTGGCGGCATTTTATGTTTTTGTTAAGCCGATGAAATGGGACCGCGAAGACAGCCCACCACTGAAACTTGCTTTGCTCTCGCTCGGCTCGCTCCCACCTGTCTTCTTTCCACTATAGTGAAAGATCTTTCACTTCACCATAGCAGGAATCTCACTAGCCTTCTCGGCCCATTCCTTGTAGGGTCAGCTTACCAATCGCTCTATTTTCTCTTTCCTGCCTACAGCTCAAAGCTGTCAAGTTGAGTCCAATTGTAGGTAATCCGCTCATAATTTTAAGGGTTGGACTCAAGATAATTTGAATTTGGTTCAATCTCAACTCATTCAAGTCTTAATACATTTTGAGAGAATTCTCAATTAAGCCAATTTAATTTTTAATTTCAACCAGTTTTAAGACTCTTTATTTGCCTTGATTTAATGTATGTTCATATATTAAATATATGAATTATTGTTTGTTTTATATCTTTTAGGAGTTATTAATCCATGTGTAATTTTTTTTATAAGAAATGATTTAGTTGAAATTCAAATTGTGGTTACAAAACTTAAATAACAATATATTACAAGTATTGAAATTAAGCGGGTCAAATTGGGAGGTCAAGACCCAACCCGTTTTAAACTCATTAAAGCTCAACCCATTTGAGCCCAAAGTAACTGGGGGTCAGGACCCAACCCAATTTTATTTCAACCAATTTTAATATGAGAAAATTGTATGTAATAACAAATTATTAATTCAAATTAAATGTTATAAACATAGTTTGATTTAATTGTACCCATAACAAACTGTTGCTATTTTGCCTCTCTCCAAGTGAACCTCGCTCGTCACTGTCGTTCTGTCTTGCCTCTCTCGCTTTTTATACAAACACAAATTTATAAAATGTGTTTGTGTTTGTATAAACCAAGAGAAAATTGTATATATACATATATTTTCGTTCCTCTCCCTCCACCCCCACCCCCCAAGATCTCGCTCGCCACTCTCTCCCTCACCTCTCTCGCTTATAATTGTGTTTTATTTTGTATAAAGCGAGAGAAAATTATATATACACACGCAAATACATATATCTTCGTCCTATACACTTATAATTATACAATGCAAATATTCTCCTTCCTAGTTCTCTTTTGTCTTTCTATTTTTCTCGCTTTATACAAACACATATTATACAATTGATCTTTTGTATATGTATGCCGAAACAGAAACAAGTTATATACAACTACTTTCTTTTGTATATGAATAGTGAAATATACATATTTATGTTTGCTGTGGAGCGCAATATACAAACTATAGCTAGAACAGACAAATATAATTTTTGTGTTTGTTATGTGTAAAAGTTCTTTTAATATCTCCAATTTCAACTCAACCAACCTATTTGACACCCCTAATTTTTGTTTAATAATGAATCCAAACTTTCAATGAGATCAAATAAATCAGATTTAGAGGAAGAACATTTTTTTTTTTTTAGATTTATATGATTTACATGAATATTCATTACAAGATTATGGATGTATAACTACGAATTTTAAAATCGTGGCTAATACCTAATACCAACCACAAATATTCGAATTTTATGGCTATTTACAAGTCCATAAAAAAAATAGACACCAAAATTAAATTAGCATAGCTAATTCCACATTTTGCCCTATAATTGTTAACAATCGTGTCAATAATCACTTTTTATAATATAAATTTAGAGTTTATCATACGTTCTTGTCACACAAGAAAAGTTACTACATCAATAGTGCACTAGTAATAACCTTTCGGCCAGAGCTATTAATATGGGCTAGGCGTATTGAGTCGGTTAAGTTCAATCCATAACTTAATAAGATTGGGTCAGTATTTTTGGAGTCTATTTAAGAAGGGATAATTGTATATAATAGCAAATTAATAACCTAAAATAAATGGAATAGCTAGGGTTTGATTTAATTGTGCTTCATAGCAAACGTTTGCAAAAAATTGCCAGGCGACTCTCTCCCAAATATCTCGCTCGCCACTCTCCTCCAATCTCTCGCTCGCTTCCTCACTTTTTATACAAACACAAGTGTATAAAAATTGTTTCTAATTGTATAAAGCAGAGAAAATTGTATAAATACATATATTTTTGTTCCCCTCTTTTCTCTCTTTCAGATCTCGCTCGCCACTCTCCCAAATCTCGCTCGCCACCCTCGCCTTTATCACTTATACAAACAGAAGCGAAATGTATAAATTGCGTTTCTGTTTGTATAAAGCGTGAGAAAATTGTATATAAACATACAAGTACATATATTTTCGTCGTATACACTTATAATTATACAATAAAAATACTCCCCTGCCCAATTTCTTTTGCTTTTCTCTCTTTCTCGTTTTATACAAATTTCAAATTGTATCTAATTTCTCTCTTTCTCGTTTTATACAATTCGATTCAATTGTATATTCCTGCCCAAGTCTCTTTTGTCTTTCTCTCTTTCTCATTTTATACAAATTCAAATTGTATATAATCGTTCTATACACTTATAATCATACAATTCGTTTTTATACAAGTCTCTGCCCGAGTGTCTTTCTCTTTCTCGTATTATACACTTCGTTTTATACAATTCGCTTCAACTGTATATGTATAGCGAATTATACAGTTTCTATGTTTGCTATGGAGCGCAATTATGTAAACTTTGATATAACATACAAATATAAATTTTTTATTTGCTATATGTGAAAGTTGCTCATTTAAGAACATGACTTTTTGCCTGGTTCGAGTAAGCTCACTTGCCCATGGGGCTTGAGCAATGTGGGCTTAATCGGTCCGTGGGCCGAATAATAATAAAGTAGATTACTAAAATTAAGTAACTAACAAAGGAATTCAAACTAGCCTTATGGTAACTTTCTTCCTGATTTATAAATTTATAAAAAAAAATACAAAAAAGAATTGTACGTCCGAAAAAGAAAAGAAAAACTCAAGATGGAGAATTTTGCTACAGGAAGACCTGACATTTGAATTTCAATAAACAACAAAGCACAATATATGCTACTTAATAAAAATATCAACAACAAAAAATAGATGAATATTTAAACTAAAGAATTGAAATAATAGCATGTGATTCAATGATTTGATCAGAAAATAAATATTGATTGTTTCACACAATGCTTGATATCCCAAAAAAATTGATCAATAATTTTTCTCCAACACATTTTTCTCTTGTTTGTTTCCAAATAAATATTTACAAACAATTAAAAAAAAAATGTTGAAAGTACCAAGTTATGATAGGATTAGTTATGATAGTATGTGCTAAAAGTATTTTCTATTGAGCTCTTGGTTTGTTGTATATAAAATAATATGTATTGCATTAATTTTAAGAACAAATTATTTATTTACAAAAGATATCCTTAACCTTATTTGGTTTTTTAATTTTTTTTTTCTTGCAAGTTTTAGTATTCACTTCCATCCTATTTATCTTAAATATTTTGTGTGTGCATTTCCATAATGGTAATGTATGTATTTTAAAAATAAAATTTTCTTTTTATTTAGCTTAAAAATAGAGTTTTCATCTTAAAATTGTTATAGCAAAAGAAGATTTATGAAACAAAATATAAATAAATATAAAAATTGCTCAAATAAATTGATTTATATAGTATAATTTTTCAATAGGAAAAATATAAAGAATTATCATAAAACAATGGAGGTTGTAAATGCTATTATACATGGTGTTAAAGATAATGTAAATATATATGAATGTGAAAAGTGAGGAAGGGAATATTTTTTTCATTTTACCTATTTTATCTCGAGATAAGTTATTTCGAAATTATAATACCACCCAATGAGAGAGTTAACTTTTTCCGATACTAATTATTAATCTCAAAATAAATTATTACGAACTTATCAACTAAACAATAAATTAATGACACTATAATTTTAATCTCGTGATTATTTGGTGTTATACTTCACTCTAAACGACCCCTAAAAGTCAAGAAAGGAAGTGATAAGAATTTCAGAAATTATTGATTAAAAGGGGTAAAATGAAAAAATAACAATTACCCTCTCATATCTCTTCCACAAATTTTGTATGTATATAATAGGAGTCAATTTAGGTCTGCTTTTGGTTAAATCAAAGTCTAAGAATTATATTTTTTCCAAGTGAAACAATGTACTATTTCCTTCACCCCATTATTTTTTTTAGTTATTCTCAAAAAAGGAAAAATTAAGTGTAACAATTTGTTCCCGTCATTACGGAAAAACTAATGGGGAAGAAATTTGGGCCTGAAAAACTTCTGACATGTAATTTGGATATTTCTTGCCTAGGCTAGACTGGACGAAATCTGAGTTAGAAGAGGTCTAGGGCGATCTTATTATGAATTTGATCACGTGAATGGATATCCAAGACATTAAGAAGATTGTACGGCTTTACGAAATCAAATTCGGGCGAGTAAAACTTCTGAAACTGCTCTTGGCGTGAAATGATAGTTTTAGAACGTCCAAGTTTGAAGGTGTGTTGTGAAATGGGAGCTTGTAACTCAAATTTTGAGTTTCTGTCTTTGTGCAAGCCGTTGGGGTGGGATTAATCCTGCCAAGGCGGGGCCCGCCGTAGCGGGATGGGGCCAGTCGCAACTTTCAAAGAAAAACCGTAAATACATTATTTTCTGCAAAACTTCGTTCTTAAGAGCTAACGGACAACACAAGGCATTTTTTATCTGATTTCCACGAATTCTCGCGCTAAATGTAAGTTAATTACTTCTCTAATTCGTATTTTGACTCTTAGAACTTAGAATCCTCGCTAATTACCGTTGGGAGAGGGTTTTGGTCTGAAGTTAATGGTGGGAAACCCTAGTTGAATATTAGGATCATCGATTTGACCTTGGGTTGATATTTTGATATTATCCAAATAAATTAAGCCTTATCTATTGATCCTTGCGTCAATGACTTGTTTTAGACCAAGAATAAGCTGAAAGACTCCAAAAGGGGAAGACTCAAGTGTCTTAGGAGTATTCAGGCTTGATTTTGAGGTAGGGGTGGTTCCACTTTCTGTTGTGTTATATATGCTTGTTAATTGCTCCATTGTATGCATGCATGTATGTGAATAGGGAAACATTAATCGAATCTAAGAAAATGATTAAGTATGAACAATTACATGTCATGTACTTGTTACTTGATTGTGTGACTATGTGCACTGTTTATTATGGGTGTGATTATGATTGTGGTCACGCTCCGACGCACTAACCGTTTGAGTGTGAATTCAATGAGAGAACCACTATGATTATATATTCATGTCTAATTATTGTTTATATTATGAACTCTACGTTGGTCTTGAAAGGATAAATAACACGTGTATACTATATATGAGTGTATATTATGTTGTGATTGCTTGTCTATGTTTCACTTATTGGAGTAGTCCTGTGATCCTATCAATACACTGTGATTGTGTACTGATACTGCACTTGCTCTTTCTTTATTGAGTACGAGACATCTTTAGGCGGTTACTAATCGACCTCAACTAGGAGATAATTGTTCGACATCGGATTCAAGGGTGAGCGCCAATTCTTCCAGGCTGCTATGAGTCCTCTTTTGTTTAGTCCATTCTCTTTGGACTCAGACTAATGTTTTAGATAATTCTTATGTTTGGTTGGGGTTGTACCCCTTTTTTCTTAGACTTGTTGAAATTAGAGTTTTGGTACAATGACTTTCAGGTTCTAGGAGTTGTTTTCCTCCATAGTTTGGTGTTTTGTTTTGTTAAATTTTCGAAGTTTATGGGAACTCAATATTTCCTTAGACATTTAAATCTGCTTATGTATCTTTTAATGCCTATCTTTTCGTTAAGTTGTTTAGTCGGGTTGTAGTAATGGTTCTCCTACCAGAGAAATTGATATTGGTGAATTACGACGGTGTGGGTCGTGACAGATTTGCCTAACATCGATATAAAATATGAGTATGACTGAAAGTAATGAATGATGTAAAGAGAGACAAGAATGATGATTTAGAACAGGGGTGATAATGGTGAAGATGGAAGTTGTGGTGATGACATCTAATTTAAAAAATGGAGAGATATGTTTAAGAAAGAATGAGGGAGGAATGAAGTGAAAATAAAAAATAATATTTTTTAAAAAATAAATAATTAATGATGTGTCATTTAAAATCTGATGTGGATGACGAGAAGTCATTTTTAGTGAGCGTTTGAAGTTCACACAAAGCCAAGAAGATTTAAAATAGTGAATTTCGTTGAGTTTAAGGGCTCAGTCGACAAACGATGAAATATAATCCACAAATAATAATAACAAATAAATAAATAAAATCAAAATAATGTACAATATGTCAAGAATTAAACTAATAGAAACGCAAAAAAAGATTAAATTAAAACAACCCAACCACTAAAAATGCATAACCATTTTGAACAAAACATAATTTTATAAGGAGATAAACATACAGATTAATAAAATAAAATAAAATTGATAAGAAGCACTTCGATGATATTAAAATAATAACACTTAGTGTAAAAATAAGAACAAAATAGTGAGAAAATATGGGTTAGTTTAGAGAAACATTTTTTAAATAAATCGGTGGTGTAAAAGCCTCCTAATGGAGATATGTAGCTTAACAGTTGGTTGTTGTTGTTAGTTGATTATTGGAGCTCGAAACTCACGTTTGCCGGAGCTTTGAGCTCGTTCCCTTGTCTGGAGTTTCAATTTCGCCACAAATGACAGAGGGGAGAGTAGTGGTTGTTTCCGATTGGAGTCTTGATTGGTTCGTTGGTTTTGAGAAGTGGGCTTGCTGATTCTAAAGTTGGAGGAGTGATTAACAGGTTTCTTGGGGATTTAGAAGAGAACAACGCATCTTCTTGAGGATTTAGTAGATCTTTCGAAACCTTCTATTAAGTTCGAATTATCAGAATTAGTAGTAATATTTTCTTTTCTTCTAAGCAAATAATAGAAGTATTTCTCATCTTTGAATATGACGTGCGTTGTTCCACTATCAACTACACAAATATCTTCATGACAGATATAAACAAACTAAAATATTACTATTAAACAAGGCTATTATATTTACAAGGATTAGAAAACACAAACTCACCAACTAATACAAATAAATAAAAAAGAAAATTATCTAGATTATCGTGAATCCTCAATGAACATTTTTCCTTCAGAGAATATAAAGAAATCTTCTACATCCATATGCATAGGCTCAACATTTGCTTTTGCATTATTATTCATCTTATACATGGGCTCAATATTATCTTGAGAGACAAAGTTTACTTCTGGATTATTATCAACCTTTTTTAAGGATGCATGATAGAGCTGAATCAGGCGCTTAGATGATTGGCAAGTGCGCGACAAATGCCCCATTCCTCCACATCTATGACATGCACTTTCTGAATTTTTCTTTTGTATCACATCTTATCTTTCACCCTTCATTTTATATTGCTGGTCATTTTTAGGTGCAAGACGACCATCATGATTATAATTTATTTTACGATCATGACCACGATAGGAGTCACGATCTCTTTTTCGTTGCTGATAATTTGTCTGATTCACGATCTCTCATGATTTTTTATCAATAGATTATTATGTCGTTCAGCAATAAGAAAATGTGAAAGTAATTCAAAATATTTTTTAAAATCCATTTTTCGATATTGTTGCTGCAGGAGCATACTCGAGGAGGAAAATGTGGAGTATAAATTTAATTGTGATATAATTCTATACATGGAAGAATTATATTCAGTTATACTTTTAAAGTCTGATAACCTCAGATTAAATCAATCATGACGCATATGTGGAAGAATGACTAACTTCAGATGGTCATATCTATCTTTCAAATTTTTTCACAGTACAAGGAGGTCTTTAATAGTGAGGTATTGCATTTTCAACCCCTCGTAAAAAAGGTGATGGAGAAATATCATAGTTTTTGCACGTTCTTGACTGGATGTCTAGTTATTATCCTTGATAATTTCTACCAAACTCATTGCATCCAGGTGAATTTTAGCATCTAGTATCCATGATGAATATCCTTTGCCCGATATATTCAAGGCAACAAATTCAAGTTCAGAAATATTAGACTTATTTTTTTTAAAAAATAAAATTCTTTTTCTTTTTACCTATTTAAAGTAGCTAGTGTTGGCAGAGTATCGCGCTGATAACGTGTTATTAAATAATTACTTAGCATATTTAAAATTAACACACTTAAAAAGAAGAACAAGGAGAGAATAATGTCTTTTCATCTATACATATCTTACATTTGTAAATGTACTAGATATTTATATTAGTAATTAGAAATGTCTAACTTGGCCACTATTTGCTAAGTGTTGATGATGTCCACATTGTATGCATATTTGTCTTGCAACATTACAAGTTATGTAAGTCACTATTTTGGTGTACTCCACTTGGTAGTGGTCATTGTTTACAACACTTTATTTTTTTTCTTTTTTTTTCTTTTTACCTTCATTATTTTTATCCCCCTTTTCATTTATTAATTATAGAATCCATTTAATTACATTCTTATTACTGTTTATTGTAAATAAAAAATTGGAGATGTCATGTAACAAATTCATTCTACATGACTTTAATATTTCTTTATGACATAGAAAATTTTCTTTATGACATTGAAGGTTAACAATAAATGCATAACAAATACGCTCCTAATATGTGTTAATAAATAGAATAACATTTAAATGTAAAATAAATAAAAATGAAAGCTATAGCTTAAGTTCACACACATAAAATTTAGATATAATAACTATTATTATATAGAAATATCAATATCCATCAATTTTCCAACACAAAAGAACATCACTCCATAATAGGAATAGTACTACTAATGAAATATACTTCTCCATTAAAGAAAAAAATAGAGAAATATTCAAAAAGAATAATTTAACTATTTAATTAAAAGCAGAAATTAGAATAATTTTAAACATTAGATCACTAAAAAAATAGTATAAGAAGAACTTAAAAATAATATATAGATTGTTTTGTTTTATTTTTTACCCTCTCTCCTCTCAGTAGAAATTATTCCTCATGTTATTTATAGTCGTTCTCTGAAAATGAAAATCATTATTTTCTCTCACTTTTTTCACTTGGTAGTTGATATTTTTGACAAAATTAAAATTGTAGGTCAACTGTATAATAATATTTGATAAAAATTTTCATTTAATTTGTTTTATGCTTTGTTTTTATTTTAGTGGCTATCCTACTATATATTTCAACTTTTATTTTCCATATTTGTTGCACATTTCCTTCATTTCTTTCTTTCTTATTTGTTCTTCTTTTCATCTTTAACTTGTGGATTCTACACAAAGAAAAGTATGTCCAACACATTATCATATTTGCTCAACTTTCGCTCCTCTCTTTCTTACTTCTTTAATATCTCCATTTGTGTTGGATAATTTTTTATAAATTCAGCATTGTGTTTATTTTGCCACATATGTTTAGTTGATATTTTCTTATTATATTGCAATATTTTATGCAAAGAAAGATTTAAAATATTAGTATTAAAATTAAATGACAACTTAGTATATATATGATATTTTTTTCTTATCAGGTTCATTATGGTATTATGGTATCAGAGCTAATTGTTTTGAGTATTTTTTGAAGAATTTGAATTTGAAGTTTAATTGTGGTTATGCCTTTATTTTCAATTCAGTTCAAAATTCAAATAAATCCTTCACGGTTTAATATTCGACTTTTATCCTTCAACTAAACTATGACGAAAAAAATTTATCTTCAATTTGTCCTAATCCAGTATTGCATTACCCTTAATAATACTGGTATCAAGACCTTTAGTGTCTATGTGAATTTCAGCACCCAATATCTATATGATAGATAATTTTATAAATTTAACATGATGAAAATTATCATAAAATAATCAAATTAGATTAAAGTAATAGAATTTTAACTATCAAAAATAAGAATATATACAGTACTCTTTAATAAGAAAATTTAATTCGATTAATTAATAAAGTATGTTGGACCTTGTATTATTTCGAGAACAGAGAAATTGAAAATATTCAAATGTATACTTGTATTTAGAATCTGAAAGTTGAAATAATTATATCATCGAAACATATCTTATAAGAAATATCATGACGATAACGTGTTAAAAAATAAAGACAATATGTTATGACTTTTTATAGCAAAAGAGAGATATTTTCATTGTTGCTATTCTTTCAATATCTTTTTAGATATATTTTTCTACAAATGAGATGAATTCACAAGTTAGGAGTGTATTTGTTATGCATTTATTGTTAACCTTTAATGTTATAAAGTAAATTTTCTATGTCATAAAGAAATCTTAAAGTCATGAAGAGTGAATTAGTTACTTGACATCTACAATTTTTTATTTACAACAAACAATAATAAAAATATAATTAAATGGATACTATAATTCATAAATGAAAAGAGGGATAAAAATAATAAAGGAAAAAAGTAAAAAAAAAAATATTTAAAAAAATGAAGAAAGTGTTATAAAACAATAATTACTACCACGTGGAGCTTACCAAAATAGTGACTTACATCACTTGTAATGTTGCAAGGTAAATATGCATGTCATATGGACACCATCAACTTGTCAAATAGTGGTGAAGTTACACATTTCTAATTACTACTACATATAGCTAGTACATTTACAAATGTAAGATATATATAGATGGAAAGATATTACTCTATTTTTGTTCTTCTTTTTTTATGTGTTAATTTTAAATTTGCTAAGTAATTATTTTATAACATAAAGAACAAAATAAAAAAATAAAATGAAAAAAGAACAAAAAAACAAAATAAAATAAGAACAAAAAAAATAAAAATAATTAATGATTGAATAAAATATTTGAAATTAAGTGTAAATTGAGCTTTGACGGGATGATTTATTTGAGTCGAATGGACACAATAGAGTTATCTAAAATTGTATTATTCAAGGGCAACTAATTCATATTTTATATTTAATTAATGTAGTTTTCCTAAAAGAATATCACCTTACTATAACTAGAATAATTGAACTTTATATTTTTCTTTAACTTTTAGCGAAATGATTTACATTCAGAAAAATATATAAAAATTATTTTAGACCACAATTTTAAAAGTTTTTCTTTTTTTCTTAAATATCATGTCTAATCAAATGGTGTCACATAAAACAAAATGAAGGAACCATTTTTCTTATATAAAATCTAACTATAATCATAGGCGAATCGAGAATTTCAAGAAAACGGGTGCACCATTGCTTTAAGGATAACATCAAAAATATTATAATAACAATAACTAAGGAAGCAAAACATAAAATATCACATTACCACAAAAAATCTCATCACTTTACACTTGTATGCGGCGATACTTCATATTTTAAAAACGATTTATTATAACATCATTACTTACATTTTCAAATATCTTACAAACTAAACAACCCATTACGTGGATCATTTTTTATGAGTTTCATTGAAGAGAATGATCTTTTCACACTTGCAGTAGCAACAGGCAAAATCAAAGTTAACTTTACATGTAAATAAATAAGAGATCAAGTTTGATCCATTTTGTTTGTGTCATTGTTGTGCAAGATCCTTAATCGCTTTCAAGTTGATAAACTTGCTATCACATTCTAAAGCATAGACAATGAAACTATTAAGCCGATAACTGAGATTTCGAAGTTAATTATCACCAAATTTACATGAACAATATCTAAAAAGCTTTCTATCAACTCTCCATTTTTGATAACATGTCGTAAAACTAGTGTTATTTACTCTTTATGTGAAATATCATTTGACTCATCAACTAGTATTCCAAAATAATCACCATTTAAGTCCTTGATGATATCTTTAATTCTTTCTTTAGTACAAGCATTTACGATCTCTTTTTGAATTGTTCAACAAATCATCATATCATTTTTTATAGCATGTTGTAATATCACCTTTTTCACATCCGGGCGATTAACCTCCTGAAATTTGAAAAGTTCAAGAAAATGACTTTTATAATCGAAATCTTCACTCTTATCATGACCACGAAATGGTAATTTATTTCTTAGGAGATACTTACCAACATCGATTGAGGCATTTAAAGAAATTCAATAATCACTTTTTATTTTTCACTTTGCTTGTAAAGAGAAGATTGAATTGATAGACGTTGATTCGCAAAATACAGTATCCTATTCAAACATTTGTTATAAATACTATTTACCTCACCAACATGCAATTAAATTATTTTCGGATCATGATTTCAATTTTAAGATCATCTTGTATAAATTATTTTTCCGTATTGCCACGACTTTCAATTTCATTCTTGAAGAGATAACAACACAAACAAAATATAGCATCATCGTTTATTCTATTTTTCAATCAAGCGAAATTTGGAGCATCAAATACTCGGGATTAAATTGGTGATTCCTAGTCCCAAATATTATTTTAGGGTGTATACAAAATTTTGATTGATAAGACCCAATCAAAATATAATGTCTTCTCACAACATTTCGAATATTGAAATTATATTCAAAGATGAGCTTTCTTTCTCCGAAATTCCGTTTGAGAGATACAATCAACATTTGAAGATAAAGGTGAAATTGTCTCTCTTTGAGCTTCTAGAGCTACATGTGAATTAATAAATAGACCGCTACTAAAATGTGGTTGCTTGATCATGAATTTATCCATTTCGATATTCAAGGATAAATGTTCCTACAAATTCAAATAATTATTCAACTTAATCACAAATTTAACTAGCAAATGTAAAATAAAATAACAGATTCGCACACCTTTTACAATAAAAAATAAAGGAATCTTACCCTTGCAAGCTCAAATAAAATAAAGAAAACGATACGTGCAAATCTAATCAAAAATTAAGAAATCACGCTTTTTTCACATTTAACAATAAGAAAATCACACGTGCATAATAAAAAGAGAATGTGTACCTCTTTTGCATTCGAAATCACATATTCATAATAAAGAAGAGAAATCAACCCCTTTCACATTAAAAAAAATAAGAAAGTCGCAACCTTTTTTAAAAAAAAATAAGAAAATCACACCCTTTAAGATTGACAATATGACATAAAACACATTCCTCAAAAGTTACGTACATCCAAAAAATATGTAAGTTTGGGATAATCAATTCATTAGATTTTGATGATTTCCTCTTATAAGTAATGATAATATTATTGATTTTTATGGAAACCTTGATTTAAGTGATATATTTTTTTTTTTAAAAATATTTTGTTAGTTTGTTAATAAAAAGTAAAATCATAAACTTAAAAAAATATCATAAACTTTGATAGTGATGATTTTTCTAGATTCTTGACTTGAAGTTAGAGACTTGGAGCTTCTTTGTTTGGAAAACAAAAGGTAAATTTGAATAGAGAAGAAAAATATTTTTGGAACTTGAAAAGTGGACGGGAAGGAAACTTTTGAAATCTGTTGTTTTTAGAACTTATTGTGGCTAGTTGGGATCAAACTTGAGACTTTGGTGTTGAAATCGAATGTCAAACCAGTGAACCACTCAGCCACTTTGAGAATGGGTTCTACAAGTTGTTGACACCCAATTTTGGCCTAACATTTCAAAATTCAGGACTTTATTTATTTAATAGCTCAAAATATTTTTTTATAAATTAATAAGTTTATCGATAACTATCTTTATTTATCAAAATTAAAATTTTTTTATTAGTTAATTTTAAAATTATATTTTTACATGTCATTAGTACTTTCATTATTGTTGACACCCAATTTTGATCCTCCTCGATAGTAATTAATCACCGAGCTTCTCAAGTTTAAACGATTTAAAGTAATTAATTTTATAGATTTCAAAATAAATAATAAATAAAATAATATAATAATAATAAATAACTTTTAGCTTGCAAGTTATTGTAAATAAGGTTTTGACACTTTCGCATTGTTTTTGCTAATGTGTGGGTCTCACATAATTATTTATATAATTATTATAGTTTACCGATATTTCAAAATTGAAAATAACAGTAATATTTTGGTTTTACACAAATATTTGGTTAATTATTTTAGCTCATATTTTGAATCTTTGATTTATATTTGAATTAATTATTTTATTTTGTTAACCTTAAGAAGCTTGTTAATTAATTCATTTTTTTTTAAATTTTAATCCTTGGCCATTTACAGTTTATTTTGGCTAAATTGGTGATATTATTAGCCAAAGACAAAATTTGGGCCAGTTAGTGACCTACTACCCAGCCCACTCCCCTTTCTTATTTTCTGAATTCAAATATCGGTCCACCTCATTTCAAAACCAGACCCAACTTCTCTCTTTTATTCCTTAACCCAGGCCCAAATTTTAATTTCCCAACCCAATTCCTATACTTTTCGATAAAGCATTTTAATCCCAGCCCATTTTCTTAACCATCTGACCTGGCCCACTCCTATCCTCCTAAGAAGTCCAGAACGTTAGCTCCTGCGTTCATTCCTAGCAAACGAGGTTCAAACGTCTACAGTTCCGAAAACGACAACTAACGGCAGCACGCGTGAAGGCCACCCCCCAGACCCCTACGCGCGCCACTGCGTGAAGTTCACGAAGGAGCACGGTGTTGGTTGGAAAGCGAAAGCAACGCGTCTTCTTCCCCCTCCTGCTCCCAGTACGAATTTGTACAAAGAACAGTGCTAGGCGGCCGAATCTCCGCATCCCTCTCATCCTTGAGGCGAAATCGGACGGTTCTCATCCTTTTGCCGTTGAAAAGCTGAGCAAGGTTCGTACAAGGAACAACTTTCATCGTCCTTGAATTTTTTGAATTTTTGGGAATCGTTTAGAATTTCCATATCTACCTTTTTCCCTCCAATCCGAAAAAACCCGAATTTTTCAGCTATAAGTAATCTTTTCCATTCATTTGGAAAGGGTTCTTCTTGGTGATTTTTTTAGCTCAAGCATAGGAATCACACAGATAAACAACCAAAATCCATACCAGAATACCTTTCGAAAAGAGGGAAGAAAAACCTTTTTCGAGCGATTTTTAAACATAGAAAACAGAACTAAGGGAATTTTTTTGTTAGAAAAAGTTTCGGGGAATCGAAACTTGGAAAAGCTTTTTGAAAGTAATTTTAGGAAGTAAAGATACGAAGAAATTTCTTCTTTCAAGGAGTTTTAGTGAAAGAGAACAATAGAGATAAGGATATAGCGAGGCGATTCAAGATAACAAATTTTGGTTTCGTCGGAGTACCAAGTTTCCTATTCTGTTTTGCGTCGTTTCTGCTCAGTTCTATCGGAGATTCGGGTTTTGTGGTGAAGGCGCCATTTTTTGCTCGTTGCTGTCCAGTTCAGCTGCATCGAAAGGGGTAATACTTATTTCCTTTCTTTTAGTTTTCTCCTCATTCTCTATTTACATCTCTGTGTGATTTGTTTGATGTTGGGAAATCTCTGTTACATGACTATTTTCGGATAGTCACTATTGGCTTGTTGACGGTTTGGTGTGTATGCGTTCTTCTTTGTAGTGTCTATAGATTTGGCCACTATCGAGTTACAAGTTTCATGAGTATGTGCTTAGTTATAGTCTCTCAAATTCTTGTCTTTGAGTTCACTACGATTTCCTTTCTCGTGTGTCGAGTGGGTTATGTCGAATCTCTTCTCGTTGCTCGTTGAATTATTAACCTTGAAAGCTCCTTCTCTTGATGCTCTTTTATTTTACGCATGAAAGTATATTTAATCAAAGTCAGAGATAGGAATAAAATAGTAATTTCTATGTTGCCTTTTTTTTAAGCATGTCTTTTGCTCTTGCCTTCTTTCCTTACTCATAGTCGCGAAAATATGGAAATATCTCTTTAATTTCATCTGGTTGTCTTAGTACTGTTTGTTGTGAAAATGTTTAATGTAAAGCTTTGAGGTTTCACTTTAATGTCATATAATTCTTTTTTTTTCCTTTCTTGAATGTGTTAGAGCACAATGCATTTTTTTTGGATATTTGAGATTATTGTTGGTCAAGAATAAATGACGGATTTTTTTTCCTTTGCTTAGTCTCGTTTTTAACTGTTTCCATGGTTCAATCGTGATGCTTTAGGACCTGCATTTTTTTTATTTAGTACAGTTGTATCCATCTTTGTTCGAATTCGTTCGATGTGCCCTCTCTTGCTATCTATGTATTATTTTTTTCATCATGTCGTGTCTAGACATTGAGTCATGTTATATCTAGGTCCGTCGTTTGTTAAGCGTTTCGCTGCTTGTTCAGTCTTTGTTGGTTGAGACAATCAGCTTGTCAAAGTTATATCATACTGAAAGTGCCAATAAGATTATTATGTCGTTCCTTAGTATATTTTAGGCATGATTCGGTTTTTATCTGTATGAAATTTAGTCGCTTGGGCCTTTCATTTCGGCAGCGTGTCTCAAGATTGATTAAAATTCTGTTTTGGTCAAATTGTCGGTGGTCATCTGATCAGCTTGCTCTCGTTTTTTTTTTACTGATTGATGCAGAGTTGTCCATGGTGTATAACAAGCATGTGGTCTTTCTTTCTCTTTCCTTATTTTATGAATCTGTCAGTGTTAAAATGCTCTTTTTATTTGTTGTTGTCATTTCATTTCCTTGATAAGAAATGCATATGCTGGTGATTTTCACTAATGTTATTATGTGCATTTAGCCTATGTCTAAATATTAGGCCCTATGACTAAATTTTAGGCTTCTGAGCTCTAGAAATGCTCCCAGATTCGACTTTGATTCATTTAGTAAGAGTTTCTATATGTTTAGTATAGATCATTTTTTTTTATTTTAAATGGAATGTCATCGCTTTAGGGATGTGTTTTGAAACCAATGTTTTGTCAAGATAGCTTAGTTTGTTTTAAACTTACTGTAGCTTGACTCCAATACAAAATTATTGATTTCTTAGATTATGATTTTGGTGTTGGACTGCTGGAATTATTTTTTTTCTCTGATATATTCGATATTTTCAAGTTTGCTATTCAATCATTTTAATCGAGCTCGTGATGTTTGTTTGAGAGATAATTTGGGATAAATCGCCTCTTTCTCTCTAATTTGTTGTGCCACCTGCTAAATAGTCTTGGGTCGAAAAATGTCAGCTATATTGTGGACATGTTTTCTAGATATTATGTTTCGTATTTGGGTTATTCTTCGTGTTGTGAGTGCGTATTAGCGAGATATAATTCAAGATTGTCTATTGTGTTTTGGCCTAGGACTTCTATCATAATTGAATTTTATGTGGATTAATAGTCATGCTTCATTTATAAGCAGCTGCTTTTGTTTTGAAATTAAACCTTTGTTGTTCTTTGTGTGATATTACAGCTTGTTGCCAGTGTTGATTTATTTGTCTTGTTATGGTTATCATTATGACATTTCTTCTTTATTTTACTTGCGATTGATTTTTTTTTCTTTTTCTTTTTTTGTGTTATTAGTTTTTTTTATTTTTCTTAAAAAATTAAGTGGCGACTCTCCAAAAGTCGAAAACTTACAAAAAATATTTTTTCGATAAAACAATTATGTTTTTTTTCTTAATATTTTGAATAGTCAAAAATTTATTCAAATACGGATAAAATTTGCACCGATGATTTTGGGCTACAATCCCAAGTTCACACATTTGGGCCCTTGCATAATTTTTTTTCCTATTTAAGTTTAGATTAGGTCAAAAAATAGTGGTGGTTAATTTATTTTTAGGGTTGTAAATTTTCAAATCTTTATCCACAAAAGAATTTCACTAGTCAATAGTTTTCCGGCTGCTACCACTCCGCAATCCGGCAACCCAAAAACACCTTCATTTTCTCTTTTTTTCCAGCAAAATCCAACCGGATTCAACTCCAAGACCCTTCTCCCATTTTTCATTTTTTTCAGATGAGCAACCACCACCCAATAACGAGCTCTAAGCTCTGTTTTTCGGCCAGCAACTTCAAATCTCGACCGCCAGTGACCAGATCCTTTCACCTTCGCCATCTCCAGCAAGGTTGTGAGCTCCGAAGCACTGACATCAATCAAAATCATACGGAAAATGAAGTCAATGCGCTTAACAACTAGATCTCACCGAATTTGCTATCTCTAGGTGACCATGCTCCTTTCTTTTGTTATTCCATACTTTTGACTACAGTGTATCTCTTCTTTGAGATTAATGTTTGTGAAGTTGGATTTAATTGTTTTATTGATTTATTTTATTTTATTTTATTGTGTTTTTATTATTATTTTTTAAAGAATAAGAATGTTGTTGATATCATTTTAGATTCTTTTTTATATTATTTTATTGACTTGGTGTTGATCTAGTTTAGGAAATTAGTTCTAGTGAGTTTTATTTTGTTTTAATTATGGGCTGCTTGTTATTATTTTTATCATTTATTTTCTTTATTTTTGTCACACTTTCTATTTTGTAAAATTTGCTTGCTCATTTATTTCCACTAATATGGCCTTGTTTTTTTTTAATTTAGTTAGTATAAATTGTGTTCATAGTGGTGGTTAATTTATTTTTAGGGTTGTAAATTTTCAAATCTTTATCCACAAAAGAATTTCACTAGTCAATAGTTTCCGGCTGCTACCACTCCGCAATCCGGCAACCCAAAAACACCTTCATTTTCTCTTTTTTTCCAGCAAAATCCAACCGGATTCAACTCCAAGACCCTTCTCCCATTTTTCATTTTTTTCAGATGAGCAACCACCACCCAATAACGAGCTCTAAGCTCTGTTTTTCGGCCAGCAACTTCAAATCTCGACCGCCAGTGACCAGATCCTTTCACCTTCGCCATCTCCAGCAAGGTTGTGAGCTCCGAAGCACTGACATCAATCAAAATCATACGGAAAATGAAGTCAATGCGCTTAACAACTAGATCTCACCGAATTTGCTATCTCTAGGTGACCATGCTCCTTTCTTTGTTATTCCATACTTTTGACTACAGTGTATCTCTTCTTTGAGATTAATGTTTTGAAGTTGGATTTAATGTTTTATTGATTTATTTTATTTTATTTTATTGTGTTTTTATTATTATTTTTTAAAGAATAAGAATGTTGTTGATATCATTTTAGATTCTTTTTTATATTATTTTATTGACTTGGTGTTGATCTAGTTTAGGAAATTAGTTCTAGTGAGTTTTATTTTGTTTTAATTATGGGCTGCTTGTTATTATTTTTATCATTTATTTTCTTTATTTTTGTCACACTTTCTATTTTGTAAAATTTGCTTGCTCATTTATTTCCACTAATATGGCCTTGTTTTTTTTTAATTTAGTTAGTATAAATTGTGTTCATGATATACCCCTCTATTAAAATTAATTTTATTTTAGGATTTGAATACCCTATGTTATTGTTCTGTTTTCTTCGTCCTTAAATTTGATTTTTCTTATTTTATTGTTGCTGCCCCATTTTCTTGTTCCTACATGGTCTCTCTTTGATTTATTAAAAAATTGTATATGCATTTCAAATGTATTTCAAGTTAGTGCAGTTGTTATGCGGTCATTATTAATATTTTATTATATTGTTATTTTGGCATATCTATATTGCATGTTATCTGTATTTTTTTTTGTTAGTTTCATATAATTGTGTATTAATTTTATATATTTCAAGTTAAAATTAATTTACATTTTTATCACGTTTTGGGCATCTACTTGTTTATATATATATATATATATATATATATATATATATATATATATATATATTATAAATTATTAAGTTGTTTCGATATAAATAGGTTTAATGACTGTCTTTAGGCATACTTGTTTTGTATTTAATTTTTTATTATATTGTCTAGGTGTTCGCTTTGATTAGAAACATTAAATAATAATTATTATTGCATATTTTGGTATGAATTTTGATTTTGGGCTCATCTTTTTATGTCTTTGGCTTTCCTATTATATTAAACTAGTGACTTAGCCGCGCTTCAAAGCGGTTATGAAATGAATTAAAAAAAATTTAATACTAAATCATAAAAGATAAGTTATGAAAAATCAATTATATATCTATATTTTGTAACAATAGTTATTCCAAGTTATCTATAAGGTACATACTCTTTAGTTGAACTTTTTAGTTTTTTACATCATTTTTTTTTAATTCGGACTTCTTCCTCCTCTTTGTTATAACTTCATCACTACATACTTTCTAGTATTTATATGTTCACCAACCTAAAAAATTATCATATCAAAATTACTAAAAAAAGTTAATTAAAATTAAAAAAACAAAATAATGTTAGAAAGAAAATACATTTAAAAATACAAAAAAAAAAAAGAGAAAAAAAAAAGAATTAGCTAAACAAAAAAAATTGAAAAAATGGCATACACAAATTCCTAATTCATCTAGTTTTGTTTAGCTTATATAAAAAAATATTAATAGTATATTTCATATTGCAAATTAATACTACATTCAATATATACATTCCTAAGAATGAAGAGTCATTGTAATTAAGAGGATTAAGGATGTTATTTCAATATTTTTGACATTTGTATATTATGACACAAAATAATGAATATTAATCATAGAAAATGATAAGACAATCCGACATAAAGTTATTGAGACATTTATTTTTATAATAAGTTCAATAATAAGTAGGAATTAAAAAAAATCACCAAAGTATAGATAGAAAGTACCACACTATTCTAGTCCAATAATTATTATATAGATAGATAGATAGACTTTTAAGAATAGTCAATTTCTTTCCTAGGAAAATCAACACATTATTTTAGAAGAAAAAGTTAACATTTACCCGGTATAAAAAAGAATTATATATGTAACGCTCCAAATTTTATCGAAAAATATTGTTCTTGGAAAATACATACCTTATATTTGAAAAATAACTAATTAGCGCCACAAAATTTCTTCTTCATTGATTTTGGGCTCATCTTTTTATGTCTTTGGCTTTCCTATTATATTAAACTAGTGACTTAGCCGCGCTTTATGCGGTTATGAAATGAATTAAAAAAAATTTAATACTAAATCATAAAAGATAAGTTATGAAAAATCAATTATATATCTATATTTTGTAACAATAGTTATTCCAAGTTATCTATAAGGTACATACTCTTTAGTTGAACTTTTTAGTTTTTTACATCATTTTTTTTTAATTCGGACTTCTTCCTCCTCTTTGTTATAACTTCATCACTACATACTTTCTAGTATTTATATGTTCACCAACCTAAAAAATTATCATATCAAAATTACTAAAAAAAGTTAATTAAAATTAAAAAAACAAAATAATGTTAGAAAGAAAATACATTTAAAAATAAAAAAAAAAAAAGAGAAAAAAAAAAGAATTAGCTAAACAAAAAAAATTGAAAAAATGGCATACACAAATTCCTAATTCATCTAGTTTTGTTTAGCTTATATAAAAAAATATTAATAGTATATTTCATATTGCAAATTAATACTACATTCAATATATACATTCCTAAGAATGAAGAGTCATTGTAATTAAGAGGATTAAGGATGTTATTTCAATATTTTTGACATTTGTATATTATGACACAAAATAATGAATATTAATCATAGAAAATGATAAGACAATCCGACATAAAGTTATTGAGACATTTATTTTTATAATAAGTTCAATAATAAGTAGGAATTAAAAAAAATCACCAAAGTATAGATAGAAAGTACCACACTATTCTAGTCCAATAATTATTATATAGATAGATAGATAGACTTTTAAGAATAGTCAATTTCTTTCCTAGGAAAATCAACACATTATTTTAGAAGAAAAAGTTAACATTTACCCGGTATAAAAAAGAATTATATATGTAACGCTCCAAATTTTATCGAAAAATATTGTTCTTGGAAAATACATACCTTATATTTGAAAAATAACTAATTAGCGCCACAAAATTTCTTCTTCATTGATTTTGGGCTCATCTTTTTATGTCTTTGGCTTTCCTATTATATTAAACTAGTGACTTAGCCGCGCTTTATGCGGTTATGAAATGAATTAAAAAAAATTTAATACTAAATCATAAAAGATAAGTTATGAAAAATCAATTATATATCTATATTTTGTAACAATAGTTATTCCAAGTTATCTATAAGGTACATACTCTTTAGTTGAACTTTTTAGTTTTTTACATCATTTTTTTTTAATTCGGACTTCTTCCTCCTCTTTGTTATAACTTCATCACTACATACTTTCTAGTATTTATATGTTCACCAACCTAAAAAATTATCATATCAAAATTACTAAAAAAAGTTAATTAAAATTAAAAAAACAAAATAATGTTAGAAAGAAAATACATTTAAAAATACAAAAAAAAAAAGAGAAAAAAAAAGAATTAGCTAAACAAAAAAATTGAAAAAATGGCATACACAAATTCCTAATTCATCTAGTTTTGTTTAGCTTATATAAAAAAATATTAATAGTATATTTCATATTGCAAATTAATACTACATTCAATATATACATTCCTAAGAATGAAGAGTCATTGTAATTAAGAGGATTAAGGATGTTATTTCAATATTTTTGACATTTGTATATTATGACACAAAATAATGAATATTAATCATAGAAAATGATAAGACAATCCGACATAAAGTTATTGAGACATTTATTTTTATAATAAGTTCAATAATAAGTAGGAATTAAAAAAAATCACCAAAGTATAGATAGAAAGTACCACACTATTCTAGTCCAATAATTATTATATAGATAGATAGATAGACTTTTAAGAATAGTCAATTTCTTTCCTAGGAAAATCAACACATTATTTTAGAAGAAAAAGTTAACATTTACCCGGTATAAAAAAGAATTATATATGTAACGCTCCAAATTTTATCGAAAAATATTGTTCTTGGAAAATACATACCTTATATTTGAAAAATAACTAATTAGCGCCACAAAATTTCTTCTTCATTTTGTCAAACTTGTACAAAACTAATCTGACACTGTCATTAAAAAACGTCTTCACCTTGTCCTCGTGTTTGGCTACTATGACAAAAAAAAGAAATTATGTAAAACATATCTATAATCTTCATGAACATGGTAGCCATGCATATTTTCGCATCACTTTTTATATATTCTCTCTCTAAGTTATTAAATACATGATCAATGAAGAAAATAAACAAAAACGAAAAAAATGAAAGGAAACATGAAAATAAATATCAAACAACTCCATATATAATTGTTATTTATAGATTGTTTGAGTCCTAAGAATTAGATAGAAGGAAGTTGAGAAGACATTATTTAAGTGGAGAATGCAAAAAGATGGAGTTTTTTTTGTAACTCATCAATAATAATTGAATATAATAAATATGATAGATTTTAAAATTATTACACAAATAATTAATAAAAAATGAATGAAGAAAATTTAAAAAAATTTATCAAAAAACAAAAAAATGAATCCTCATTTTAGAAGCATGCCACATCAGCAACCCTATGATTCAACTTTATATTATTATATAGATTTCAATAGACATTTAAGAATAACATTGATATTCTTATAGCATATAAATATCGATCTTTAGTAGAAGAAATAATCTAAAAAATCAAAATAAAATGGCAAATCAAATTCTAATACATTTTTATGCAATTTAGGACAATTAATTTTTGAAATAAACAAAGAAATAAAAAGAAAAAAGAAAAAAGAAATGATTTAAGGAAATGCATAACATTATTGATGAATTTAAAGAAAGAAATTTAAAAAATTAATAGCATCAATGATGAAATAATTTAAATATGGGCGTATTTGATAATTCAGTTTTGAGGTAGAATTTTCTGTCTTTGCAAAATTTGGAAAAATATTTAAAAAGAAAGAAAATAATAAATAAACTTCCACATAATTTTCAATAATTATTTAAGAAAAATATAAGAGAAAATGTCAAAATAAAATTGATTAAAATAAACAAATATCTGAAATAAGAAGGTTGTCATCTTTTTCTTAATTTTATTATTACATATATATAAATGAATTTTTAGCCGAAGAAGTGATCTAAACTAAAATAAGTTAAATTTCATAAAAAAATATATATTTGATTCTTATCATGTTATAATAACAAATATCTTGTAAAAAACAAATTAAAAAGGTAAAAAAATTACTAAAAAAAAGTGCATTAAGGAAATGATATAAATGAAAGTAATAATCAAAATGAAGTAAGAAAAAATAATATGATTGGTGATGAATGGAGTTAAATGTAGTCACTTTGATATTCAGTTGAAGGTAAAAATTTTAGTTTTTAAAAATTAAAATTTATCAAATTTAAAAACAAAAAAAATTAAAAAAGTAAATAAATTTTAGGCCTTTATATATATATATATATATATATATATATATATATATATATATATATATATATATATATTAATAAAGATATACTAAAGAAAATAAAACCTTAATCAAAGATATACTAAAGAAAATAAAACAAACTTCAATTAAAGTTATATAAAAGAAAAAAAAGTATAATTAAAGATAGATAAGAAAAAAAAACGTTTTAAGAGAAAAAAAACAAAAAAAAAAAAACGGAAGTTAGAAATAAATGACAAATTAAAGTCTATTTATGTATAATAAAAATGCATTTTTTAAATAAAGTTATAACAGTTAGTTTTAAAATAAATAAATAAAAAGAACAAAGAAAGGAATTTTTTTTTTTAAGGAAATGATATAAATTACATTAATGATGAGTTTAAGGAAAAAAAATTTTAAAAATTAATAGCATCTATGATGAAAGGATTTAAGTATGGTCATATTTGATATTGTGAAAAATATCAAGGTAAAAATTTCATTAAAAATTAGGTAAAATTCACAAAATAAGAATTGGAAAAATAAATAAATAAATCTAGACACAATTTTTAGCAATTATTCTAAGAAAATATAAGAGAAAATGTCATAAAAATATGATAAAATAAATAAATATCTTAAGTGAGAAGGTTGTCATTCTTTTCTAACTTTTACTTTATTATCATTACGTTATGAATATTTTCTCAGAAGAAATGAACTAAATTTAATTTAAATAAAATAAATTAAATTTTATAAAATATACATGCAATTCTTAGCAATTTATAATAACTATTATCTTGTAACAAATAAATAAATAAAATGTAAGAAAAAAGAAAAAGGAAAGAAGCAATTTAAAGAAATGATATAAATTATACTATAAAGAGATCAAATTAAGGCAAGGAAGTAAAACTAATGATGAGTGAAATTAAATATGATCAACTTTGATATTCAATAAAATTTGAAAGTGAAATTTTCGATTGTTTAGAATTAGAAATAAACATCAAATCTAAAAACAAAAAAAAATTACAAAAATATAGACAAACTTCAGTTAAAAATATATAAAAGATAATAAAACAAACTTTAATTAAAAATAGATGATGATAAATAAATTAGAAATACGTTTTAATGAAAAAACAAAAAAAAAATGGAATTAAAATATTGGTAGATTTCTCCATATTCTCATCCTAATTTAATATGAATTCCATAAATAAATTAAATCTCTCTAAATAATCTTTCTTGTTCTTGGACCACTTATTATTCATTGTATAAGTTTCTCAATCAAAATGATTATTTCTCTCAATATATAATTTTTGTAGAAGAAGAAATTCTAGTGCAATGTCATTTAAAAAACTCTTTATATTTTGAAGAAATTTGATTATTACATGATTTTTCTTCTTACATCAGTATCTTCAGAAATATCATGAGAAATTATCTCTTTCTCTTTTCAAGAAAAAATAACACTCCATCATCAGAAGAAGAACAAACAAAGTAAAAGAGTCACGATGTTTTTGTTCATTCTAATATCTATTTTCCTCATCTCTAAATTAGCTTGCAATGTGTTGTGTCAATTTTGTTGTTCTTTTTCTGTTGCTTGTTATTTTTGTCTTCTTTTCTATTGTTGTTGTTGTTTTGGTGTGTTGTTGAATTTTTCTCTCACTGATACATGCATGTATGTTCAATGAAACTTGTTTGATGTTCCTGCAAAATTTAAAAAATTAAATAGATAAGAAAATTAAGTCAAACAAAAAAAAATCTGACCACAAAAATAATATATTGAGTATCAAACAACTCCATATATGGTTGTTATTGATAGATTATTTGAGTCTAAGAATAAGATAGGTGAAAGTTGAGAAGACATGTTATTTAAGTGGAGAATGCAAAAAGATGGAGTTTTTTTTGTAACTCATCAATAATAATTGAATATAATAAATATGATAGATTTTTAAATTATTAAATAAATAATTAATAAAAAATGAAAGAAGAAAATTCAAAACAAAAATGTCAAAAGACAAAAAAAAAAATTAATCCTGGCTTTAGAAGCATGCCACATCAACCTCCGTGTGATTCAGATTTATATTATTATATAGATTATTGGCTTGTTTCTTTATTATATTTAGAACTATTTTATTATTTTTTTTGTCTCTGTATTTATATGCTCACTTAAATTCTTGTTCAGTGCCTATCTTAATATTATATTGTCTCTACACTTTAACAAATTATTTTTCTCACTTTGCTATTCGATTTGTTATAGTTTTTTTTTTTTTTCTTAGTATTTTTATTTGTCTATCGTGCTATTATTATTTTAGTTATCGAACAATTCTCTATTGATCTCCTCGATATGTATCGGTTAAAATGATCTTCAATTCTTTCTTTAATATAGTTTTTTGCTATTCTTATTTTGTTAAAATTGGCCAATGAAAAAGATCTCTCCGTCGATTTGAGAGGCCTTCTCATTTTTAAAAGACGGATATTTTAGTTTAAGTTTATATGTTTATATGTTAAAATCGGCAAATGAAAAAATTTCTCCGTCGGTTTTGGAGGCCTCCACATTGTAAAAGACGGAAATTTAGTTTGAGTTTATATATTTTATTTATTTAAATTGACCAATGAGAAAAATCTCTCCGTCGATTTTGGAGGTCTTCTTAAAAGACGGATATTTTAGTTTAAGTTTATATTTTTATATGTTAAAATCGGCAAATGAAAAAATTTCTCCGTCGATTTTGGAGGCCTCCACATTGTAAAAGACGGAAATTTAGTTTAAGTTTATATATTTTATTTATTTAAATTGGCCAATGAGAAAAATCTCTCCGTCGGTTTTGGAGGCCTTCCCATTTTTTTAAGACGGAAATTTAGTTAAGTTTATATTATTTACTTTTTAAAATTGATCGATGAAGAAATTACCGTCGATTTCCAAGGCCCCTCTTGTTAATAAGACGGGTTTTTATTTTCTAAGTTATTATTTGAGTTATTCATTTTTATTTATATTTACGTAGTACTAACTCTTTTACTAAGTGTATTTACAGGTACACCGGGTTGCTTTCCATCGAATAAAATTCGAATTGTAATTTTATTTATTATTGTGTATATTATTGGCGATAGGCAAACTTAGGGCATTTCTTATTATTGTTTTATTTTATTATTTGTATATTGCATGCCTATTATACTTTTTTTATAGTTTTATTTGCTTCTTAAAATGAAAAAATAAATTCAGTCGGGATCCACAATTGTGGAATTTGAAGGGTGCCTAACACCTTCCCATTGAAATAACCTGAATCGTTTTCTAGAATTTAATAATTTCGTAAACCATTTCATGGTTTCCTATTTTTTTCTTAAAATTAGGTGGCGACTCCTTTAAAATATGTTTATTCTTAAAAAAAAATTAAAACTGAATCAATTGATTATTTTTTGAGTCACCGCAATGTTTCGCCCTATTTTAATAGAGTAGGGATGTAAACACAAGTTTTTATTTAATCAATTATTTAATAATTATACAAATAATATATCGAGTTTAGTCGAATTATCACGAATTATTGTGACCCAATATTAATACATAAATCCGCCCCTGACTATATTTGTTGAAAGTGTCAAATTCATTATGGTATCAGAGCTAATTATCATAAATGTTCTATTAAAAAATTAAGTTCTTGAAAATTTAAAAGAGTAAATTTTCAAATGAATGGATATAGGCAAAACTAACTATTATAATTATAAAAATAATAGGTTAAAGAAGCACTGGATTGATGAAACTAATTTTATAGTAAAACAATCATGATTTTAAAATTAAATATTTTTTTAAAATACTTTTTAGGGTAAAGACTCCAATAAGGGTGTCAACCCTGATAAAGTTATTGTTGATCTCTTTTTACATTACCTAAATACTCCATCGTGTATCGTTTAGATATTCTAAAAAACTCCTTAATTTTACTTGTAATGTTTCAAAAAACTATTGATAGTTATTGATTAGGCACTTACATAATACAAAATCAGTATGAATTAGATCATTATTATTTTTTAAAATTTTCTTTCAGTACTATTCGTTAGTAATTTGTTGAACCTATAGAACAAAGACTATATATATGTATAAAAGAAATGTGAATAAGCAAGCAACAATCTGTCAACATGCTTGTTTGCTTATCCACATTCCACATTTATTAGCTAAGTAATAAAAAGTTATTTATTTTATTAATAATTGTAAGATTACTAAGGTATTATATTATGTGAGTAGTGTGGACCCATTAATTTTGTAATTTAACATATTTATTAGTTAGTAAAAAATGTAGGTGTCATTTGAATTGCTCATTTTTATCTGCAATGATAAGCTTCTTTCAAATATAACTCTTAATCACATTTCTTACGTAGTAAAAATAATTTTGGCTCTATTGATATAAAAATATTTTATGGTCTTTGATTATATTTTGTTAGGATAAATGGGCAAAGCTCAAAATAAAAATATAAAAGAGTAGCAGCAAAATGCTGCAAAAATAAAAAAATTAGAAAAATAATGTGTGCCCGATCACTCGAACAGAAGAAAAAATACGAAGAAAAATAAAAGAAAATGGAGGAGAAAATTGTGATTTTCACCCCAATGTGTTAAGGTAATGCTTCTCGTCCTTTTCATTAAATTTTTATGTGATTATGAAAAGATTTTTAGAGTAGAAACGTGTATAATTTATAGAAAATATAGCTTTAGGGTTCTTAGAATAAAATCTTGATTTGGAGATCAAATAACGATCCATTTTATCTGAAATTTTTTTCTGCGATTCTTTTTTTTTATCATGGGTAAATATAATCAGAAAGAAAATTTCAATTTCAAATTTAGTGGCTCAGGATCACTTTTTTATTGGATTTTTTAGTCGAAACTAAATATAGTAATATGGGTGTCATTATTGAGAATTATATATCTGATAGATTGGAAGCACTTTGAAGCTTTATGAAAGGGGAAGACCCAAGTCCCGGAGTAATTGTTCGATTGTTTGAAGCAAGAAGATTTTTCAACCCTTGTTAAGTGTATAGAATTGTATTTCCTTGTGGTGTGTGTTGGAGAGTAATGGGACTTGGTGATGGGTTGACTTGTCCAAATCATTCTAAGGGAAAAGGGACGGATTTACCCCCAAACTTTAATAAATGGTACGTCTATGTGCTCCGTTATACTTTGTGTCCACATAAACCCCTTCCGTCCAATTATAGGTACACATATATCCCTCTCATTAACGGACCCCTCATTTTTTACATGTGTCTTAATCTTATTGAACTACCCATTTGACCCTTTTTTAATCCATAAACCAACCATTCGCCCCATAAACCAATAACCCATCCAATTTCCTCTAAAAGGAATCCTAATTAAAAGACCCAAATTAATTAGGATTTATAGATTAATTTGGATCTTTTTGATTGCTGGATTGAAAGACAAACGACATGTAGCTTTTTACAAGAAGCTAATGTCAAACAATTATGTTACCTGTTGAAAGGAATCCATCAGGCAACTTAAGCGCTTTAGCAAGCCAATTCAAAACGATCATTTTGAGTTCTGTTGCTGTTGGAGAAGTTATTCGACTAGAGCCCACCATGTTAATCCATCAAACTCGGAATTATTTCATCACACCATACAGATGGGATAAATTAGTCTACGAACCAAACTACTCCTAAAACTATAGATAGATACTAGTTAAACAGAGCCAACTTCAAAATTTTAAAAAAGTTCAAGCTTCAGAAGGACCCAAAAGAATTATTAAATTCTCATTTCAACTTTTTTTTATCAAACAATACCAATACTTGAAATTTTACATTCCTCTACTAATTAGCCACAAAAATCAAAACAGGAACATATAACTGCAAAATGTAAGCTCTTTGATTACAAGTCTTCATCTACCAACAAAGACCAAAACTTGATCCAAAAAAGAAAAAAAACATTCCACACCCTTAAAAGCGCTGAGCATTTCCCCCAAAAATCCAACCACACTACTATTTGAAGGAAAATATGCAAAGTAATCTGGCCTCTGCCAGTGGGTCACCCCTGATAATATTTTTGTTTGAATATCTGGATCAAATGCAACAAGTTTCAAATTACACACAGTAGAATCCAAATTAATTAGGATTCATGGGTTAATTTTGGTCTTTTAATTGAGATTCATTTTAGAGAAAATTGTGTGGGTTATTGGGTTATGGGGCGGATGATTGGTTTATGTGTTAAAAAAGGGGTCAAACGGATAGTTCATAGAATTAAGACACGTGTAATTTGAAGGCAGGGGATTATGTAGACGCAAAGTATAATGGAGGACATACACATACCATTTATTAAAGTTTGGGGGTAAATCCGTTCCTTTTCCCTAATTCTAATGATGAAAAAAGGGGTAATACAAGGCAATGTGATTAATTATTGGTGTATGTTGAGAATGGCTTATTGATTCATTGTTGGTGATGTATCACGGTTCTACTGTTGTGAATTGTGCATTGTTATGTAAATGGTTATCTCCTCATTATTTGTGTGAACATGTCATTTGCATTGATTTTGATACATGGTTGTAATAAGTTTTATGCGAATTGAGGAATAATAAGAAATAAGGAAGGATGTATCCTTTCGAAGGAAATGTCGCGTACTGCAACAGATTTTATTATCGAGGGACGTATCGCACTCTGCGATGAATTTATTATTGAGGGTCGTGTCGCACACCGCGACGGATGCATGGATAGATATGTCCCACATGGATCCCGGACTGTGAGACTTTGGATGTGTATCGTTAGGTCAGACATGCATTATTATACTTGAGACTGAATTTCATTATATTGCACATCTTTATCATTGGTGAACTTGATCTTGTGTGTTGCTGATCTTGTAAGTGCCTTTTTATAAAACTTGTGATTGATGAATATTGAGCATATTATTGAGAATATGAAATTGTTAGAGTGTTGTTGTTGAGATGTGTGCTTTGTAAATTGTGAATTGTTAGGTTGGTCTGATTTTATGCAAGTAGTAGTTGTGAAAGTTCGATTAGGGTGTAAGGAGTACTCGTATTCTATTTTCTTAGCTTGTGTTCAAAAATTTACTTGTTGAATACTGTGTGATTTGGTACTCACCTCTTGCTTCTACGTTTTTGTAGGTTACTAGCCCGGATATTTGTGATACTATTTCTCTTATCTTCTCTTCTTGTCTAAGGCTTCTTGGTGGAGGTTTGTGAGGTAGTTGCTTGTCATCTCAACAGACCTTCTTTCTCCTTATTTATGATTTTGTTTAATTCTAGAAACAATGTCATTTGAGACTTTCTTTCAAATTTTGATATAGGTTTTGGAGTATATTTAAGCCAATTATGAATTTTGCATTATATCAAAGTATTAGACTTCTATTTATAGTTTATTTCTGCACTTCATCATAGTGGTTGAATTTTAGGCTGACTTGTTTATAGGTGGGGTAAGACGAGTGTCATCACGTCTGTTTTTGGGTATTGACATTTTCATAAAAGTCACAATTTTTTATTAAAGTCACAACTCTTCATTTTTCATTCACATCTTTTAAAATTCAACACTTAATTTCAAGGCACCAAAAGAAGAAGGAATAAACAAAGAAAATTGATTTCAATTGTAATGCGACATTACTACTCTTGCATCTCTCAGTCAACAACTCATAACATGTTGAAATGGTTGAATTCATTACATTTGGTACTTCAGTAAACAAAACTTCTATTTCTGTCACTATTATTTGTAGGGTTTTTTTTCGCTATAATGGAGTTGAATTTAGATACATTAATTAAGCTTCTTATGAAGTGTGTTTCATTCCTCAAAGTTTTCTTCCTCCTATTTCATGAAGCTTAATCTTTACTGTAAGTCATAGTGATTCATGTAACTATTGCAAAAAAAATTACTATTTTAGTGAGCTTTTTTGTCTCTTTTGTCCCTCTCTATAGGTTTATTTAAATAAACAAAGAAAATTAATTTTAATTGCAATGCAACATTACTTATCTTACACCTCTTAGTCCACAACTCATAACGCTGGTGGAATGATTGATTTCATCACATTTGGTTCTTTAATAAACAAAACTTCTATATCTACCACTATTACTTATAGTTTTTTTTTTTGTTATAGGGGAGTCGAATTCAATTATATTAGTTAAACTTCTTATGAAGTGTGTTTCATTACTCAAAGTTTTCTTCCTCCTATTTAATGAAGCTTAATCTTTTATTGTAATTCATATTGATTCATGTAACTATTGCAATTTTCTTTTGCTATTTTGGTGTCTTTTTTTAACTTTGTTAAGAGTTTTAGTAAGAATGATTGATAATTGAGCTTCTCTTCTATCTCTTTCTATAAGTTTCTTCTTATACTTTTTAAAAAATTTATTATGGCTTCTGCTATATTTGATAGCACACAACGACAAATATGTGATCACTTATACGAAATCAATGGTGAAATTTGTTAACAGAGCCAAAGTTCTCTTGCTTGCCATAGTATATTATTTTAATTTTTTAATCTTAGGTACAAACATTTTGTATGTTATTGCACTCTTCCTAGAATAATAGTATATAGACAATTCGTCCACTTCTTTTATGGAAAATTGACTAATTTGTGATATTTTTTTCTCTCATCTTTTTGGGCATAATAAGAGATCAGGTTTTCTTGAAACTAACATATGCCCAAAATACATTATAGCAAAAAATATTTTTTATCGACAATAAATATGCATATTAACGAAGAGTGTTATAGCCTTTAGAGACATTATTATCTGTCATTACATTCAATGTCACTATAAACTTTAGGAACATTTATAGGTCACGCTCCGAACCTACACCCTGGGCGAGACTAAAACTCGAGAACCATTGTTGGCTCCAAACTAACCCTTGGTCTGGCTTAATTACTTAGAGGAAGGCTTAAATCAATAAACATAAAGTTATGAAATAAACTGGAATGTTATAAAGGAACATTCGACTTGGCCATTAAGGCAAATCCAAGTCTCAACATAAGATAAAGACACTAAAACGACTAAAGAACTAAAATCTGACTATATATCTATGAAACCTCTAAAACAACTGAGATGGATGTCGGGAAAGGCCCACGACATCCTAATGAACTAATAAAATAACTGAAAGCAATAAAAAGTATCCTCCGGAATGCAATGAGGCTCACCAACGGACTCTGGAGTGTTCACTAGATAAACGATGCGTTGTGTGCTGATCCTGGTTACCTGCGTCTGCATCATAAGACGATGCAGATCAACTGAAATAAGTACATTGAATGTACGAGTATCCGAGTTGGAATGCTAAACACAACATAGAGTTGAAAAGAATCAGAAGAACTTAGATGGCTCAACTCAACTCAACAGAACTCACTTCAATATAAAGCAGTTTAAAACAAGTGTAATATAAAAAAAAATTGTTTAAAACGTGAAGTCAATTCTATATGTATACAAGATACATATAACTTTGATATGTATATAAAAATACATAAACTGTGTATATAACAACACAATTACTTCTATGGGAGTTTCTCTAACCGACAACCATCACGCAAGAGCTATTGTGATGATATAGTGGTTTGCCTCACGCTGTTAGGATCATCATATACCTTGCCATGAGTATAGAACCTGAACTACTAAGTGGATCCACTAGACTATTCTAAAAGCACTAAAGGAATCATCTAAAAAGTATGATCATTTTCTATCCATGATGGCTACATGGTTTATGGGGGATTGGGGGTTGTGAGTTGTCAGAACTCTTACCCATATCGGCGCTCAATATACTCTCAAAATATGATACTAGCTCTTATGTTTAAAAACACAATTCTTCTGTGGTTTGAGATAATTGCTCAAAAACTAAGCTCAAATTCTATCTTGGAAATCAAAGTTTCCTCTTTGCTTCATTTAGAAAGCGATTACTCTTTTATAAAAACTAGCACAAAGCCTCGTAGGAATTCTCAGTTTTCGTTATTATTTAAATGTAAAAATATTTTAAACTCTTTGGGAATACTTAGTACCCATATACTTCTTTGAAGAAATGAACTTCAATCTTTATCTTTACTCTTTACTTAACCGGATCTTTAAGTGTTAAAACAAAGTTAGAAGCATTTGCAAAAGACTTCTTGAAAAGACTTTAAAAACTTCCTAGACTTGGCTTTTAACTTTTCTTGAATTTGAATTTATGAATTCTAAGGTTGAAATTTATGTTTCTGAGTGATTTCTAGATGTTTAGAGATCAATTAGAGTAGTTATAATCAATATGAAATGGTAATACACTTTAGAGAGGCTTAAACGGATTGATTGACGAAAACTAGGTTTAAAACGCCGATTCGAACGCGTCCAGGGCGGACCGCCCCAAGCCCCAACTTCTGAAGCTCCATTTGGGGGCGCATCCCTAGACCCTCTGGTGCAGATGGGGGGCTCCGCGCCTGGCCCTCCCCAGGTGTGTCCGATAAACTTTTCAATTTGTTTTCTGATCCTAAATCATTTTAAATCGATTTCTTTTCTCAATACTTTCTTAGATTCAGATACCCAAAACATGTACACTAGAATCTAACTTCAAACATCTCTTAACAACGCTAAAACGCCTCAAGAAAACCCAACAATCACATGTAAGTTCAAGAATGAAATACAATTCAAGAACACAACTTAAGAACATCAATGTCTAACCCTTTTAGGACGAAATTCGCTGAATTAAACATAATTGGCGCATGGGTGAATGGATTCAACGCTATGTGATCTCACATACCTCGTAGGGATCAATTTTTGACGAAATCCACAAGCAATTCGTGAAAATCTTTCACGATTCTTGCTTCATTTCTTTTTTCTCCTTTTCTTTTCTCCTTTCTCTAAACACTAGCGTGAATTCAGCTTTGCTAACCTGACAAAATCTGATTATTGTTTTTCCCCAATTAAACTCCTAAAAAGAAATTATGGGTAAAGAAAAGACCAAACTACCTTCCAAAATTCGGATTGTACTTTCCTTAATCGAACAGCCCAACTTCCAAAGGAAATAACTCACTCATACGAACTTGGAATCGCGCAAACTCAGCGGCGTTGGAAAGATTATTCCAAGATTTTTCCTACCATATCTGGAAATACACCTAAATCATCCTGAGCTAGAAGTTATGGCTGTTTGAAGTTGATCAAAAACTCATTTTTTTTCTAGCTTAACAAAATCTCCAGATTTCAATTCTTTCCAACAATCACTATTTCCAATTATTAGTTTCTTGGTGGTTATTTCAATTTGCGAGATGTTACATATGGAGAGTACTAATTGCCTCTGAAAATACATATTTAGCGGCATTAAGCTATTAATTATCGTTAAAGATGTTTTTGTTGTAGTGATAACTCTTTCTTGTGGCTTCTTTCAATTAAATTTGTGAACTGTAGATTTGGATATAGCCCGACAGACTATCGTTTTTAAAAATATGTGAAGAAGCATGTCTTTTTCTTCTTTATTGTTAGGAAAGTAAGGTTATTTTTATTATTAATTGCAGATATTTGTGAGTTCAAGTGATCACAAAATTATGCGGTAAGATTTTAATATGTTATGTATCAAAAAATTTGTTTAGAATATCACGTTTTGAACAGTTCCATTGAGATGACACCTACTACTTGGTTGATCATTGCATTAATTCTTTGTAATTGCATACTGAAATCATAACAATAATTATGGTTGAATTCTAAATAAGTTAGGTCGGTGATATGAAACCTAAACAATAGTAACGATTATTCTGGTGAGGAAAAATCTTTATCATACTAACAATTTTAGGATCATTTTTAACATATACATGATACGAGATACTATGCTAAAAAAGAGATTGATGGAGGTTCATAAGAAAGAAGCCGAAGGTCCTCCATTTGAATTTAGTTAATTATATTCTTGTATGGACGGGATGTCCACTTTACTTGGAAGTGTTGTTGTTCGAGGCTTTTTGATCTCTAATTTAACGTCTGATGTTGTTCTTTATAACATCTTGGAATTTAAAAAAATTCGTTACTTCTAACCCACTATTTCCGTGGAGATTTTCTTAGACATCTTTCTTATACTTAAATCTCTCAATGACTCATAATTATTGTATAATAAAAATGAAAATTAAAAAAAAATATATAGCACTTTAAGATTTCGAAGGAACGTTTTGCCTTAAGATAAAATGTTCTTGACAATGTATGTATCGAAATTACGAAATTATCTATGTAAGCTTGATAAAATAGATCAATTCCATACGAAGTACGAATAATTTACCTAGACTGAAATAAAGTGAAAAAAACACAAGTTTTTACGTCCAAAATAGTTCAGCTCAAATGTGTAACATTAACGGTATTTCTTTGTGAGACTTAACTCAACTCCTTTATAACAAGAGCCCAATTTCAGATCACAACTTCATAACTTACAAGATTAATTCTAATCTATTTCCCTCGCAATCAATCACTTGTTAGTTGCTAACCCTTCAAATTTACTCTAACTTATAGTAAGAAGAACTTAGCTCATTTACTTTCACCCCATTCAAAGTATCTCCTAGCTTGAAACAATATTTACTCCAGATTATAACCTCAAAAGTGGATAAAGATTACAAACTCGATAACCTAATAAATGAACTAGGATTGAACTTAACGTTTAAAACTCAATGCAACTCTGAGTGAATCAATGCGTCGTCAAACGTGTTCCTCTGCATATTCCTTGTTTTAGATTATCACACTTGAATGCTCACAGATTTCTCTTTTCTTCTTGTATTTGGATGTGAAATGTAAACATGGACTAAAATGGGGGTTGTGAAAGAGGAAAGTTGTGATGCGCGAAAAACTGGAAAACAGAATCTATTATCTATAGACACTCGATCTGGAGGTCCATGTATTATCAGTAATGCTACATCAACAACAAATCACGCCACTGATTCGAAACATATTTCTTTGAGAAATTTGCTTATGAAAGCGGACTCGTTTACAATGATTTCAATCAACAATGAAGTTTCATCATTCATAATTCTCCATCGATAGTTTGGTATGATGCAACGTAATAATCAGTATAACGAAAAACAAATTAATGAAGGAACTTGGAATACTGAGAAACTTGATCAATAAACTTGGAGCAAGTCTGTAAAACCACCTAGCTAGTGACCAATCTCAGAGATTATGACAACAAAATTTTGGGAATTTCCAATGTAGAAGTGATTGCTCTATTACCAAATATTATTTCACCAAGCATCGTACAATTTAAATCATTACCAACAACAAGCTGGGAGTTCCAGAAATACAGAACAGGAAAAATGGGGAAATGGAAAAAGAAAAACATAGCTCTCAACTTTCAAAGAAACAAAATATATGAAGTTACACCTGAAAACATAATTGTGATACCTCTATAATAAAAGGGCTACGAGCCGTGCAGATGCCCCAATTGCAGCTGCAAGCAAAATCAGGCTTTCCCAGGTTCACTTTTTGCTTTTGGTAAATATGCTTCTTCTCTATTCATCGGTAACACATCCCTTGGAAGCGGATTGCACATTTTTTATATACTGCAAGAAATATAATAATTATGTCAGACATTACGATGTTTGCATTCAATAACTCCTCATTGTCAAGTATTCCTGTACCTTGTAGAGAACCCCTCGGTCAGCCTTATATGCAGGGGGTGTCCAATTCTTTCTACGCTGCTCCAATACCTCGTCTGATAACTGAACATCCATTTTCTTTTTCTGAATGTCTATTGTTATTATGTCTCCATTTTGAACAAGACCAATTGGACCTCCTTCCTGGTAAAAGTTTGAATTGTGGGATTCTCAATGACAATAAAACAAGATTGTACAGATTCCTCTATGTTATAATGCATGTTTATGTTCTAAAACTGTTATCACCACGACTCCACGGAGATCCATAGTTGCAACTTGCAACAACAACACATTTTTCATACAACGAAATACATTATTAACACTTGATAAATTAGACAAGTCATGTCTGCATGAGCACACTTAAAGTATCAAACTAGGTGTGTGTGTGTGTGTGTGTGTGTGTGGGTGGGTGTGGGTGTGGGTGTGTGGTAGAGGGGGTGCACATGAGAAAACAACCCAGGAAAAATCTGGCCACTAAACCACTGGTCCTCCTCTTAAAACACATTGCATTTGGTAACTCAAAATGGGAACATTAGTGAAGAAAATTTGGCAACTTTTCACTGGCACTTTTACAAGTAAAACTCTTAACTGCATTATGCAACGTGCTTCTATCGTGGTTAAACAATAAATACATTAGGGGAGATGCTCATAGCATCTGATATCTTCTATTGTTTTTTGTTTTACAACAAGAAAGTCCTGATGGCAAAACGGTCGAAACTTGTTGGATAATGCCCACCCACACCCACACCCCCAAAAAAAAACCAACCCACCCACCCTAAAAAAAAAAAGCCCTTCCTGCCCTCTTCCACTTAAAAGTTAATGCCATGCTTTTGTCTGCAGGGTTCTAACATGTAATGTGCACCTAATCAAAGGCTGGATCCATGTTAACCCATTTTAGAGAAATTATTCACATATCGAGAATAGTAAAGTGGCTCACAAGTTCCTGAAGGCTGCAAACTACAAGCTATAATGGTCAACCAGACAACATAGTGAAACCAATATAAATGGAGGAAAGGAACTAGTTCTACATGATGTAGAAGATGCAACAAGTTCAGAAACAAAAGTTAATGCACCTGTGCTTCAGGACATATATGCCCCACAACGTATCCATGAGAACCTCCAGAAAATCTTCCATCAGTAAGTAAAGCAACATCCTATTGTTCAAAACAGAACCAAATTAACATTCAGCAAGGCAGAGTACACCAAAGTGCACAAGTTAAGGTCATGAAATAAAGTCAAAATGACATATTAATAGAGATACAATAAGAGATACATGTCAATTATCAATTTTGACTATAAGAAAAATACAAGACAAGGAAGAGAGAGATCTCCCATTACGTACCTGCCCAAGACCTGCACCCATAATTGCACTAGTGGGTGTCAGCATTTCAGCCATACCTGGTCCTCCCTTAGGTCCCTCTCCTCTAATGACTACAACTTTTCCCTGAAATATTGTACACAGATAAGATGTCTAGATACCTAATACCCAACACATGGGAACTGCCCAAACAATTGCAGCCAGTTACTATTCAATAAAAGAAAATGACTATCACTAATAACTGACAAGAGAAATCGGAATAAATCCATGCTTAAAATACTTTGCTGCTAGGCAAATCCAAGCGAAGTCTACTAGACCAAATGCAAGCTGAAACTGAAGAAATCAGCAGAAGTAACTCTCGGTAGCGTGACACTTTGAAAAGTATCTACTTTACCTATCTGAAGTCCCAAAAAGATGTGTTTAATTACAGCAACTCATCCAAATTAATTAAAAACAAAATTACTGCAGAGAGATACAAGAAGACAAATAAACAAAGCCGGGATTCCATCTCTTCTTCTTTGAGGCCTTGTCAAACACCTAATTACATAGTCTTCTCGGCCCATTCCCTAGTTTATCAGGTCGAAGTAAATGAAAAAAGATGGAAAAAGGATTAACTGGCTTGCCTTAAAACTCAAAGGATCTTCTGAGATAGCTGCAAGCATAGCCTCCTCTCCTTCAAACACTAAGGCGGGGCCTGATGAACAAGTTCCCATAAGTATGTATATATTCAAGAAGCATATAAACAGTGTCTACAGACACCAAAAATTAAAATATTGAAGAAAGACAATGTACCAGAAAAGTATAGCCCTTCTTTTCCAGTGATCTTTGCCACGCTCCCCTCTGGTGCAAGATTCCCATACAATATCTGAATGTGGCCTGTTTCTTTGATGGGGTTTGATAGTGGTCTTATAATTTGCTAGAAGAAAAAGAAAGGAGGAAAAATTGAGTATCTGTAGCTTTGCATTCCAAATTCACTCAGGAGCAGAAGACCTATGACAAAATTACTGCAGCACATGGGAAGAAGCCACATTGGTAAGAAGACCTACCTGACCTTCAGCTAAAGAAGGAAATAGCTTTGCATTTTCAGCCAGAGTCTTTCCTGTGACTGCAAATCAAAAGCAAGTGAAATGAGTGCCACCAATTATTAGATATCCAGTACAAGAAAATCTCCTAATCATCAAAGTACATACCAGTCATACAGTCCCCATCCATATACCCAAGCTCCAACAAGTGGCGGATGACTGCGGGTGTACCTCCAATCTAAATAATTAAGCTCGTCAATTGATCAGAACAAAATCAACAGCAGTGAATGCCCATGTAACCAAAACTAAAAATGAATTGGCAAGTGTAGTATTGAATAAACCTTGTGCACATCCTCCATAACATATTTTCCACTAGGCTTCAGATCTGCAAGGAAAGGAACCTCATCGCTAACCTTTTGGAAGTCATCTAGAGTTAATTCCAAACCAACAGACCTGTGGAGATAATAATCAGGACTCACATACTCAATCCAAAAGTATAGGGAACGGTGCGGAAAATTTGCTCACCTTGCAATAGCAATTAAATGTAGTACAGGGAACGGTGCGGAAAATTTGCTCACCTTGCAATAGCAATTAAATGTAGTACGGCATTGGTAGATCCACCAAGTGCCATGACAACTACCATTGCATTTCGAAGGGACTTTTTTGTGATGATATCTCGAGGTTTCAAGTCCATCTTTAACAATTCCAGAAGATATTTTCCCGCTAGGCGACACTCATCCAACTTTAGTGAGTCTTCAGCTGGTGTGGAAGAACTTTGTATTGAAAAAGAGATGAAGGAAGGACGTATTAGCAACGATTATTGTTAAGCAAAGTACAACTACATCATATTCTTCTACCTATAAGGCAGTGACATGCCCATTGCCTCAATAGCAGATGCCATGGTATTTGCTGTATACATTCCACCACAAGCCCCCGCACCAGGACATGAATTACGAACTACATTCATCCTCTGTTCATCACTAACAGCACCACTAACATACTCTCCATACACCTGCAAGTAAAATCAAAGCAGAAAAAAAGCTATCACCAGAGCTTTAACAGAATTGAAAATTGGTGATTCAAACGTCTTAGACAAAAAGCTCCTTTTTAAGTTTAGTCTTCTCACTAAAAAAGTAAAGTCACACAGCATGCTTCTATCATATAAACCATAACAACTACAACTGTGGTACATCTGGAAGCTACTCAAGAACAACATTTAATTGCTTTTACAAACAAGAGTATCTATTAAAGTTGTCACTATTCATAAAGGAAAGGCACTTGTCAAGAAAAAGATATACAGTTGCCACACAATGTCACCTGGACATCAATTGTGCTTCAACAATTTCGTTGACAATTTATATTTTTTTGATCAAATAAATGTATTTTCATTCATAAGTAAGGCCAAAAATATGGTCATATACAAGGGGTATACCAAAAGGTAGAGAATTTACAAAAAAGAAATTATTCACTACAAACACCACCCAATCTCCTATACAACCTGTAACTCAATTGAGAAAAACTCGACTCTCTCTTATTTCTCTCTCCACACTACCCACCTTTACATGAGTGGAACCAATACCCATGACCTACGTCTTCTCCTCCTGCTTTTTCCAACTGAAACTCAATTCTTACATAGTTCTTGGCAATTGGCACTGTCCATGAAGTACCAAACCACCTAAACATATCCCACCATAATCTCACGGTAAGACCACAATGAAGAAAAAGATGATCCATGACCTCGCCTGCCTCTTTGCACATACAACACCAACTAACGCAAACAACATTCATTAGCTAAGATTTTCCAGTCATGACTTACCATACCCCTCTAGTAGTTGGCCAAGTGAAAAAACTCACCTTGTGAAACATTCACTAGCTAAGATTCTCCTTCCATTGCTTTGTATTTACCAACAATGACCCCTCTCCTAAAAGCATTTACCTCTGCCAAAACCTCCACAGCCAAATCCATCAAAGCTTTGTTGAACACCTTCAAGTTTTAAATACCATGCCGTCACTATTTTTAAGGAGATGTGTCCGTCTTCCACCACACCAAGTGAAACAAGTGCGGACTTGTCCTAAGTAGTCCAATTGAGTCTTGTCTATGTCACAAGAAAACCAAAGTATCATCTACAAACAACAAATGAGAAACAAAGTGTCCCAGCCCTCCCAACCGCGACTTTGAAACCCTTTATGAACCCTCCCATGACACCTTTATCCATCACCTTGCTTAATGCTTCAATTATTAAAATGAATATTGGTAATAGTGGGTCCCCTTGTCTCAAACCTCAAACAAACCCCTTGAACTCCTGGAAAAGCTGCATAGATTTTCATTGACCAAGACAAAATATCTCATAAGAGATGCAAAAGTTGATCCATTTCCTCCATTTTTTCCCAAATACCATTAGTAACATAATGGCATCTATGAATGATGAGAACAAATGAAGCTCCAAGACAGAATATAGGCATACTTCACCCACCTCCCCCTCGCCCCCCTTTTCTAATAATGCTATATGTCAATATCTCCAGTTTATTTGGTGAATCCGTATCAGTATGTGTCCCTAATTTCTACTTCGATGGTGGTCCTCTTATTAGGGTCATTCATCCCCCTTATATTCCATGTAATAATTTTAACTTCCATGGACCAATTTTTTCTTCTCCCCCAACTCCTCATTTCCCTTCTTTTACCTCTCATCTCATACACCACATTTTTTCTTCTCCCTCATTTTCCTTTCCCCGTATCCTTTTATTCCCCTCCATGTGATCATTTATCTCCATATATAGAGGCGCACACACACACCAAACATCGGCATTAATTTTACTGTAATCAACAAACAAAGAACATCAAGAACATCCTCCACCAGAATTTGATACAAAGAAGACAAATGAATGTGTTTAGAGGGGAATGACACAAGGTAAGAAATCTTATAAGAATATATGTCTAACTATTTTAGATTAGGTTAGAATAAAAAAATTCAAATGGCTAAGAATTTGCATTGCCTTCCGTAGTTCATTAGGATAGCAATCTAGTAAAGCTTTTGCTGGCTTGTCGTACCTCCTTAGTGCATTTCTGTGTAAATGCTTTACTTACCAAAGAAAAAAAATCATCCAAAGAATCCCATACTTTTGGAAAGTCACTCTCTTTCTACAAAAGCTCCCTTTAGAAGGCGTAAGGCGACAAAAGGCAACAAGGGCCTGCCTCATTAAGGCAAGAGGCGAAGCGCTCAGTCTTTTTGAAGTGAGGCGCCAATAATTACCAAAAACTAAAATATTAATTGTGTATAAATAACCAAAATCTCAATCTCAATAACATATTATTGTTTATAGGCAAAAACTTAATGTACTAACTAGTATACAACTAAATCCCCTTCCAAAGTCAAAAATGAACTGCTTAGCAACCTTTTACTTTTATTAGAGTCGTCAAAATGGGCTTAGCCCATGAGGCCGGCCCAACCTAATCAGTTATTGGGGTAGGGTTGGGATAGATTTTTCAAGCCCATTTAAAACTAGGGCTTATAAGCCCAACCCATATAAGTCCCTCGCCCTTGAGGCTTGATTGGGGTCGACCCATGGGCCAAAATTATTTATTTAAGGATAACTTACAACAATCTCTCTAGTATATGAGCTAATTACTTAAATGCATGCTATGTTGTAAACTTGTAATATTACAAATCTTACCTAATTTTGGTACGTCCTCGGGATACATTGACTCAAAATTAGGTTAATTTTTTCTAGATACACTTTATTCAAGTGGATTCGCATGTATCTAGGATACATAGACAAATCTCGCGCCCTCGACTCCCTCCCATCTCGCTCACCACTCTCTTATCTAGCTCGCGTATCTAGGATGCATCACACAAGATACATGTATCTCGCGTATCTAGTATCCTAGATACATGTTAATCACACTAGATCTTTTGCTAGTTTTATTGAAACAACACCATTGTTTGTCATATTTGATTTGAAAATCTTCTCATTCTCTTGATGTTATAGAATTCTAAGTTTGAAAAGGAAAAAAAGAAAGGCTAGCCCGCCCCAGCCCTCGGCCCTTCTAGGGTTGGGTTGGGTTGGGTTAAGCATTTACCGGCCCTTCCAAATGAAGGGTTGGCCTGCCCTAGCCCATAAAATTCCTTGGCCCGCCAGGCTTGGGCCGGGTGGGACTAGATCGACCCGTTTTGACAACTCTACTTTTAATATATCTAAGAGTTGTCAAAAAGGGTCCGCCCAGCCCCACCTGGCCTAAGCCATGTATCTAGGATAGTAGATATGCGACATACATGTATTTGGTGTGACGCATGATACATCCCAAATACGCGAGCGATAAAAGAGTGGCAAGAGAGATGGGAAGGAGATGAGGGCGCGGGGTTTGTCACATGCGAATCCACTTGGATAGAGTGTCTATAACAAATTAACCTAATTTTGAGTCCATGTATCATGAGATACATGTATCTAGACGTACTAAAATCTAGTAAGATCCATAATATTACAACATAGTGTGCATCAAAGTAATTAGCTCATATAGTAGTGAGAATGTTGTAAGTTAACCCTTAAATAAATAGTTTTGGCCCATGAGCCGACCTTGTCTCGGCCCCAATCAAGCCTCAAGGGCCAAGGGCTTATGTGGATTGGGCTTATAAGCCCTAGTTTTAAATGAGCTCGAAAAATCCTATCCCAACCCTACCCCAATAACGGGTTGGGTTGGTTGTCCCCATGGGCTAAGCCCATTTCGACGGCTCTAGATGTATCCATACTGTACCTAAGGATCCAGGGGACTTTACCCTATTTTGAGATAGTTTATAAGGGATATAGGTGATAGATTTTGTTTTGGTTGTTCCTTTATACTTTTGATGTAATTACTTCAGGAGCAAACTATTGGAGTACGACTCTTGTTTATAATACCTGTTAACCTTATCCAAAAAATCCAATCAGGCAGAAAATTAAAAATTAAAAAGTGGACAGATTGGCCAGTGCGCAGTCGCCTGAAAGCGGTGTAAACAGAGGAGAAAGAAGAAGAATCTGCCACCCAGTGCCTAGTCACCAAAACAGGAAAGGAAGAGCAAAAGGGAAGAAGAAAAAAGAACTAGATGAACAGAGAATGACCATAACCTTTGCAGCTGAAATCTGAAGACAAAGATGGAGAACTCAGAATCGTGTAGTTGACTGAAAAGAGGTAAGTGAGAGAAAAACCCTAAAATTATATTTTCAATATAAAAGATATATCTTTGACTTCTTAAAGAAAATAAAGTGGTGCCTTTCTTCTTGCTTCATCTTCTGCTTCCCTTTTTCATAGCCCTCGCCTCGCAGTAGAACGGCGACACAGCCTTGCCTCGCCTCTCGCCTAGGGTGCTAAGGCGAGCGCCTTTGATAGCACAGGTCCTCCATGGTTCCTCAAGCAAGTACATAGGTTAACGAGAACTTCAACAAGAACATGTTTTCTCCTAGTTTAGTGGTACTTTTTCTAGACGATGTCCATTGATATGAATTTTATCACAAGCAAGCATATTATTCGCCGTGTGCCTGAAGGCCTATTCAAACCTTGTCTAAAGTCTAAACTGAGGACATTTTTAGTGTGTATGGCTAAGCTTCTTGGAGGCTACAGCATCCTTTTCAGGAAAAAAAATGTAGGTGTTAGCCCAATAAAAAGGTGCTCTTAAGCAGAAGAAGAAGCTACAAATTTATGCTTTTCCCAAGAAGCACAAGGAAAAAAATAATCAAGAAAAATATTCTTACCATAAATTCATATTTACCAAACTAACTCTGATTAATTTAACATACCTTTCAATTAAATACAGTTCTTTTATCCTTTTTGGTTTAGACTGTGTAGTTTCCTTCCTCTCTTTTTTTCATATCCTTCTTCTCCTCTCCCACTTTGGAATAGTCCATCAAAATATAAATATGAGTTGCTTCTCCTTTCCTTCTATCGTCCATTACCTCTATCTCTCCTTTTTTCTTTGGAATAACAAAGCTATCTCTAGAAAAGATACAAGTTAATATTTATTTCCACATATTTTAAAGTCTTTCCCTATAAATACTTTTTTTAAATCTTTGTAAGTAATCCTAATTGTAAAGCGTGCCTTGATACTTGTCATTTCCATAATTTGACACCCAAAGCACTTTTTGAAAAAATTGGTGAATGCACAATATGTTTATCTAAACTTTTAAAAAAACACTTACCAAATGAATTAGCCAAACTCAAATTGTTGAGCTCCAAAAGTACTTCCCTAAAAAGTTTTTTTTTACATAAGTGCTTCTCAAAATAAGCAATTTTGGCAAATTGGCCAAACAGGCACTTACTGTGCTCAAAGGCAAAACTGACAGAAGAACTGCTAAAAACAGCAGTAAGAAGACATTAAAACAGTAAACTAACAATTCAACAGACATACCTGGAAAGCGGATACTATGTCGAATGTGTGCCCTTGGAAATGACCAGGCTGTACGTCGGAGAAAAGGTAAAGAATCAAAAATAATACAGAAGCAAGCAGAACAACATGTAATACAATAAATGCTCTTGAAATATCATTTTACCTGTCATAATGTCAGTAAGAGTCTAGAGTTGTTAACTTTCTCAAAAAAAAAAAAAAAAAGTCTACGAGTTGTTAACCTTTTATGTTGCTTTTTATTTAGCATTATTTTGAGAATGTGGTCACCCTTATGATTAAGCAATGAAGTAATTGATGTACAGGCATTTTCTAGTTATCAGCTGTATCTTGGAGAACATTGGCAGCAACAGCATACAGCAGACATTCAGAAAGTTATAAGCAGCTTATGTGATCTCTAGTCTTTCCCATTGAGTTGTTAACCTTTAATGCCGTTTTTTAATTAGCATTATTTCTAGAAAGCTGGCCACCCTTACGATTAAACAATTGATGTATTGGCATATCTAGTTGTTATCAGCTGTACCTTGGAGTACATTGGCAGAAACAGCAGACACTTAGAAGCTTGCAAGAAGCTAATGTGATCTCTAATCATTACCATTCCTTCTGTCCTTCTAGCAGTTAAACCTAAAAAACTCTCTACAGTCATTCTCTCTTATTTTAATTCTCCACCTCTAAAAGTCCCCCACTCCCCCCCCCCAAACTTCTTTCCCTAGAAAGACAGCTAAGAATATACAAATTTGTGGCAACACCCGTTTTACATGTCCTACACCATTTGGATTGCTCTGTCTCCTATCCCATCCATAACAAGTTCTCCATTTTCATTGGCATTTTTTGATGCATCAAAAAATATATTCTCTTTGTTGCAACGACAAATAATGGAACGATAACGAATTTTATAGCAGATTGACATGTACTTTTTTCCACGCTTTATTTGTTAAAGATTACGAAGATTTAGCAACTACATAAACAACTTATTAAGAAAATCTGATTAATAATTTGTAAAAATGCTTGTGGGATTTTAAGAAATAATCTTTTAGTGATACGCAAGAAAATTACAAGCAAGAGAAGAAACTTTGTCATGATTTGATTGAAAAAGATGCATGGACTTGTGGCTTTGCACCGGACAGCAGACCACAATCATCATGAAGAAAAATCTTTTTTCACTAAATAAACAACTCCTTCACTCAAGCATAACGGATATTCTCCACAGTTGAACTTCAACAAATCCCAAAGAAATATTGAAAGAGATGGAATGGTTCTAAGCAGACAAAATTAGAAGATAACGTCTATTTTTACATGAAAAAAGGCTTTAGATGCACAAAAAAGAATTAAAATGTGAGTGTTCCAATCTCACCTTAATGGTTCCACCATATATCATGATACTTGGCCTGTTTAGTCTTCCCATCGCCATAATTGTACCTGGCATCTGCCATATTACAACAAGAAGTTATCATTTCGATGAGATACAGCATGAAAGGCAGCTGGAATTAGACAAAAGAAGAAAATGATTAGGGGGTAGCTCAATGTTTTGGGTCCTATTACCAAGAAGAGTCTCATTCTTTTCACTCCATCAAGATTACTCAGTACACCCGCCCTAACCGCTAAAATAGAACTAGAATACTATAGCATGTGCATGCAGATTGGCAGAAATTGAGTGAAAGAAAAACACCACAAAAGCACGAAAGGAGCAAATTGCAGGAAATTGTTAACATGCCAGAAAGTAATATTTACTTAATCTTGAATTGCTAGGTGAAATTTTTTAACATATTACAATTTAACTTGAGTATGTTATAAATGTGGGCAGATGTAAGGGTCGTAAGGTGAACGAAAAATAACATTATATATACAAGATCAAATTAGATGTTGAATCCTCTTGGCTTCTTCGTGTGATTTACTTATTTATATTTTGGATCCATTCGGTTAAGATCCTAGCTCCACCACCGGTTATAACCAGTGCAGGTCATGGGAACAACTTTTTGAAGAAAAAAAAACATGTAACATGTCATATAAAAATATTTGGTATTTTGAAGTAATTGCATAACTGAATAAATCTTCACAGCGAAAAGCCACCTAATATCTGGAATTCACGTCCTTTTTGCTTTCTCAAATTAAATCAAATCCACAAACTTTTATAAATCTTTAAAATGATATACTTAAATACACTTCTAATTGGAAGTGTTGTAGTTCCAAGAATCAATATTCATTCCGGAAATCAACCAAGAATCTTATCTACTCAAAGAAATTTAACCTAAACAAGAGAGTGTGAGGCCGTACAAGGATAGACAGTAATTTGTTGAAAGTAAAATGCAGATGCATTAAATATATCTATAAAATTGCAATACTTACATCTTTTTCTCCACAACAATAGCAAAGCTCACATCTTTTATTCAAATAATAAATAAGTTGCCCGTCATCAGCTTTAATAATTTACAATTGAATACTCGTAACTCAACAACAACAACAATATACCTAGTGTAATCCCACGGGTGGGGTCTAGGAAGGGTAGAGTGTACGCAGACCTTACCTACCTCCAAGAGACCCTCGACCCAAATACTCGAACTCATAATTAAGAAAAAGGTTCACAATTTCCCGAAATAGAACATCAATTTTTAAGGAAAAAATACCTTTCACAAAATCTTCAACAAGGAAGCACTGCCTAGAAGGAAATAATTCACTAAGGAATTACATTTACGAACAGACCATGTATGTAAATCCAAAATAATTCATCCAAATCAGGTAGATTAAAAACAATCACATGAAACTCTTTATAATAAGCATTAATGTATAACCTGCAAATGTGGTAATTAACAACAGTCACATTACACTAATAGTGTAAAATTCCTTACTCTATCACTGCTAAAATTCTTTCTAGTAAAAGAATAAAAGAGGCTCACATTTTTATCACATCCAGGAATGGCAATATTCCCATCATACCACTGAGCAGACATGACAGTTTCAATACTATCAGCAATCAAATCTCGTGACTGCAAACTAAAACACATGCCTCTAGTCCCCATGGAAATAGCATCACTAACACCAATAGTATTAAACCTGAACCCCACCATGCCAGCTTCTGTAACCCCTTCTTTAACAGCTTCAGCAAGCTTTAACAAATGCATATTACAAGTATTGCCTTCATACCAAACAGAGGATATCCCAATTTGGGGTTTGTTCATATCCTCATCAGTTAATCCTACTCCATACAGAATCGCCTGTGAACCACCTTGGGACTTCGGTTGAGTAATGCGGCTGCTGTATTTGTTGAGTTGCTGAGATGGGTCTGTTGAGGTAGTGGTCTGTGGTGGTGGAGTCGATATTTCCGTTGAGGAAGCTCGGATGGTGAGAGTGGGTGGTTTTCTTAAGTGGGTCCTACATTTGGGGAAAAGGGGGCTGGTGGTGGTGGTGGTGGTGGTGATGGTGGCGGGGTATATAGTGGGGGAGAGCAAATGGGCTTGCATAGTGGCGGAGATTGGCTGTGAGTGACGGCGGAGAAGCTGTTCAGAGGGTTTTGTGGGGGATTAGAGACAAAAATAGATATTGTCACTTGTCAGGGTGGGTAGAGTTGGACTCTTGAGTGAGATAAGTAAGAATTAAACAGAGAGGATAGAGAAAGAAATAATAAAATTATATTGGAAACATGATTCATGATATGGATTTCTATCTATTATTAGTTTTTTTTTATGTGTTATGTTGTATTGTATTGTGGTTTCAATTATATTTAAGTAGTTTACTTTAAAATATCTAGATATTCACTTGATTTATTTTGCTATTTTAGAAAAATGATGAATGCGGCTATCTTTTGTAAGTAGAAAACATATCCACAAATCGAGTAATATCATTTTTTCGCAGGTGAGGAGATCCTTTTTTTAACATTAATACAATAACTTCACACATCAATATGAAATTTGACACATTTAATATCAAAAAAGTTGTAAAAGATAGTGATTTTCTAAAGACATTGCTAAAAGAATAGAAGAAAGCTTGCAGAATGTGCTTAATGAAATCCAATAGAAAAGTGGTATTTTTAGAAGCCTGAATGAAGAAGAGAAAAAAAAAATTAAAATTATTGGATATTTTTATGTGATCTTTTGATTTTCTATTGGAAATGTTTTATAGTTGATTAGTTATTAAGTTTTTTTTTTAAAAAAATAGTTTTTATGAAGTGTGTTTTTATGATTTTAGTAGTTTGAATTTGTTATGTAGTGTGTTTTACAATTGTAGTTTGAATTTTAGTAAGATTAGTTTATTTGTTGTTTACGTGAATTTATTGTAACTTTCACATTTTTATCAATATTTGATTTAATTTTTGAGTTTTGTTGTAAACTGTGAGTAATATACTACTCCTTTCGTCCCATTTTATGAAGTGCTCTTTTTCTTTTTAGTTCGTAGTAAAAAGACTGTTTACCTTACTATAATTAGAAATAATTAATTTTAGAATACATTTTTTACCCTTAATGAAACGATTTTCAATCACACAAATATCTCAGGATTGTGTTAAACCAGAAGTTTTATATGTCTTCTTTTTATCTTAAATATTATGTCAAGCCAAACAGTGTCACATAAAATTCGACAGAAGGAGTACAAGAATATAGATATCATCGTATTTAAATGTCTTACAATGGTGAATGACAATCCTATTTATAAGTCGAGAAATCCCTTCAAATGTCATTATATTAATTGCCAAATTAATAAAAAAAATTATAAAAAATGGTTCCAAACCTGGGAAATTTGTATAGATGAATGTAAGTAATTCATGTATTAACTAAATGGTCAATTCACTCATTCAATAGATTTATAACACTCCAGCTTGGATGTTCATAGATCAAGTGTGTTGTTAAAATCTTACTAGGAAAAATCTCACGAAAAAAGTCTAGTGAAGGAAAAAGGGTACACACATCTCATTATACGTCTTTAATGCTACCTCATTAAAAGTCTTACTAGGAAAATCTAATTGGGACAAAATTATTATGATTAATGAAAAGAGAACAACACGTATTTCACTCTCTCTGATGAAAGTGTTGCTTGATATCTCGAAGACGGCGCACTTCAATCTTATATTTCAACTTCTCAAATGTTAATGTTGACAATTCCTTAATGAATAATCTAAGATTGTCAGATTATTATTTGAACTTCTTTCTTACCTTTTTGATGAAGATCATGTGTGAAAAAGAAGTTAGGTGAAATAAGTTTTGTGTCGTCTCCTTTAATTGCATTCTCCTTTCAACAAGATACACATGCAACATTTATTTTCGTACCTGGCAATGTTTTGAACTGCGAAAGGCGACAAAAGGCGACTACGATCTGCCTTACGGTGAGGCGTTCGCCTTTTTGAATTGAGGCACCTATTAATACCAAACATTAAAAATATTTAGTTACATATATAAATATCCAAAATCTCAATAGCTATAACATATATTAACAAATATTTCGATTCAAAAACTAATAGTAGATACTACTTGCTAGAATACTAGATACTAAAAATCTAGAACTTTAAAGACCCAATTATTCAAAAGACAATTGACTAGCAATACTAGAACTTTAAAAGCTCGTTCTTCTTCAAAATTATCCAACTCTTAAAGATCAACATCGATCCTTTACATCATGATTGTATTGCTTTTCATCTTCTTCCTCCTTGGATTTTTCCTCAATTAGTGTTCGAGTCCTACTTAAAGTTGAACTTGTAGATGTAGTTTGCACTCATTTGCACTTGTCAAGTGCTCTTGATCTTGAAGAAAGTCCCCTAAGATGATAGATACTCTCGTCAGCTTCAGCACCCGTAGCAACATTACCTCAAGTAATATCGTCTTCCTCATGTACTAGTTCATCATCCAACTAACTATTCATTTGAATCATCAATGATATTCAAGAAATTGGATCAATGTTATCACGAGCATCATAACGACGTTTTAATATTCTATTGTACTTGATGTATACTAGATCAACGAGACGTGATAGTGCAAGCATATTCCTTTTTTTGGAATGAATATGTGCATAAGTTATATATATTAAGTAATAGATACTAATAATAATATAATATGGAAATTAGGATATAAAAAGAATTTCTTACGCGTTAAAACACACTCCAATTTCGTTCACATTTGGATGAGCTACAAGTTAAGCTTAATATGTTCATAGCAAATTTTTACAAATTTGATGTTTGACTGCCAAATAATGACCGTCATTCAACTATAATAAAATAAATTTAAAGATTAATGAGTATAAGTAAGTCAAATAATTTAAGTAAAAGCTAAATCAACTCACTTACCCGGTAACCTTGTGTCTTTTGTTCTTTTAGCCTGACCACAAGCAAATAGTCCATCCGCCATTTTGTACCTAGGAAGCTCAGCGTCTATTAAATCTTTTGTATTGTTGTATCAGGGTTCATTGATATGCTCAAACTTACTTCTCAAATAAGAAGTAAAGCGGTCGTATCAAGTAAAGAATCCAACTAATGAGGTTGGGGTCGATCCCACGAGAAAAATGGTTCAGACTTAACGTTATTCTATTATTACTTCTATTTAGTCAATTATTCTTCAGAAAAAAAACAAATAACTAAACGGGGGTTTTGATTAATAAACGTAATTAACTAAATTAAAGTAATCAACTAGCAGGTTCAAGTATTAGAGTTTAATCAAGTGATGAGAGTAACTAGGGCTTAAGTGTTCCCCACAAGCTCCTAACTCGGTAATTCTAGCTATAACAATTCTTTCCTAATATCTTGCATGTAAAGTGATAAGTTAGGTATCTCTAAATCCTTGGTCCGGCATCTAGAGAATTTCACTCCACACCTTGGTCCGGCTACGTGTGTTGCTTTACTAAACCTTATATTTACCTCATATTAAGCATCATAATCGATATTTGACTAAGTTGTTACTTCGTACCAACCGACACTAGCCTATTAGATAGTATACACTAAATCTACGTTGATAATTCTTTTCCTATTATCTACCTCCTTGGTCCGGCAAGTAGCATTAAGGCGAGTTCTAACGTTGGCCATCCGTTAAAAAGACTTCTAAATGAAAGAATCATCAATACATGCAAGACAATATTCTAGAATTGTTATTTTAGCTAGATTTTACCTTGTTATTTACCCATAGTTCCCACAACCCTAGTTATTGAGTTTAGTTATCCATGGTCATAATCACACAATTCATATTAATAATATAAGAATTCATGCACTTACTTTAATGAAAAGGAAGAAAATCCAGAAATTCACTTGAATAATTCACAAAAAACACTAACAATCGATTCCGCAAAAGTATGATCAAATATCAAAATCAATAGTTCAATACTTAAGCAAGAGAACTAAAAAAAATATCCAAAAGTATAACCCCAAAAACAAGGTTTTTCGGACTATTTATAATAAAATAAAACCTAATAAAAGAAGAAATCTAATTAAGGAAAATCTATCCAAAACGCGTCTGAGACGATGGCCCATGTGACGGACCGTCATGGCCACGACGGACCGTCGTGGCCTCCGTCGCTCCATACTTGGGCTCTAATCTCTGCTGCTTCCTTCATCAACTCTGTTACCCTCGACGGACAGGTCTGACGGACCGTTTCAAGCACGATGGTCCGTCGAGGGGTTTCGTTCCACAATACTTAGAAACTTCTTGGAATTGTGTACTGGGACTACTCTCTGACAATCACGACGAACAAGCAGGACGGACCGTCGTGGCTATGACGGTCCGTCGTGAGGCTTCCGTAGTCCCACACTTAGTCAGACTTCCTCATCTTCCTTCAGCAGCTACTCTCTTCTCACTACGGTGCCACCTACGGACCGTCACAGTCGCGACGGACCGTCGTGAGCTCCGTAGGTGGTCACTTCTGCAATTCCTACTCACAACTTCCGCGTTCTCCTTTGGACAGATTTCCTGCAAATAAAGAGAAACCTACATCAAAAATCAATACAAAAAGGCTTTGGACACACACTAAACTTAAGGAAAAAGCATTAAAAGTACCGTAAAACCATGGTACATCATTCATCTTCTCAACACATGCATAATACTCCTCCCACTGACTAGCTAGTAAATTGCCCTCTTCTTGAGCTTTATAAGACAATTCTGGGTTCAAAATATGGCCTGCAACATGCAGAGGCCGATGAGGTTGGTCTAACCACCTTGAATCAATAATTTCAAACACTTTTTCATATTGCTTCTTAACTTCACGAATATCCCGTGCGATAGTTTCATTGGCTCTATCCATTGCTTCATAAATATAGCTCATTGGTTGTTTTTTCTATCCGTCCATCAAATGAAGCATTGTTGTCAAAGGATCACAAATCGTAAGTGACTGAACAACATCATCTCAAAATTGGGCATAAATAAGAAGGTTGACAACTTCTTTCCCCAAAGTTTCCTTTGCAAATTTACTTGAAGTCCTTTTGGTTGAGAGGACTAAAATTTTTAAGTTTTTCTTTTGGATGTGCATAGCTCTCATAGTTAAGAAGGCCGTTGCAAATTTTGTCTTGATCGGTTTCATCAAATTTCTTTGCTTGGTGAATTTTCTCATCAAATTTAACAACAGCGGCCTTTGACTAATGTAAGAATGAATTTTAATGGCCTTCTTAAAAACTGTTAAAATAATATCATAGTAATTAGTAGCTAATTAGTATTAAATATTGACTATAAAGAAAGTTAGATGATTGAAGAGTGATATTACCGAAAGCATATTGATTAATCTTTAATATGTCACCAAATATCAACTTGATGCAATGAGTAGCACATGGAGCCTCATAAATTTGTGGGTACATGCACATCATCATGTTTCCCGCTTTAACATTCTCACTATCATTATCGATGACAATTTGTATAATATTTTTCGATTCGTTCTTTCAATAGTGCTTTCAAACAAGCTGTACATTTTGGTGGAATCGATAGATTCATTACTAGCATCAACAGAATCAAGAAATTTACTACCGATGGGAGAATTCACCAAAATATTGATGATCATTTAACCATTTCACATAATGGAACATCCAAATTTTGTCCATGGCATTTTATGCTCATCGACAATTTTTTCCACTTTCTTCACCTCTTTTCTTAGGTGAGTAACTCTAACTTTATGAAATGTAGGAGGCTTCATTGTGGGATCGTATTGTCCTGCTGCCTCAATGAACTCATCAAATGATTCTTAATTGACACAATTAAAAGAAAACTCTGCATCGCACATCCATATTGCAAAAGCACTTACCGCATACTATCTTAGAATTTTCTTGGTTTCATTAATTCATGGTCCTTTTCCAAAGTCTCCTTCTTGTTGTGATTTTTGTAGAAAATAGAGATTCATAGGGCCTTTTGTCACGTTCCGCACGTTGGATAATGCACCTCGACTAGAAGACATCTTTAGAGTTTTAGAGGGAGGCATCATTTAAGCATATTCATCCCGTATCATCATCATTAATATTAACATATTCTTCTGGCTGCCTCACTTGAAATTTCGAATTACTAGCAATTTTATTTGTCATACAAGCCCTTATTTCTTATCTAATCTTCGACGGACAAGATGTACACCGTTTTACATTTTTGTAATCACCTACTAAATATTGCTTGTGTCGAGTAATACCACCATTAAAAGTAACCCTACAAAAAATACAACTAACTGAATCTTTTGTTGATCTTCGAGTACCATAATTCCATCCAATGTCCCTCTTTTTGCTTGCATCCAACGTCATTGAATTCACTATTTACGAATAAATAAATACTATATTAATTAAAAGGATTAATTTTTTTAAAAAAAATATAGACATAATAGTGAGCAGTCATCAGTGAGCAACAAAAACATAGTAACAAATACAAAGTAGTGAACAACAAAAACATAGCAACAAAATAGATCAATTCAGTATTGTTCACTACCATAGACCAACCGAAGAAGAAATAAGAAATTGATGAGAAGAAAGAAGCGGAGAATTAATTTAAGAAGAAAAAAAAGTCGGGAAAAACTAAAAAGAAGGAAAAAAAAGGTCTTGTGGTCATACCTGGCAACAGACGCGACTCGCACAAAGGAGAAGAGTAGAAGAAGCAGATGCGACAAAACCTTAATTTAGACTAATATTATTAAGTCATACCTTTTTTTTAGCCATACCTCGCCTTAGGGGTGGACGTTCAGTTCTTCAATTCGATTTTATTAAATTTCGATTCGGTTACGCGATTTTTGATTTTAGAAAAGTGTGCACCATATATTAAATCAAACTAATTTGGTTTTATTCAAATTTTTTTACTTCCATTCGATTAATTCGGTGTTTCTTAATCAATTTTTTGATGTGATTGAAAAATAAAATAAGGACAAAGTATAAGATACTTATAAATTTAAACTATGTTAAGAAACGATGTATATCACTGTGGAACACTTATTGTGCTAACTAAAAGACTATATTTATCTTTATCAAGAACATTACGCCTCCAACTATTTCTCGGGAAAAACAAGTACAAAGATAGTTCCTTTAGATAATGTACATTGGTAGAAATATATTTGAGTTTCTCTTGAAAATTAATATTTGAAGTTAACTATTAAATTATACATTTATTGTTACAGTGATTTGTCCATGAATGATTTAATAGTTAGTTGATTTTTTAGTTTTTAGTTAAGAGAATGCCCATATATATATTTATTTATTTTTAAAATAAAAATTCAATTCTTCGGTGCACCAAAATTTTGAGACCCTTGCACACAATATCGAATAAAAAAAATAAACTTTTGAAAAATAACATCGAACCAAAAAATTAAATTATTTCGATTCGGTTCGATTTCTCAATTTTTTTAGTATTTATGCTCATCACTATCTCGTCTAGTAATCACTATTACCTTATTGGCGACATACCTCGCCTATTTAATTTTGCCTCGCCTCGCCTTATTGCCTTGGGCTAAACGTGAATGTTTTCACAAAACTGGTACCTCGTGACTGAAATAATCTTTTTTCAAAGAAAAAATTACACATTTCTTAAATGGGATAGATCGTTGATCCCAATCAAACACATTTCTGACTTACTTCACAAATGAATATTATTTTTGCATGATTTGAAAATGTAGTGTAGTAACGATCTGATCCGTCTTTATTTAAATACGTCATATGCGAAATCTCAAAAATGTCTTAAATTTTCGTGTTAAATTAAAATTGGGGCACATAACGAAATTACTTACATTTGAATTGATCTAAGCTGAAGTCAGCTTGCCATAGTAGAAAATCTTCTACTATGGCGACATCGCTATAGCACCTACATGACCGCTGTAGCGGGATCGACGAACTAGACCCTAATTATGCGATGTCTTGTATTTTTCTTCCACTTTCCAGGGATAAAACTGACGAGGATTGCTCCAAAAATATTCCTCGAGCCACTCTAAGCCTGAGAACAATGGAGTAGAGGATTTTCAACGCTAAGAAAGTTACAATTATCATTTCAAATTCATCCATTTTCAGCTTCCTAACCACATATTGTATGAATATTACTATCTCTCCAGATAGGTACATATTCAACTTACCATCGAACATCATTCAACAACTTTCAACATGTCAATATTTTTAATTAGGTGCCTTACCATCCTGACAACAATAACCAAACATGATTTCACCCCTTGAAATTTCATGCCCGAAGGATTAAACATGAAATCTTCGACAATCTACAACGTGTTATGCAAACAAAGTCAAGTCTAACTACTCAAGTAAAACTAACTTATTTGGGTGCCAAACAATTGTTGAGCATGAGCTTATGACTTCGTGGGGCGAATTTTGACGAACGTAGGCTTGAAATTCATGGGGTTTTACCTCTTTTGTGGTGGAATCCATCCTCTCCATAGTTCATAAGCTTTGAATAGCTTAGGATAGTTTTTGGAGTAATCCTCGTCTATTTTATCAATGAAGAGTAAGAGAAAATTTTTAAAAATTCATATTTTCTAGTGTCTCAACCCGTTTATCCCGCTATAGTGACCATGCAACTGCTACAACGACGTGTCATAAGAGAAAATTCTCGCTATGGCATGATGACGTCAACCCGGATCAATTTGTAATTTTGAAATTTCATCATGTCACTCCAATTTAATTGGACAATGTCTTTCAATAAAAATTGAAACTTGCACGAGGTATCGTTCGAATAACGATGAAATATATCGTTACATCAGATAAACTGAAAGAATTGTTTATTTAATCATGTTTTTAATAAAAGATTTAAAGGAATCCCAAAAAGAAAAAAAATATAATTTGTTGATTTATATTGAAATAAAAAATATTGAGATTTTTATTCCACATAAATTGTAATATAAAAATATTATTATAATAATTATCATATGACGGAATGATGACCCTTATACTTGACTCACATTGTAAATTAGATCATTCTACTTCACAAAATTTCAACTAGACACTTGAACTCGTTCATGTAACAACCTTATATGTCGTTATTCAATAAGAATCTCGTGATGAGTCTCAATTTTTTTAAGATCATATTGTCATTTAAAATTGCAGTGACACAACAAAATTTTAGAATTTAAAATTTGATCTGGGATGAGATTATTTGTATTAAGAAATCCTGCTATGGCGACATGTCAGACGGTATAGTGGAATCAACGAGATAGAAATAAGTAAATGCAAATTCTTTTAATTTTACTCTTTCTTTTAGTGGTAAAACATACGAGGACTACTTCTAAAACCTTTCAAAATATGGTCCAAGCTTGGGACAAGAGAGGATAAATTCTAGTGCAAGGTAGGTCAAACCATCAATTTTTTATCTACGTCCATCATAATTTGTCCCATGAAGTCAAAAGCTCATGTTCAAAGTTCTTCAATAGTTGTCTGACATTCAGATAGACTATGTTATTCACTCAGTAGTTATATTTGTCTTTACTTACATCATATTTTGTATATTATCGAAGATTGCATGCATAGACCATTGGACACAGATTTGAATAGTCGAATATGGAGTTATTTATGTCTTAGGTTGATGATAAGCTTTAATAGTCAATGTTAACCTTGTGATGATTGCTAGATGTTATCCTGGGAAAGTGAGTTGTGGAAAATTGGATTCCAAACCAAAAATTGTTCGAAGGTTGGTGATGATTAATGTGGTCTAAGTTAAGTTGTATGCATGTTAGCTGTCTCTATAATGAAACATGTGTTATGCATGTTTGGAAACCATAAGAATCGAATGTAAACTGATGGATTGTTGATAATCTTATGCAATGAGGGTATTTGTTAACTTGTATTAGTTACAAGTGTGATTGTGATTGTGACTGTGTTTGTGTAACCCTTAGTTGGATCGGATATCAAGCTTGATATATGTTATCTCTTGTTTGACTCGGATCCACTTTTGATATATTTTATCGATTCGTTCGAGTACAATGCTTGGTATATATGGTACAATTAAGTGGATGGGAATCACACATGGTACAAATTATTATTGGTTGACTTGGGTATCGCGCTTGATATGCGTTACTATTAGTTGGCTCGAGTACGTAACCTGATAGGTGTTACTACATGATTGACTCGGGTATCACACTTGTAGTGTTTAATTGTTCTCTTGTATTCATGAATGATTCATGTTTATTTCTTCATAATGTAATTGTTATATGTTGGTCTTTGAGTCGCTCAAATTTGTGTCTAGATATTAGGGTGATTTTTTGTTTAGATCAAAATTGTATGTTAAAACATTGTAATAGTTGTTTTAATGATCCTTAGTGGTTTGGGTTATTTGAAAGGTGTGATGGATTAGTTATATCGGTGATGTACCGTGGTTTCACGGTATTTCTAATGCTTTTTCCTTAAGTTTAGTGTGTGTCGAAAGCCTTTTTGTGTTGATTTTTATGTAAGTTTCTCTTTGTTTGCAGAAAATCTGTCATAGGATGAACGCGGGAGTTTTTGAGAAAGAAATGCAGAAGAGACCACCTATGGAACCTATGACGGTCCGTCGAGGCTGTGACGGTCCGTAGGTGGCATCGTAGTGAAGGGAGAAGTTGCTGAAGGAAAATGGGGAAGTCTGACCAAGTGTGGGATTACGGAAGTCCATGACGGACCGTCATAGCCACGACGGTCCGTCCTGCTTGTTCGTCGTGATGATCAGAGAAGTAGTCCCAGTACCCAAATTCCAAGAAGTCCAAGTATTTTGGAACGAAGACCCTCGACGGACCGTCGTGCTTGAAATGGTCCGTCATACCTGTCCGTCGAGGGGAATGAAGAAAGCAACAGAAGAATGGTGAAGTATGGGACGACGAAGTCTATGACGATCCGTCGTGTTCATGACGGTCCGTCACGTGGTCCGTCGATCCAGACGCGTTTGGACAGATTTTTAGTAAATAGAATCCTTATTTGATTAGACTTTGTTTTTATTATAAATAGTGGGAAAAACCTCGTCTTTGGGGTTAGACTTTCTGGATAATTTTTAGTTTTTAGTTCTTCTATTATATTATTGAATTCTCGATTTTGGGAATTAAGATACTTTCTCGGTAATTGGTTGTTGGTGATTTTGTTGATTAATCAAGTTAAATTCTGGGAAATCATTCGTTTTCATAAAAGTAAGTGCATGAATTCTTCCATTAACAATATGAATTGTGTAATTATGAACATGGGTAACTAAACCTCATAGCTAGGGTTGTGGGAACCATGGGTGAATAACAAGGTAAAAATCTAACTTAAATAACAATTCTAGATTGGTGTCTTGCATGTATTGATAATTCTTTCGTGTAGAAGTCTTTTTAACGGATGGCCAACGTTAGAACTCGCCTTAATGCTACTTGCCGGACCAAGGAGGTAGATAATAGGAAAAGAATTATTAACATAGATTTAGTGTAGACTATCTAATAGGCTAGTATTGGTTGGTACGAGTTAATAACTTAGTCAAATACCGAATACGATGCTTAATATGAGGTAAAGATAAGGGTTAGTATAGCAACACACGTAGCCGGACCAAGGTGCGGAGTGAAATTCTCTAGATGCCGGACCAAGGATTTAGAGATACGTAACTTATCACTTTACATGCAAGATATCAGGATAGAATTGTTATAGTTAGATTTACCAAGTTAGGAACCTGTGGGGAACACTAAAGCCCTAGTTACTTTCATAATTCGATTAAACTTCGAAAGCTGAATCTGTTAGTTGTCCATTTTTATTTAGTTAATCATTTTCATTAATTTAGAAATAAAATCCCCCTTTTTGTCTCTTTATTTCTCGGAAAATAGTTGGCTAAATAATAATAATAATAGAATAAAGTTAAGTCTGAACTATTTTCCTTGTGGGATCGATCTCAACCTCATTAGTTGGGTTCTTTACTTGATACGACCGCTTTACTTCTTATTTGAGAAGTAAATTTGAGCGTATCAATAATTGGCGCCGCTGCCGGGGAAAGTAGCTTTTAGATTAACTTAAATTTTATTACTAAAGTTTAGTCATTATTTTCCTGATTTTACTTTTTCTGTTGTTTTTTATTTTGTTTAGAATTGACGTCCGTGTATGCCAAATACACGAAGAGGAAGAGAACCTTTGTTTCCCTACGATCACGAGTTAGAGCGTACACTACGCAAAATGAATCGAAACTTGGGTATAAATGATGATGATCCAAACCAGAACATCCCAGCTCTGGTTGATGCTCATGGTCGATTATTACCTGATAATCCTGATCAAGGTGCACAAAGGGGACAAAATCCCGCTCCACGTCCTCAAGAATACTACAGAGGTTATGATAATATTGCAGATTCTGATGGGCCACTTGTCTTGCCCCCTCTACCAGAAGGTCACACCTTTGTAGTCACTAGTAGTCTAATGCAAATGCTCACGGCTAGAGGTTTGTTTTCAGGACTACCGTCTGAGGACCCACATGCCCATATAGCTAAGGTGAGGGCAGTGTGTAAAAGCTGTGTAGGGAGGCCTGATTTGAATTTGGATGTAATAGGGCTAAGAGTATTTCCTCTCTCACTGACGGGAGAGGCTGCTATTTGGTTCACTGAACTCCCTTATAACTCAATTTTCACTTGGAACCAACTAAGGGACGTTTTCTTAGCACGTTACTACCCGGTCTCCAAGAAACTAAATCACAAAGACAGAGTGAACAACTTTGTGGCACTACCAGGAGAGTCAGTTAGTAGTTCTTGGGATAGGTTCACTTCATTTTTGAGAAGTGTCCCCAATCACCGCATAGATGATGAGTCACTGAAAGAATACTTCTACCGGGGACAGGATGATAATAATAAAGCGGTATTGGATACTATAGCAGGTGGTTCTTATGGGGGAGTGTCCTTATGCTGAAATTGCCGAAAAATTAGAGAAAATCTCCCGGAATAATAAAGCATGGAGTACTAGGAAGTCAGATACGGGGAGAAATACTTTTGCAGTGCAATCCACACACAACCCAGCCACAGATGAGATTCGTGAAGAGATGGCGCTGATGAGAACTGAGCTTGGGTTGGTGTTAAAACATGTCACTGGGGGTACAGAAAAGATAAACGCAGTGAACTACTTGTCTAAACCACCACCACCAACTGATGAATATTATTATGAGGAAGATTCCTATGCAGTAAATGATCAGACGGGGGTTTCCGACCGAACGCCCAAGGCTCCAATCAGGAGAATTGGCGCCAAGGTCAAGGAATCAAGGTCGGAACTATGGTAACTACAACCGTGAGGGTAATTATGTCCGTGATGGAAATTACAACCGCGACAACAACTTCAACAGGGTAACTATGGTAACAGAAATGAGAGGAGTGGGCCCTATGTTCCTCCTCAAAATCGTGAAGTTGCTCCTAGGGATGGTGGAGGTAGTATGGCGCGAGTTGAGGATATGTTGCACAAGATGATGAGGAGGTTCGATGCTAGTGATGAGCACACCAAAGAGTTAAGGAGTGATGTAGCGGGTATTGGACAGAAAGTCGATACACATGCCATATCAATTAAGCAGCTTGAATTGCAAATGGCTCAATTATCTGCAACTGTGAACACACGGCAAACGGGCACTCTCCCTAGCAACACTGTCCAAAATCCGAAAATGATGGACACTGTATGGCAATTACTACTCGTGGGGGTAAACAAACTATTGACCCACCTATGCCGTCTATTGTGAAAAAGGTGATGAGAGATAATGATAAAGTGGTAGAGGTTAGTGATGAAGTAGAAGATAACACTGATAAAGATGCTGAAGTGCCTAAAAAGGTAACTCCCATGCCTAGACCACCCCCCCTTTCCTCAAAGATTAGTGAAAAAGATCGAGGATGGTAAATATCGGCGTTTTATAACAATGTTGAAGCAACTTTCTATCAATGTCCCTTTGGTAGAAGCTCTTGAACAAATGCCCGGTTATGCCAAGTTTATGAAAGATTTGGTTACAAAGAAAAGATCGGTCACTTTTGAGGATGATGACAGAATGCAGCATTGTAGTGCTATTGCTACAAGGTCTTTGGTGCAAAAGAAAGAAGATCCGGGTGCATTCACTATTCCTTGTACGATCGGGTTATTACATTTTGCGAAAGCATTATGTGATCTGGGGGCAAGCATAAATCTCATGCCCCTCTCGATTTACAAGAAGTTGGGTTTGGGTGACCCAAAGCCCACTGCGATGCGGCTACTGATGGCCGATCGAACAGTAAAAAGGCCTATAGGGATACTCCATGATGTGCTAGTAAAAGTGGAGTCGTTCATATTTCCGGCAGATTTTGTTATTCTTGATTGTGAAGTCGATTTTGAGGTGCCTAATATTCTTGGGAGGCCATTCCTTGCTACGGGTAGAGCCTTAGTTGATATGGAAAAGGGGCAGATGAAATTTCGATTGAACAATGAAGAAGTGACTTTCAACATTTGTAGGTCCATGCGGCAGAGTGGTGAGCTCCAATCGGTATCTGCCATATCCTACAAAGTTGGTGAATCACCCGAGACACAAATAGAAGAACGTCTAGGTGTAGAAGCACTGGCGGCAGTGATAATGAATTTTGATAATGAATGCATTGAAGAATATGGGTCATTAATCGTTGCTCTTGATCGTGGTAATGTTCGGTTTAAACCGAAGAAATATGAGCTAGACATGAAGAATCGCGAGTCTCCACCCGCTAAACCATCTATAGAGGAGGCTCCAAAGCTAGAACTAAAAGTTCTCCCACCTCATCTCAGGTATGAATTCTTAGGAAACGGTGACACATTGCCGGTAATCATTGCATCAGATCTGAATAAACAACAAGTAGAGAGTTTGGTCAAAGTACTAAAAAGGTTCAAAAGAGCTATTGGGTGGACCATTGCGGACATTATTGGGATCCCTCCTGGTATTTGTTCTCATAAAATCCAACTCATGCCCGATCATAAGCCAAGTATTGAGCACCAAAGACGCTTAAATCCACCTATGCAAGAGGTCGTGAAGAAGGAAATCATAAAATGGTTGGATGCTGGAGTAATATATCTGATCGCCGATAGTAGTTGGGTATGCCCTGTTCAGTGTGTACCTAAGAAAGGGGGAATGACTGTGGTCCCCAATGAAAAGAATGAACTTGTTCCAATGAGACCGGTGACTGGATGGAGGGTGTGTATGGATTACCGGAAATTAAATGCATGGACCAAAAAGGACCATTATCCCATGCCCTTCATGGATCAGATGTTGGATAGATGATGTACCGTGGTTTCACGGTATTTCTAATACTTTTTCCTTAAGTTTAGTGTGTGTCGAGAGCCTTTTTGTGTTGATTTTGATATAAGTTTCTTTTTGTTTGCAGAAAATCTGTCCAAGGATGAACGCGGGAGTTTTTGAGAAAGAATTGCAGAAGAGATCACCTACGGAACCTATGACGGTCCGTCGCGGCTGTGACGGTCCGTAGGTGGCACCGTAGTGAAGGGAGAAGTTGCTGAAGGAAATTTGGGGAAGTCTGAAAAGTGTGGGATTACGGAAGTCCATGACGGACCGTCACAGCTACGACGGTCCGTCCTGCAAGTTCGTTGTAATGATCAGAGAGTAGTCCCAGTACCCAAAATTCCAAGAAGTTCAAGTGTTTTAGAACGAAGACCCTCGACGGACCGTCGTGCTTGAAACGGTCCGTCATACCTGTCCGTCGAGGGGAATGAAGAAAGCAACATGAGAAGATGTGAAGTATGGGACGACGGAGGCTATGACTGTCCGTCGTGTCCATGACGGTCCGTCACGTGGTCCGTCGACCCAGACGCGTTTGGACAGATTTTTAGTAAATAGAATCCTTATTTGATTAGGTTTTTTTTTATTATAAATAGTTGAAAAAACCTCGTTTTTGAGGTTAGACTTTCTGGATAATTTTTAGTTTATAGTTCTTGGATTATATTAGTAAACTCTCGATTTTGGGAATTAAGATTTTTTCCGGGAATTGATTGTTGGTGATTTTGTTGATTAATCAAGTTAAATTCTGGGAAATTATTCGTTTTCATAAAAGTAAGTGCATGAACTCTTCCATTAACGATATGAATTGTGTAATTACGAACATGGGTAACTAAACCCCATAGCTAGGGTTGTGGGAACCATGGGTGAATAACAAGGTAGTAATCTAACTTCAATAACAATTCTAGAGTGGTGTCTTGCATGTATTGATAATTCTTTCGTTTAGAATTCTTTTTAACGGTGGCCAACGTTAGAACTCGCCTTAATGCTACTTGCCGGACCAAGGAGGTAGATAATAGGAAAGAATTATCAACATAGATTTAGTGTAGACTATCTAATAGACTAGTATTGGTTGGTACGAGTTAATAGCTTAGTCAAATACCGAATACGATGTTTAATATGAGGTAAAGATAAGGGTTAGTATAGCAACACACGTAGCCGGACCAAGGTGCGGAGTGAAATTCTCTAGATGCCGGATCAAGGATTTAGAGATACATAACTTATCACTTTACATGCAAGATATCAGGATAGAACTGTTAAGTTAGATTTACCAAGTTAGAACCTGTGGGGAACACTAAAGCCCTAGTTACTTTTACAATTTGATTAAACTTCGAAAGTTGAATTTGTTAGTTGTCATTTTATTTAGTTAATCATTTTCATTAATTTAGAAATAAAATCCCCCTTTTTGTCTTTATTTCTCGGAAAATAGTTGGCTAAATAATAGTAATAATAGAATAAAGTTAAGTCTGAACTATTTTCCTTGTGGGATCGATCCAACCTCATTAGTTGGGTTCTTTACTTGATACGACCGCTTTACTTCTTATTTGAGAAGTAAGTTTGAGCGTATCAAATTTTGGCGCCGCTGCCGGGGAAAGTAGCTTTTAGATTAACTTAAATTTATTACTAAAATTTAGTCAATATTTTCCTGATTTTACTTTTTCTGTTGTTTTTGATTTTTGCTAGTTTGACGTCCTTGTATGCCAAATACACGGAGAGGAAGAGAACCCTTTTTCCCTACGATCACGAGTTAGAGCGTACACTACGAAGAATGAATCGAAACTTGGGTATAAATGATGATGATCCAAACCTGAACATCCCAGCTCCGGTTGATGCTCATGGTCGATTATTACCTGATAATCCTGATCAAGGTGCACAAAGGGGACAAAATCCCGCACCACGTCCTCAAGAATACTACAGAGGTTATGACAATATTGCAGATTCTGATGGGCCACTTGTCTTGCCCCCTCTACCAGAAGGTCACACCTTTGTAGTCACTAGTAGTCTAATGCAAATGCTCACTGCTAGAGGTTTGTTTTCGGACTACCGTCTGAGGATCCACATGCCCATATAGCTAAGGTGAGGGCAGTGTGTAAAAGCTGTGTAGGGAGGCCTGATTTGAATTTGGATGTAATAGGGCTAAGAGTATTTCCTCTCTCACTGACGGGAGAGGCTGCCATTTGGTTCACTGAGCTCCTTATAACTCAATTTTCACTTGGAACCAACTAAGGGACGTTTTCTTAGCACGTTACTACCCGGTCTCCAAGAAACTAAATCACAAAGACAGAGTAACAACTTTGTGGCACTACCAGGAGAGTCAGTTAGTAGTTCTTGGGATAGGTTCACTTCATTTTGAGAAGTGTCCCCAATCACCGCATAGATGATGAGTCACTGAAAGAATACTTCTACCGGGGACAGGATGATAATAATAAAGCGGTATTGGATACTATAGCAGGTGGTTCTTATGGGGAGTGTCCTTATGCTGAAATTGCCGAAAAATTAGAGAAAATTCCCGAATAATAAAGCATGGAGTACTAGGAAACAGATACTGGGAGAAATACTTTTGCAGTGCAATCCACACACAACCCAGCCACAGATGAGATTCGTGAAGAGATGGCACAGATGAGAACTGAGCTTGGGTTAGTGTTAAAACATGTCACTGGGGTGCAGAAAAGATAAACGCAGTGAACTACTTGTCTAAACCACCACCACCAACTGATGAATATTATTATGAGGAAGATTCTTATGCAGTAAATGATCAGACGGGGGGTTTCCGACCGAATGCCCAAGGCTCCAATCAGGAGAATTGGCGCCAAGGTCAAGGAAATCAAGGTCGGAACTATGGTAACTACAACCGCGAGGGTAATTATGTTCGTGATGGAAATTACAACCGCGACAACAACTTCAACAGGGGTAACTATGGTAACAGAAATGAGAGGAGTGGGCCCTATGTTCCTCCTCAAAATCGTGAAGTTGCTCCTAGGGATGGTGGAGGTAGTATGGCGCGAGTTGAGGATATGTTGCACAAGATGATGAGGAGGTTCGATGCTAGTGATGAGCACACCAAAGAGTTAAGGAGTGATGTAGCAGGTATTGGACAGAAAGTTGATACACATGCCATATCAATCAAGCAGCTTGAATTGCAAATGGCTCAATTATCTGCAACTGTGAACACACGGCAACTGGGCACCCTTCCTAGCAACACTGTACAAAATCCGAAAAATGATGGACACTGTATGGCAATTACTACTCGTGGTGGTAAACAAACTATTGACCCACCTATGCCGTCTATTGTGGAAAAGGTGATGAAAGATAATGATGAAGTGGTAGAGGTTAGTGATGAAGTAGAAGATAACACTGAGAAAGTTGCTGAAGTGCCTAAAAAGGTAACTCCCATGCCTAGACCTCCACCCCCCTTTCCTCAAAGATTAGTGAAAAAGACTGAGGATGGCAAATATCGGCGTTTTATAATAATGTTGAAGCAACTTTCTATCAATGTTCCTTTGGTAGAAGCTCTTGAACAAATGCCCGGTTATGCCAAGTTTATGAAAGATTTGGTTACAAAGAAAAGATCGGTCACTTTTGAGGATGATGACAGAATGCAACATTGTAGTGCTATTGCTACAAGGTCTTTAGTGCAAAAGAAAGAAGATCCGGGTGCATTTACTATTCCTTGTACAATCGGGTTATTACATTTTGCGAAAGCATTATGTGATCTGGGGGCAAGCATAAATCTCATGCCCCTCTCGATTTACAAGAAGTTGGGTTTGGGTGACCCAAAGCCCACTGCGATGCGGCTACTGATGGCCGATCGAACAGTAAAAAGGCCTATAGGGATACTCCATGATGTGCTAGTAAAAGTGGAGTCGTTCATATTTCCAGCAGATTTTGTCATTCTTGATTGTGAAGTCGATTTTGAGGTGCCTATTATTCTTGGGAGGCCATTCCTTGCTACGGGTAGAGCTTTAGTTGATATGGAAAAGGGCAGATGAAATTTCGGTTGAACAATGAAGAAGTGACTTTCAACATTTGTAGGTCCATGCGGCAGAGTGGTGAGCTCCAATCGGTATCTGCCATATCCTACAAAGTTGGTGAATCATCCAAGACACAAATAGAAGAACGTCTAGGTGTAGAAGCACTGGCGGCAGTGATAATGAATTTGATAATGAAGGCATTGAAGAATATATGTCATTAGTCGCTGCCTTGATCGTGGTAATGTTCGGTTTAAACCGAAGAAATATGAGCTAGACATGAAGAATCGCGAGTCTCCACCCGCTAAACAATCCATAGAGGAGGCTCCAAAGCTAGAACTAAAAGCTCTCCCACCTCATCTCAGGTATGAATTCTTAGGAAACGGTGACACATTACCGGTAATCATTGCATCAGATCTGAATGAACAACAAGTTGAGAGTTTGGTCAAAGTGCTAAAAAGGTTCAAAAGAGCTATTGGGTGGACCATTGCGGACATTATTGGGATCCCTCCTGGTATTTGTTCTCATAAAATCCAACTCATGCCCGATCATAAGCCAAGTATTGAGCACCAGAGACGCTTAAATCCACCTATGCAAGAGGTCGTGAAGAAGGAAATCATAAATGGTTGGATGGGAGTAATTTATCCAATCGCCGATAGTAGTTGGGTATGCCCTGTTCAGTGTGTACCTAAGAAAGGGGGAATGACTGTGGTCCCCAATGAAAAAAATGAACTTGTTCCAATGAGGCCGGTGACTGGATGGAGGGTGTGTATGGATTACCGGAAATTAAATGCATGGACCGAAAAGGACCATTTTCCCATGCCCTTCATGGATCAGATGTTGGATAGACTCGCTGGAAAAGGGTGGTACTGTTTTCTTGATGGTTATTCAGGGTATAATCAGATCTCTATTGCACCAGAAGATCAAGAGAAGACCACTTTTACTTGTCCATATGGGACCTTTGCGTTCAAGAGAATGCCGTTTGGGTTGTGCAATGCACCCGCCACATTTCAGAGATGTATGATGTCTATATTCTCCGACATGGTGGAAGATACTATTGAGGTCTTTATGGATGATTTTTCAGTGGTTGGTGAATCTTTCGAGCAATGTTTGAGCCATTTGTCTGAGGTTCTTAAGAGATGTGAAGATTGCAATTTAGTTCTCAATTGGGAAAAATGCCACTTCATGGTCAAAGAAGGTATTGTTTTGGGCCATCGTATTTCAGAAAAGGGCATAGAAGTTGATCGAGCCAAAGTCGAGGTGATAGAGAAACTTCCTCCACCTATCTCTGTAAAAGGTGTGAGAAGCTTTCTTGGGCATGCAGGTTTTTACAGGAGATTCATCAAAGATTTCTCAAAAATTGCACATCCATTGTGCAAACTGTTGGAGAAAGATTGTAAATTTTCTTTTGATGAATCCTGTCTGAAAGCATTCGGCGATCTCAAAGAAAAACTGGTATCTGCACCTATCATTATTTCTCCGGATTGGAACAGTCCATTTGAGGTAATGTGTGATGCGAGTGGGGTTGCCCTTGGTGTGGTATTGGGACAAAGAAGGGACAAAATCCTTCATCCCATTTACTATGCTAGTAAAGCCCTCAATGAAGCTCAGAAAGAACTATACAGTCACTGAACAGAGAGCTCCTTGCCGGTAGTATTTGCTTTTGACAAGTAATTTCGCTCCTATTTGCAGTACTAGATTATAGTGCATACTGACATGTCAGCCCTGATATTTTGATGGCGAAGAAGATCGCGGAAAAACCGAGGTTATTCGTTGGGTTTACTCACTGCAAGAATTTGACTTTGAGGTAAGGGATAGAACAGACCGAAATCAGTTGCTGATCATTGTCCGTTTTAGGATAAGCATGAAGCTATGAAGAGAGTTGGGGATTAATATGATATTGATGACACGGTTCTCCCATCGAGCGATGATATTAAGGCTGCCTCACGAAGACTTTTCCGCCTGGTTCGCTGATTTGGGCAAACTACTAGCTAGTGATATTGTCTCCATCGGACCTGTATTATTCATAAGGAGATTCATGTTCGATGTGAGAAGTTCTTGTTGGGATGAACCATACTTTATACAGGAGCTGTGCTGATGGGCTTATTCGGCGTTGTGTGCCAGAAGTGGATGTCTGAGGATTTAGAGGCAAATGCGATTCCTACCCTTTGTGACCGACCACAGTAGTGGTAGTCCGGACTGCTTATAAGATTCTTACAAAGTGGTTACTATTGGCCCAACATCATCAGAATGCTCATGAGTTCGCCAAAGCATGTGCATAGATGCCAAAGATGAGATGGCGGCATTTCAGAAAGCAAGAGCTCCCTCTAAACCCCATTCTTGTAATTTGAGTTATTTGATGTTGGGGTGTGAACTTTATGGGTCCGTTTGTGAGTTTCATGGAATCGAAAGTTATATTTTAATAGCAGTTGATTAATGTATCCAGTGGTGGAAGCCACGCCCTGACCGCTACAAGAGGGGAAGAGTGTCACTGCATTCTGAAGAAGAATATATTCTCTCGATTTGGTACCCACGGGCGATTATTTAGTGATGGGGATCCACTTTTGCAACAATTGTCAAGGGATTATTGAGAACAAGGATGGGGTTCGCCATAAGTGGCCACTCCTTACCTACCTCAACTAGTGCAAGTTGAAGTATCAAATAGGGAGATCAAACAGATTTTTTTAGTCAAAAAACAGTGAAACGCTAGCTAAACAGATTGGTCAAGGAGGCTTGATGATGCCTTTTGGGCTTACCGGACACGTATAAGACTCCCATAGGTATGTCTCCATACCACTAGTATATTGGGAAAGCATGTCATGCGTGTCCGTTGATTAGAGCATAAAATCCATGTGCGGCTATGAAACAGCTAAAAAAAATGGCTGGAACGAAGCTGCTCAGAACAACGGTTAAATGTGGTTAAATGAACTTGATGATTTCGCCTAAGGCTTATGTAAGCTCAGCCCTCTAAAAGAAAAAGATGAAGAAGTACCAGACCAAAGACGAGAAACGAGAGTTTATGATTGGGATTCGGTGCTTTTATTCAACTCTAGATGCGCCTGTTCCGGGGAAGCTTCAAGTCTAAATGGACTGGCCCTTACTCCGATCACCCAATTATTCCCTCATGAAGGGGTTGAGTTGGAAAACAAGGAAGGTGTGCGGTTTAAGAGTGAACGGACAACGTAAAAAATCTATAAGGTCATGGGAATCGGCGAATGATGGTGAGTGGGCATATCAATCTGATGAAGTCATGAGTAATCAAGTTCTACAGTCATGCCGCGACGTTAATTCAAGGCGCTGGTTTGGGACGCAACCCAATATTTATCAATCTAACACTTTATAGTTTTCCTTCCAGTAGCGGTAGCAATTTTCTATTAATGGGTTTAAATTTTCAGGTAGCACATTACAGGAAGTAACTGCAGACAAGTTACTCTGCCCATTACCTGACGGATAATCGACGGACCCGTCACGCCAATTGACGGACCGTCGCATGGACTCCGTCGTGCCAGGTACACACTCTTTAGTAATTTTTTAAAGAATTAGGGACACATGCGAACGGAACATTGACGGATCCGTCACATATGCGCGGACCGTCATCCGGGTTTCGTCACATTTACCTCGGTTTACCCGACCCGAACCCGGCTGATGAATTTTTAAAAGTTTTTAAAGCGTAAATTTAAACCCCCCACCCCTTCATTTACAGTTTTCTTTCCCTCTTTCCCCCCATTTGAGCCTTTTCAAACTCTTTCTATCCCAAATTCCCCACGTTCTCCACATTTCCCTCCACCCATCTCCCTTCATTGCGTTCGGAGTTCGCTGTGTGCATTCTCATCTTCTCTGTGGGTTGCCGTACTTTCGTCTTATTTTCCTCCTCTTCAAGTATGTGTTACCTGCAAACTCACACCCATTACGTTAGTTTGTTTGTTTTTCTTTACTATTAGCATATGGGTCTTTGCTCTTTGAATATATACTTGTCACCTTAGTGGTGATTAATTCACAAAATGCTGGATAAAACTAGCGAAATATGGGCTTTAAAACTTGTAAATTGAATAGGTATTTAGGTCAAGCGTGTTAGTGAAATTGTTGGGTCTATTGTTTTGACTCACGGGGTGAATGTGGCATTTCCCCAGTTCTGTCTCTGAATAAAAGACAGCACGACAACCCGATTGACTGGACCGTCGTACACGGACGGTCCGGTCGACTGCACAACCGTCGTGACGGTCAGAAGACACCCTAGTCCTCAAGCGGTCTCAAACACTTTCCAAGTGGTCCACTGACGACCACATGTGAGGACCTCATACGCCCACGCGGTCCGTCCTGCACAACCGTCGGCGGTCAGAGACCCCCCTGTCCCAAGACCGTCTCCACACCTTTTTCTATAGTGATCCACTGAGGCAACCTAATAAGACGGCACCGAGTATTAACCCACGGGTCCTGTCCATGTGCACAACCGTCGTGACGGTTTAGAGATCCCGTCCCAAGGGTCTCCAACTTTTTCGTAGAGTGTCCTACTCGACGAGCACATACCTGACGGACGTCATACTCCACAACGACGAGATCCGTCCAATGCACTAACCGTCGTGACGAGTCAGAGACCCACTGTCACTAAGGGTCGTTTCCACACCTTTTTCTAAGTTGTCCTACTGACGGACACAATGGACGACGTCATATCCCAAAAATGGCCGTCTGCATAACCGTCTGATCGGTCCAGAGACCCCTGTCAATAGACGAGGTCTCCACATACTTTTTCTAAAGTTGTCGCACTGAACGGACAACAATGTGACGGACCGTTTCATACCCAACGACGGCTCCGTCCTGAACAATACGTGTGTACCAGTCGAAGACCATCATTTCTGATACTCTATACATGCTGAAGTATAATATATGAGCGAACCCACATGACGTTGTCCGTACATACGCACGACGGACGGGCCGTCATCAGGTCTCAGCCGTGGCCTATACTGCTACTTCAAAGAGCTTTAGTCACCTGGTTTGAAGTTCTGTCGTAATATTGTTTATCTTATTGGTCATGTTTTATCATTTTCAGAGTACTAATGATGAATTCGTAGTACAGGTACTACCCTCATTGGCACTAAACAAGATGCGCAGTTATGCACGTGGGCGTTCTAAATCTGTCGCCCCGTCTGCCCGATTGGTGATAGGCTCTGATGATGAGCATGATCCAGAGTAACGTGCAGCACTGCTACTACAACACGAGCTCCACGTATACCGAGAGTCACGCCCAAGAAGGTGGCGCCCGCGTAGTCACTGCCTCCCAGTCTGATGAGGAGCGCACCATGACTGGCACACCTTCTGGGTCAGCTGCCAAGACGAAGGAGCATCTGGTTCCTTAGGAGTTTCGTGGTCAGAGGAAGCCTCCGGTCCGCAGAAGCCTCTGCCCCCGCCACAGCTACATAGTCTGCCTCGGATGATGAGGCTGACAGCACTGACTCCACCCTGGCTCACAAAACTGGAGTCCCTGCCCCGGTTGCCGATCAGCCCAACCGGTGGTGTGTCGACGGGCAATAAACAAAGTATACTTAGACGCCAGGTGCTCAATGACAAAGGCGTCATGACACGGACCCTACAACTGGAGAGGCGGGTCCTCACGAGAAGTCTCCCCACCATGCCAGACATTCACACTCTCTTCACCAGACACCGGCTGGAGTGAACGGCTTTCGTTTTGGGCCGCTACAAGTGAGGAGTTAGTCCGAGAGTTCTATGCCTCTTATGTGCCACTCTCCGCTCACAAAATAGATAGCGGTCTGCCCCCCGCCAAACAGGCCCCACTTGAGCACGTCCGAGTACGCGACATACAGGTCGACATCTCCCTACCAGCCATCCGCCGATATCTGTACGGCACGGATAGTGACACCACCAGTAACCTCTCACCGCCGAGTTCGATTACCGTGGCAATTTTCAAAGAGGGTCGTTTCTTACGCGAGCCTTCACTGAGAGAGACCACCAAGAGTTGGATGGCCTAGCACTACACTATTGATGGAGAGGCTGCGGATTGGGTGATGGAGCCGAAGGGAGCCATCAGGAAGGCGAACTTGACCTTTACGGCCAGTTTCTTTGGTTGATAGTCCGCCATGTTCTCTCCCCACTGCTGCTGATAATCTCGTCACCTGGGATCGTGCAAGTTGTTCTGGCCGCATGATGGCAGGGTTCGAGGTCGATTTCGCTTTGGCTTCTCCAAGCGGTTCATGCATGAAGAGGCCTTCAAGGTCACCATGACTTACCCTTTTCCTTGCATGATTTCTCTTTGTGGGCAGATCCGCACGCGTGCCATTGGCACTTGACAGCTCCGGACCCCGCAAGGAAATGTTGACATCGGCCTCATCAGGGATGAGCGCAATGAGTTGGCCTCAACGCAGAGAGGCCCCGCCCGGAGGTGGTGTTAACACTTGGTGAGAGAACCTGGCCTAGACACCATAGAGCATGCCCATCGGCTTCCCAGATGCCTTCTGCACACGCTGACACTACTACTTTTTTTTCCGGTCGATCTAATCCAGGGTTAGTAGCACTGCCCCCGAGCTCCTCTCGCTCGCCCTTCCGCCAAATCTGGTCCACTGCCTAGGGCCAGAAACCTCGAGCACAGATGGCTACACTTCTGCATCACATCCACATCTTGGATCAGAAGACTATTGCTGAGGCAGAGGAGCGCATGGAGCGGCAAGATGGTACAGCACCAGAGAGGAAGATCGCAGAGGTACATCAGCGCTTGGACGATTTTGAGTTGCGAGTGCTACCCGACCAGGTCACCTCTGGTGGACATGTCGACCCTTCAGGCTGCCGGTTGAGAGTCTGCGGGCTGATCTGGATACGATCTTAAAGGGCGAGAGTGCTGAGTCTGGGGCCCTTCTGCAGAGCCGCTGATCGACAGTGATGGCTGCTCTTTTTGCCACTTCTGATGTTCCACCACCTCCCACGAGAGCGGCCAAGAGACGCAGGGTCGAGAGGAGGATGAGGTTAGGGCGAGGAAGAAGGAGCACCGTGAGATGGAGGCTGCGAGGGAGCCTCGATTGCTGAAGAGGAGGCCCGTAAGTTTGAGGGCTGTAGAAGTATCTGCAGGGGCGTTCTAGCTCCAAATTTGTAGATTCTATGGGGGGCACTACTGATGGTGCTGTTGATGCTGAGGACATTACTGAGGATGTCCAGACTACGAAGAGGGTGGGTTCCGGTGAACCGAACCCACCAACTTGTTGATCGCCCGGCGCTTAGCGCCTCAGGTTTGCTTCACTTACCCTTTTGCGTTGTTTTAGCTCCTTTATGCATTGGGGACAATTGCATATCTTTTGTTGGGGGTGGGGTAAATGGAAAGTGAGTACTTGGGTGAATTCTTGAGTAGCCCAAGTTCACGATCCTCTATTGGGGTTTCTCTTGCCTGTGTTCTTTTTTTCCCCGAAAGACTGATTACTTTTATTGTTGAACCGGCATGTCATATCTTATGTACATAGTATAAATCTGAAGCATGATGGCTAAAAATAAATATGATATCTCGATAATCAATTGCATGACTAGGCTTAGTAAGTGATAAGTGTGTTGGTTTGAAACATGAAATACAGATACACTACTGCATGATCCTGAATCTAAGATTTGAACTAGGTGTCTAATAATCCGGGAATGCAAGGAATGTCAAGTGAGTGTGAGGTGAATTCGAATGTCCACCATCAATACTGAGCTAGAACTTGCCTGGTTAGTCCTGCTAAAAGTGAGTCAAAACAATCAATTAGGAAAGGATCATAGGCCCTTGTTCGAAATAGTCAATCTTGAGCCTAAAAGAACAGAAAACAAATGAAGTTAATCCCTTTTTGATCCAAATGAATTGAGCTTAAAATAGATCTTTCTTTTTCACCCCAAATGATCTTCTCTGGGAACAATGTGTTGGCCCTGTCCCTCCTTGGACATGTGCACTCTGTTTATGCCAAAAGCATAAGTTGAGGGTGGCTAATGCATAAAGCAACCTTGTTTAGGCCCTGACCCAACCATGGGTATTGCGAACCTTAACTCATGGCAAAATCATGAGTTGAGGGTGGCTGATTATAAGGAAAACCCCGGAAAGTGGGTTGAAAAGAATGAGAGAAAGAAAGAATAAAAAGAAGTGACTAAAAAAAAAAATGAATAAAAATCAAAATAAACACAAGAAAAGAGAAAAGTCACTTACACATAAGGATAAGAAAGGGAAAACAGCAAGGAAAAGAAAATTGAGTAATAGGGCGAAATAAAATAATAAAAAGGTGGTTCGCGTAGCCGATATGTCAAGGAGGGCAACAAGTCACTAAAGTATACCTAAATACACCCTACCTGACCCTGAGCCTATGTTACAATCTAAAAAAAAAAAGTCCTATTGTGATCCTAAGAGTTGTATGGCGAACTTGAAGTAGTGAAAATAAGGGCAAGCCTATGGCAATATGTATAAATGAGTTGTGAATTTGTTCTGAGAGTGAGTGTCGAAAAGTTGATCCTTATACTCAAACTAAAATCATTGTGTGAAAAATGAGGATGTTATTTGAAGTGAGGACAGGAGTTGCAATACCGGAAATTATTAGAATCTCGGTGAGAAGTTGAAGAGGATAGGTATCATCGCGTAGTGAGTCTGGGTCATGGTTTGATTCTACACAAGTCAATGCCTAATAGTGAAACCATGGCATGAATATAATGTGAATAATCGGGATTGATAGCCAAATGATTGCGGGAAGTTAAAAATATGGATACTTTGTACAAAGATTTTGTAGTGAGTTCATAGTGCGTCGCTTGAGGACAAACAACGAATTTAAGTTGAGGGTGTTGATGTACCGTGGTTTCACGGTATTTCTAATGCTTTTTCCTTAAGTTTAGTGTGTGTCGAAAGCCTTTTGGTGTTGATTTTTATGTAAGTTTCTCTTTGTTTGCCGAAAATCTGTCCAAGGATGAACGCGGGAGTTTTTGAGAAAGAAATGCAGAAGAGACCACCTATGGACCTATGACGGTCGTCGAGGCTGTGACGGTCCGTAGGTGGCAATCGTAGTGAAGGGCGAAGTTGCTGAAGGAAAATGGGGAAGTCTGCCAAGTGTGGGATTACGGAAGTCCATGACGGACCGTCATAGCCACGACGGTCCGTCCTGCTTGTTTTGTCGTGATGTCAGAGAAGTAGTCCAGTACCCAAATTCCAAGAAGTCCAAGTATTTTTGGAACGAAGACCCTCGACGGACCGTCGTGCTTGAAATGGTCCGTCATAACCTGTCCTCGAGGGGAATGAAGAAAGCAAACAGAAGTGGTGAAGTATGGGACGACGGAGTCTATAAACGGTCCGTCGTGTTCATGACGGTCCGTCACGTGGTCCGTCGATCCAGACGCGTTTGGACAAATTTTAGTAAATAGAATCCTTATTTGATTAGACTTTGTTTTTATTATAAATAGTGGGAAAAACTCGCTTTTGGGATTAGACTTTCTGGATAATTTTTAGTTTTTAGTTCTTCTATTATTTATTGAATTCTCGATTTTGGGAATTAAGATACTTTCTCGGTAATTGGTTGTTAGTGATTTTGTTGATTAATCAAGTTAAATTCTGGGAAATCATTCGTTTCATAAAAGTAAGTGCATGAATTCTTCCATTAACAATATGAATTGTGTAATTATGAACATGGGTAACTAAACCTCATAGCTAGGGTTGTGGGAACCATGGGTGAATAACAAGGTAAAAATCTAACTTAAATAACAATTCTAGATTGGTGTCTTGCATGTATTGATAATTCTTTCGTGTAGAAGTCTTTTTAACGGATGACCAACGTTAGAACTCGCCTTAATGCTACTTGCCGGACCAAGGAGGTAGATAATAGGAAAAGAATTATTAACATAGATTTAGTGTAGACTATCTAATAGGCTAGTATTGGTTGGTACGAGTTAATAACTTAGTCAAATACCGAATATGAGCTTAATATGAGGTAAAGATAAGGGTTTAGTATAGCAACACGCGTAGCCAGACCAAGGTGCGGATAATTCTCTAGATGCCGGACCAAGGATTTAGAGATACGTAACTTATCACTTTACATGCAAGATATCAGGATAGAATTGTTATAGTTAGATTTACCAAGTTAGGAACCTGTGGGGAACACAAAGCCCTAGTTACTTTCATAATTGATTAAAATTCGAAAGCTGAATCTGTTAGTTGTCCATTTTTATTTAGTTAATCATTTTCATTAATTAGAAATAAAATCCCCCTTTTTGTCTCTTTATTTCTCGGAAAATAGTTGGCTAAATAATAGTAATAATAGAATAAAGTTAAGTCTGAATTATTTTCCTTGTGGGATCGATCTCAACCTCATTAGTTGGTTCTTTACTTGATACGACCGCTTTACTTCTTATTTGAGAGTAAATTTGAGCGTATCAATAATTCGGTAACATTATAAAACATATTCATGTAAATGTAAATCTGGGTGAGTATAGGAGTCAGAGTTATGTTTCTGGTGGAGGTTATACATATATATTATCTATTTTACTATGTTGTAGTCATCAGGGCTGATAATTGGAGGTTTGTAGCATAGATTATTTGTTAGGACTGTTATTGTTGTTAAAAGGGGTTTGAAACATATCAAATAAGAGAGAGTGAGTCAAGGTAATTTAGTAAGAAGCTGGGTTAAATAGGCCAGTGAAGGAACTCTAAGTTTGATAGAATAAGTGTGCGATAGTGAAAATGAAGAAAGAAGAACTAAATTAGGAGTTATGGTCATGATGGTTAGATTAGGATACTAAAGCGTGTGGCTAAAGTTTGGAGCTAATGATTGTCTTATTGCATGTTTTGTGTTGTTTATAACTTGGTATAGTTTTGATTGTAGGATCAATGATGTTTGTTAGATGAAATGATCTCCGATATCTTCTACTCCTCTTCCTTCATGGTGAAAGTTGTGTCTATTAAATTTAAAAGAATTGCGTATTTTCTGATACAAATATTTTATTTTTATCAAGGTTGAGCATTTCTACATTTAAATAGGGTGTTAAACTTTGTTTTATTCACTTTCGCATTTAATGTCCACTTGGGGGTAAGAGTTCTTCTATCTAAGTGTTAGAGTATGTGCCCGCACAACTCAATAAATTGAATCGTGACAGTTCGAAATAAGAATTTTAATTCACTTAGTCAATGCATGTTCTTCACTTGCTCTAACACGAGTGATACATCATATCCACGTCAAAAAAATTAATGTCATTGTCATATAAATATTATTGATCACGTCATTTGTATATTCATTTACTATTTTTTTTTGTTTCTTTTATAAGATTTGAATTTTATATGAAAAAATTGAATGTAGCTAGAAATGATATTTTGTAAATAACCATCTAATCTATTATAACTCACTAAGGAGCTCCACCACTATTTATGATACATTAGAACAAATAAATCAAATGAAGTACATACAAAAATATATAAAAATATGAAATATGAAATCGTCTAAGACATGAAGTTCATTGAAAGTGAAACACAAAATGATTAAGTTTATCGGAGTTGCAATTTCTGGCATGTAACAATGCCTAATTGTAATAACAACGAACACATATACGTAATATATACATATGAACATATAAAAAATTGACTGACATTAATGAGTGTGCCGAAATATAGATTCATATAAATTGAGTTTATGTTGGAGGAAACGAAGAAAATAATGAGCTTAAGACGACGTTTCAATGATGAAAATGTCGGAGCAATGCTAGAAAGATGTATACACAGTCAAATCTAAGATTTCAAGGTGTAGACTAATATTTTCAAGTATAAATCTAGTGTTAATAGATTAAAATAGATCGGATCTATGTTGGAGGAAACGAGGACAATAATGATCTTAAGACGTTGCTTTAATGATAAAAATGTCGGAGCAATGTTAGAAAGGTGTATACACGGCCAAATTTGAGATTTCAAGGTGTAGACCACCATTTTCAGGTATGAATCTATGTTTATAGATTCAAATAGATCGGGTCTATGTTAGGAAAACTGAAGACATTAATGATCATAAGACGTTGCTTCAATGACGAAAATGTTGAAACAACACCAGAAAAGTGTATACACGACCAAATCTGAAATTTGAAGGTGTAGACCACCATTTTTCAGGATAAATCTAGTGTTTTACCATTATTAACATATTTTCTGATTCAATTATTTTTTAGATCTTATTTTAATTTTAAGTTAATCTGATACACATACTCACAGTCACTTTTAAGAGCGAGTTGCCACACACTTAAACCACTGAAAAAAATATGTGCCATACAAGTTCGATCAAACATTTAAAGAAGCTTAAGATGAGTTCAAATATATATATATATATATTAAGAATTTAATAAATAATTATATAGTTTATATTTTGGAATTCTAATTCCTTATCTCACCAATGTCCCTAAATATTAGAATTTTCCATATAATTTCGAAAAGAAAGATTCATAATAATTTTTTTTTACATAATTCATATATTTTAATGTCTCAAATATATTAGGATATCTTTAAAATATTACTAGTAAATTATAATTATAAATTGTCAAATGTGAAATATATCTTATTTGTATGTTATATATAACATATATATATATATATATATATATATATATATATATATATATATTAAGAATTTAATAAATAATTATATAGTTTATATTTTGGAATTCTAATTCCTTATCTCACCAATGTCCCTAAATATTAGAATTTTCCATATAATTTCGAAAAGAAAGATTCATAATAAAAAAATTACGTAATTCATATATTTTAATGTCTCAAATATATTAGGATATATATAAAATATTACTAGTAAATTATAATTATAAATTGTCAAATGTGAAATATATCTTATTTGTATGTAAATAATAATGAGTAAATAAAAGTAAAAATAAAAAGGTTGAACATTTGGTGTTGGGCTTGTGGAGTAATAGTATCATCTTCATACAATCTCTCATTTTGTCTACTGATTTTTCTACCTTCATTTCAAGTTGGAAGAGATCTCTTCGCCGTTAACTGGAGTTTCCCTTCAATCTGATCTCTAGCGTCTCTTCATTCACGAATCTCTGATTCACTCAATTCATCTACAAAGTTCCGTTTACAAAAATGGTGAGTTTTTCTAGTTTCAAGCAATTTTGTAATGACTTTTGCGTTGTCGGATCTGATTCATTCCGATCCGGTTATGTCTTCCGCTCGAAGTTTTGCATATTGTTCGAGTATTTTTAAATGATTAAGTTTGCACCAATTGTTATGAAGATTCATGATTCGTTTAGGGTTTTTAGTTTGTTTGAGATCTGGTATGTTGTTATTACTAACTTAATTTCACTTGCTGCATTGTGTTTTGCCCAATCTGGAACTCGAAATCACAGCCTCTGAGGTTGGAGATTAAGGTATGTAGCATTGTTCAAATTGGAATAATACTGGTGGTTTTGTATGTGGTATTTTTTTATTTGTATGTACTTATGTTTTGCCGACTGTTGTTATTGGATCAGAGAAAACTTGCTCAAAGATCGGAAAGGGTAAAATCAGTGGATCTACATCCTTCCGAGCCATGGTAATTGAACTTACATTTTATGAAATTAGATCAATTTGTTTTCTGATGCAATATCTATGCTTGCCCTCTAGTTTTAAAATGTTATATATTGGAATGACTGGGCCCTATTAGAGAGAAATGGATATTAGAGAATTCATTTAGCTGACGCCAAACAGTCGTGAGTTGAGGTAGTTGATTGAATTGTTTATTGGACGGATATGTTTCTTGGAAAAGATTTTTTTAAAACTTTTGTTTATATTTTGGAGTGAGGGATAGAGTGGGGGTGAGCTTAGTACAATGTTGAGTTCGTTTGATTAAGATGAGCTGTTTATTTTATCATTAATTTTAGCTTTCCACAGCTCATTCTTTGTCTTCCTTCTTGCAGGATATTGGCAAGTTTGTATTCAGGGACTGTATGCATCTGGAACTACCAGACCCAGGTACCGAAAATTGTGTTGTTTTTTAGTAAGTTTGAATTCTCGAATCTTCTGTGAGACATGTGGAAATTCTCATAGAATGCCATAGAGATACGACGTTCTAAAATAGAATGTGTGTAACGGGATATGACGAGATGGTATATCTTATATGGCCTTAGACCAAATCTTCTTATACATATGTGGAGACCTACAATAGCTGGTCTGATGTGGTGGCTTAATTCAGGCCACGCTTGAATGAACACGTCATGGAATGTGAACACTGGAGCTCTTGTGTTGGTTGTGTGTTGATTCTTCAATATGTTAATATTTTTACATAGCAGACTTAGGTTGGGAGGATTGGATGGAAGTATAGAAAGACAATCTGCAAATTTATTTATCAAAAAAGAAAAGATGACATGCAAACTTTTTTGATGCGCAATAAAGAGTTTTTAATGAAGAAAAAACATTAAGTTAGTGCCAGAATATAGTTACAAGATGTGCATGTTTCCAGTTATATCTAACATCCACATCCTATATATAGTTTAGGTTGCACCAAAAAGCTACCATGGACATTTCGCTACACTTACGGTTAATCTTAAAAAGTTCTATGGTTCCTTTTGGTCCCAACTATCCACCAATTTACCAAATGGCCTGGGGGATAGTATTCCGGACTTGTTGAGTTCTCTTATTCAGTCCATCTTTGTGCCAGAACTTCAGAAGCTCTCAAGTTGAGTGTGGCCTGGTTTCAGTATGGCTAAAATATGCACCACTGTCGGCGAGTCACCTTGCAGTGCAAAATAGATGACTAGTATCTTTTTGATGTTCTTCGCATATAGGACATCTCTCTTCACAGCTGACACCCTCTTCTCTAAGGATTAGTTTGAGTGAGGCAGATTTCCCTAGCTACTAACCAAGAGAAATAGGAAACCTTTAGAAGCGCTTTGCTGTGCCATGTCTTCTTCCATGGCCAGCAATCTGTGTTGGCTTTTGAGAACATCTTCTCCATCTGATTGGCTCCCCCATTTAATGGAATGACACTGATGTTGGTTTAGAACAGCGTTGTTAGCCTCAAGTTATGTCCTTTGAATTTTCCTGTCATTAATGTTTCTTCTAAGAGAAAGGTCCATCCTTGAGTACTATAAAATCAACAATTTCAGCATTGTGGAGAGTAGAAATGATGTGAATGATTTTCTCAATAAAAAAGAAATTAAATGCTATTCTTGTGAGGGTAAGTATCCCAACCAAGTTTTCTTCCCAAATTAGATCTTTTTGCGTTAACGGTGTGTCCAAGGCAGCTTGCGTGCACCTTGACTATTCAACCTGTCACTATTGTCAATGGCACACTTAGCCCTGAGCGAGGCACAAAACAACACTTCGCCTTTCTTAGCCAGCGTATTATTGTTGTCATCAAGTCCCAAAGACATACTTTTTCTTGCCAATGAGCGTAATTCTGAAGAAGCGACAATAAACAAAACAGCTAATAACTTATCCATCAAGACTTAGGTAGATGGGAAAAAACAGCTAGTGTTTTTTTGTCTCTACTGGAATCTGATCCTTGGTTGACAAGGTTTGCACCCAGACCACTAGGCCACACCCCTGTGCTGATTTTCTATCATTTCCCAGTAAAAAATTTAGTTTGCTGCAAAAGTTGTCCAATGTGTTACCATAAAACAGTGCCATGTGGTGAACTTGAGATTCTGGTACACCAGGGAGAACTCCAGAGTAAATTTCCGTATCAACAATTACTCCAAAGTGCTTTACCTTATCTTATTAAAAAGTAGTTTCTTCTGAAGTGTGTTTTCCTCTTTGTTGAACACTTGAACTTCCAATGCCATTTCATCTAATGACTTCCATTATGGTGTTTCAAATTCATAATTCCAAGACCACCAAAATTTTGGTCAAATTAACATTTTCCTTTTAACAAAGCAAAGTTATTTTGTTTGTGTTGCATTTCAAAGAAAATATCTTCTCAATTTTTCATGCACTTTAAGGAGCCAGGGGTAGGAAAGAGTGACGTGGTGTAAGTGTGGAAAGCATCTAGAACATGGTTAATTACAGTATTTCTGTCGCTTCCAATTTGACCACTTCTTTCCCATCCACTTGAAACCCCCATTCCAAATAGCTGTAGAGCTATGTTAACCTCCAAGAGGCAAGCCCAGATACTTCATGGGGAGGGACCCAATATTGGGATGCAAGATACGGGCAAGTTGTTGACTATTAGGAATCTGGTTAACCTGGAAGAGTTACTTATAGATGTGAAAATGATCATGTCTTTAACGCTTGTTGTTTACTTCGAAAAGGTAAGTTTACTAGTGAATTCAAGTCACTTTGATTTATTCTTTACCTGTGCGGCCTTTTGGCTCTCTATCCATTACCTTTCTTCCATTACCTGCTTTGCATTCTTCAGGTAACATCTTGTTTTAGCCACAATGGAGGACCAACAAGTTAGATTATTAGCATTAGTATAAAAAGTGTTCCTTAATATTGTATCTGAAATCGATAATGGCTCTCACAGGAGTTCAGAATTTTAAAATGAAGTATTCATGTTCTTTGAATCATCGCAGATGCTACTATTTTTTGCTTATTTGCAAATCTATCTTCTTCGGTTAGTTAAGATGAAAAAGACATTGCATCTGCACTTTGAATATTGATAAAAAGAATGTGTTTAATAGCATTGTCTGACAAGAATGTTGATGGATAATTCATTTTGATGCAGACAATGGCTAAATCATTCGAAGTTACTGAATTACCAGGTTAGTTTGTGGTATTCAAATGGTCTCTTTGAGTCAGGATTTTCCCGAGCAACCTTTTGCTTTACATAGGTTTGCAGTATTTTTATACACCTAAGTTATTGTTTTGCAGTTAGGTCAGCGAAGTTTATACCACGCAAGCAATGGGTTGTTGCTGGTGCTGATGACATGTTTATTCGTGCTTACAATTACAATACCATGGATAAAGTCAAAGTATTCGAGGCACACACAGATTATATTAGGTGTGTGGCTGTCCATCCTACACTTCCATATGTGCTGTCATCATCTGATGACATGCTAATAAAGCTCTGGGATTGGGAGAAGGGATGGTTATGCACTCAAATATTTGAAGGTCATTCCCATTATGTGATGCAAGTCACCTTTAATCCGAAAGACACCAATACTTTTGCTAGTGCATCTCTTGATCGGACTATAAAGGTTAGTGTTTTTCCCTTCCTCATATCATTCCGTTCTTCCTCCAAGAAATTGGTTAACATATTCATTCAAGTCATTCACCTATGTAACGTTTTTAGATTTGGAACCTTGGCTCTCCTGATCCAAATTTCACGCTGGATGCTCATCTTAAAGGGGTTAATTGTGTAGACTATTTCACCGGGGGTGATAAACCCTATCTAATCACTGGTTCTGATGATCACACTGCTAAGGTTTGCCAGTCTTTATCTGTTTCCATATTCCATTCTTATTATTTAGGATTTGAATTATTTATGTATTATTATCCATGAAACAGGTGTGGGACTATCAGACAAAAAGTTGTGTTCAGACTCTTGAAGGCCACACCCACAATGTCTCTGCTGTATGTTTTCATCCCGAGCTTCCGATTATAATTACAGGTTCTGAAGATGGTACTGTTCGTATATGGCACTCAACCACTTATAGGTAATGGCCGGATTACCTGATTATCTCAGCTTAGTAATTTCATATCAATGACAAAAGATTGGGTTTGCTCATTTTTGAAAAATGACTGTTTCTAGGAAGTTGTCTTATACTTGTTGGTTTCCATTACTTTCGAGAAGACACTGAGGGGTGATTTGGTAGGGTGTATAAGAATAATGTTGAATTTGGTGTATTAGTATTGCTGACACTTGCAATGCGGATATTAGTTATGCTTGCGTTAGTTATATTGAGATTATTTCTTATGCAACATTTGGTTTGGTGTCTTAAAAGTGACATGCATTGCATAATTTCTAAAAAAAATACTTGTTTACAAAAATACCCTCCACAAATACGGTATAAAGGATGTGGAAAATATTTTGATGGGTAATTTTATCTTTAATCATGCTAATGCATGCACTAAAATCCCTTGCTTTACTAATGCAATATTTTTTCTAATGTTCTTTACCAAATGACCCCTGATTGCTCTACATGTATATATACATATTTTAACAATTTTTTAAAGAGGAAAATCCTTTTCTATTATTGTTTGTAGTTGTTTAAATCAGTTGCACCAGGTAAGTAGAAGGCTATGTGAATTTTCATATTGATTACATTTGATGACCAATATAAAATAAGTGGTAAGTCATACTTCATCTGTTAAGAGCTGTGCCTTCACCACTGAAAGCTTGTTACAGTTTTCAAGCTGCATGAAGTGTCTATTTACCATTCCCTTTGTCCAAATTGGACGCCTATCTCAGCACCCCCAACTTTTAAAATAGAGTTATGATCATTTTCCTATAAAGAAATATTTTCATATTAATAATACAATAGTTACATGTGACCCCTTTTCAGCTTTAACACAGCTTTTTTCTCTTTTCAATTCCTTAAAAACAAAGATTGTATACAACCTAATATGTTCCTTTCAAGTCGACAAAGTAAAATGGGGACAATTAGTCTGGGATGAATCAAACAGCAGCCTGAGATGTGATACAGAAACTTCTCGTTTCTCATCATCCTTTCTTTTTTACTTTCACTCTTATATTTCATTTTTCGGTTCTCATTTCTATTCATATATTGGAAAGGACTTTGAGTGTAATTGGTCCATATGGATTCTCTCTTTGGGTCATGGTCATCATAATTGTGCTTTCTCTTCCGACTACAATGGTATTTTCATGTCCTTGTTATCTGTAGGAACTTCTTTTTGTTGTGGGGTTTGGACTGAGGGATTAATGGATATCCTTCCCCAGACTTTTTGTTTCATACAAACATAATTTATCATATGGTGTTGGATTTACACATCTTTGTACCATAGCTGGACCTTACTTTATGAGATACTTTTGAGCAAATCAGTTTGTGCATTGAAATGTTTTCGATGCCCTCTTTTCTGTTGTACGCTATAGCTATAGTAGGTTTCCCGTTTTCCTATCCACAGACCGAAGCTTAGCATCTTTTGGTAAAATTAATCTAGTGCCAATTTCCTGATGTTACTTTTTCACTTGCAGTTTTTTGGGGGTGAAAATGATCGGTTAAACTCAAAAGTTGTTACATTCCACAATTTCTCTAAGAAGCTGAACTTCTATTCGAGTGAAAACTTTCTATAACTTGAACCAAGGGTGTGGCCTAGCGGTCAAAGAAGTGGGTTTAGAACATGAGGTGTCAGGTTCAAATTCCAGTAGAGACAAAAAAAAAAAGGTGATTCTTCCCATTTGTCCTAGATATGGTGGACAAAGTTTTACCTAGTATATGTTGTTGGTGGGAGGTGACAAATATCTTGTGTAAGTGTGAAAGCTGGCCCAGAAACCACAATTATCAAAATAAGAACTTTCTGTTACTTAAATAGGGTATTTCTTCTTTTGGTGACTGTGTTCTCGAAATGATGAGTCAAGTGGTTTTGTATGCATTCTTGTTATTCTAACTCCTTACATTCTCTCTTAAGTCGTTTGTGCTTGAGTTACTAATCCTTTTTGTTTGTTGGCATCTTCATGTAGACTTGAGAACACTTTGAATTATGGTCTTGAAAGAGTATGGGCAATTGGTTACATGAGAAGTTCAAGGAGGTGAGTATTTTCAATTAATTAATAGTGGTATTTGTTCTCCTTGGAAGTCCGAATATTTGCTTGTAACTTCAATTTTCTTTTCAATTAGCTTGCTTGTTCATAGCTAGAAAAGTTTTTCTGGACAAGTAAATAGGGAAAGGTCATTATTAGCTGCGTCCTAACAAATTGATAAAATATCTGTGACTAAGGAAAAATTGTAGAGAAAAGAATTAGATCGTCATATTAGCTGTGTTGTTTGTGCACCCAAGGGTGTGTCCTAGTGGTTAATGAAGTGGGGTGAGTACCATGAAGTCTCAGGTTCAAATCCCAACAAGTGTTGGTGGACAGAGTTAACCGGTACTTGTGTTGGTGGGAGGTAACAGGTACTCGGTGGAATTAGTCGAGGTGCGTGCAAGCTGGCTCCGGCACCAAGTTATTATTTTCTTTTGGGTTCTTTGTATTTCTATAGTTCTAGTTGCAGTTATGATGATTGTGCTACATGTACAGGGTTGTTATTGGTTATGATGAGGGAACCATCATGGTGAAACTTGGCCGAGAAGTACCTGTTGCCAGTATGGATAACAGTGGAAAAGTTATTTGGGCTAAGCACAATGAAGTTCAGACTGTTAACATCAAGAGTGTAGGGGCAGATTACGAGGTATGAATATCACACTGCCTCAACTTTTGCCCACCTGATTGTTCTTACTGCCTCAGTAGTGTTATATGAATTCGTGTCTGCTTTATCTTTCAGGTTGCTGATGGAGAAAGACTGCCTTTGGCTGTCAAGGAACTGGGATCCTGTGACCTCTACCCACAAGTGAGTTTGATTACTGAACATGCATATTGGTGTAATCTTGTATAATCTGTTTTATAACAAGTGAATTAGATCAGTCCCCAGTGAAAGGCTGTTGCTATTACTCCTTTAGCTTAACGATCTGTCCATATATTTGAAACCATACGCACCATTTGAACTTTGCATGTAAGATGGGTGATTAATCTTTATTGAAAGGGTTCCGAAAAGTTGTTCTTTTTATATTCCCTAGTTTGTTTGCTTTCAGTTTTAATAACTTGAAGAATTCATTGTTATATTATTCGGCTTTCATGCAACCAAGGTTGTGGCTTAGTGGTCAATCATCAAAGAAGTGGTTGAGAACCATGAGGTCACAGGTTCAAATCCCAATGGAGACAAAAACACTTAGTTGATTTCTTCCCATCTGTCCAAGCCTTTGTGGACATAATTGTGGTGGTGTGAGGTAGCAGGTCCATGGAATTAGTCGAGGTGTGCACAAACTGGCCGAACACCACATTTATAAAAAGAATCTTGTTTAGTAGTTTAAAGAGTATGGATATAATATAGTAGTTGGCATTTTCTGTCTTTTTCAATTGGGTTAGCATTAGAAAATTGACTACTGAAGTTCATTTACTTAAAATCTTGCACTTCTTGTTCACAGAATTTGAAGCATAATCCAAATGGAAGGTTTGTGGTTGTTTGTGGAGATGGAGAATATATCATATATACTGCTCTGGCTTGGAGAAATAGGTCATTTGGCTCAGCTCTGGAATTTGTTTGGTCTTCGGATGGAGAATATGCTGTGAGGGAAAGTACTTCAAAGATTAAGATCTTCAGCAAAAGTTTCCAGGTCCAAATTTGTCCTTCCAAACACCTTTTGCAATTGTTTTATGATTTGCATTAGCTGTCATTTGATTTGTCTCGTGATGCACTGCTTCAAATATTCTAATCCAATACCCCCAGCCCTTCTCTGTGCTTTCTGCTTTAAACTCTCTACTTTTAATGAATTACATCTGACTAAGCTTGGGAAGTAAGTTACTAGTTCACTCATGCAATAAGTTAAATAGATGTTAAAATGCAATTACTTTCTCTTTATCTTGAAGCTGAAGCAAACAAGTTGTATTTAGTGTATTTCTTCAAATTCTGACCCAAAAGTAAATTATGATGATATCTTTCAGGAGAAGAAGAGCATCCGACCTACTTTCTCTGCTGAGCGCATCTATGGGGGTACTTTATTGGCAATGTGCTCCAATGATTTCATTTGTTTCTATGATTGGGCTGAATGCAGGTTGATACGGAGAATTGATGTTAATGTCAAAGTAAGATATATAAAGTTTTACCTCAATATAGTGTAGAGTGGTGCTTTACTCTTTTAGTTGGTAGTTCTTATTTCTGATGTGTTCTTTCGCTTCAACTTCTTCAGAATCTATACTGGGCCGACAGTGGTGATCTGGTGGCAATTGCAAGTGATACATCGTTCTACATACTTAAGTATAATGTAAGAGCTCTCTTTTACTAATTTTTAAGTTCACGTGTTGAAGTTTTTTCTTCCATGCATTATTGTATTAACAATCCTCCTACCATTTGATGATAAACCTGCAGCGAGATGTGGTCTCTGCACATTTAGATAGTGGAAAATCAGTAGATGAACAAGGTGTTGAAGAAGCTTTTGAACTTCTTAATGAGATCAATGAACGGGTCAGGACTGGGATTTGGGTTGGGGATTGCTTCATTTACAATAATTCTTCCTGGAGACTTAACTATTGTGTTGGTGGTGAGGTATGATAGATCCTCTGTACTGCTCCTCTCAGCAATTGTATTTGGAAAACATCTTTTCTCATGCTGAGTTAGGGACATACTTTTTGTTAATTTTAGGTGACCACAATGTTTCACCTTGATCGTCCCATGTACCTACTGGGATATCTTGCTAATCAGAGCAGGGTTTTCCTGATTGACAAGGAGTTTAAGTGAGTAAGCTTATGTAAGCTTTTAATAAGGGAAACCAAAAATTGTTTCAATAGATACATAAACTCATCTCCTTTCCTGTAGTGTTGTGGGATATACTTTACTCCTTGGCTTGATTGAGTACAAGACACTTGTGATGCGTGGTGACTGGGACAGAGCAAATGAGGTCTTACCATCAATTCCTAAGGAGCATCACAACAGGTATTTTGCCTGTTTAAGTCTTTCAACATGGTTAAAATGTGATTAACTGCATCTTTAAATTTAGAGATGCCGATGCTGTAATTTTATGTTGTAAAAATGTATATATCTGGTGCTGTACTGGTTCCTATAAGAAGTTGTCTCGAATACAGCTAGTTTGTAAGTTTTGATTTTTGTCTACTATATACTTACCTGATTTTTGATTGAATGATTTTTCCTACCAGCGTTGCTCATTTCTTGGAATCACGTGGAATGATAGAGGAAGCATTAGAAGTTGCTACAGACCCTGACTACAGATTTGAACTAGCTATACAGCTGGGTAAATTAGAGATCGCAAAGGTGAGGGCTAATAACTAGTGAAATGTGGTTTTCCTCAGTTTCTTTTTTTTTTTTTTAAAGAAATATTAGTGTGAAAAAAAAACTGTATGTTGTTAAAAGTTGCGTATGTATGCAGGAAATTGCGGCAGTGGCACAGAGTGAGTCCAAATGGAAGCAGTTGGGTGACCTAGCCATGTCTAGTGGAAAGGTAATTGTTACTTATTGCCCCTTGAGCCAATTTTTTTGGTGAAGCAGTTATGTCAAAGAGGAAATGAAAACTTACTGAACTTTTAAAGAGAAAACATGTAGAAGTTAAATGCTAAGCTTTCTTCCTTACATTCAAGTGAACTTTCGTATCCAGAATTTCTCTGCGGAAAACCTCTGATTCAGAAAATAGCTAACTCAGTAGCAGATTCCGCAGCTGCCACTTGCTTTTTCTGTTGCCAAAGAAATTTATATGCAATATGCTTCACGATGATGAACTGGCTGTTGTGGTTGCTACCCGATTAACACTTCTCTTTCTCTTGGTTGATGGAAGTAGCAGAGTCAAGTATATCACTCTGTATAGGATAATAGTTGATACTCTGTTGTCCTGTCATCTATTAAAGTTTTTCCCTCTGTTTCTGATTGTAGTCAATTAGTGTTTGTCTGTTTATATCTTTTACATGTCAAAAGAAATGTTGGAGAATCCTGATTATTTGAATTAAACAAGGCCGGGGTGGAGTGAATTGGATTTAGAGAACTCATATAGCCAACCTAACTAGCCTAGAATAGAGTTATGTATTGTTCTTCTTGTTGAGAAGCAGCAGAAGGTGCTTTGGAGTTTATTTCTGCAGCATCCTAGTAATGTTTCTTTTGCAAAATGCATGTGCGTATTTACTTCTCATATTTTTTCATACCTGCTACTGTTTTACTATGTTTTGTAGCTTGAGATGGCAGAGGAGTGTTTGAAGCATGCAAATGACTTGAGTGGTTTGTTGCTACTCTATTCTTCTCTTGGAGATGCTGAAGGAATAACTCTACTAGCTTCTCTTGCAAAAGAGCACGGGAAAAACAATGTTGCATTCCTTTGCATGTTCATGTTGGGTAAAGTGGAGGAGTGCATTCAGCTGTTGATTGACAGGTACCTTTTCTCATAATCCTGCATATATGTATATTTTTCATATTGTAATGATTTCCATGTGGTATTATGTTTGCAGCAATCGGATACCTGAAGCTGCATTTATGGCAAGATCTTATTTGCCTAGTAAGGTTCCTGAAATAGTTTCAATTTGGAGAAAGGACCTCAGTAAGGTTAGTGATCTTCCTTTTTGTGTTTGCTTTTCTGTATACTTTCTGCCCCGTGGAAAGTTTTTTCCCAGAGCTGGCTTATCCTGTAGGCTTAGTTGCGCGGACTCTTCACTTTTGATGCCACACTCCTGTCGGATTCTCCAAAAATACACTACATTTGGTGAATCCGACACGCACCCGTTGACATTTTTGAAGAGTCCGAGCAACATAGCCTGTAGGTTAGCAGTCACCTGGATTTTCAACTTTAATGTAGGGAGGGGTATGAGGCTTCTTGACCATTAAGCAAATGGTGCAAAGAAACTTCAAACCTCTTCACTTTTTAATGGGTCTCTTTACACCTGTGGTAGCGAGTTCGAACAAAATCAGACATTATACTGTTTTTTTTACTCTCACTACTGTGCTATCTATTTGATATATGATGTGTGCCACAAACATTTATTTCTTATGTTTCGGGAAGGCCACCGATGCAGATTATTTTAACCTAAGAATTTGGTCTTTAATCTGAAATTGGTAAAGGTTGATTATTAATGAAAGTTCCATGTTTACTGTTCAGACTTCATGCTGTTTGAGACTGCCAATTGTTCTCCACAGCCATAAGCACAAAATCTTTGACCTTGTTTTGCATTAATGATGCATGCAGGTTAACCAGAAAGCAGCAGAAGCTTTAGCTGACCCTGAAGAATATCCTAACCTGTTTGAGCACTGGCAAATTGCACATGCTGTTGAAGCTAGAGTTGCGGAGGAAAGGTAATCAGTACACAGCTCTTTCTTTTTTCCATGCATCTTGTTATGTTCTGTTCTCTACCTGCCAGTGTCATTTTCAAAAGAATAATGCTTTGGTTTATGGAAGTTCCTTGTTTTTGCTCTAGTGTCTCACACTGTCTGCTCGATTTGTTGCTCGTTCCTTCTTGCTTGGAGTATGAACTCAAAAGGGATGTGTTCTAATTTCAATATGTATGGTCTGTTGAAAGATTAACTTTTGTATTAACAGACAAAATTTCACTGGGAAAATTTGTACCAATTTGGTTGCTTTCCTTATTTTTATGTAGGGGTGTCTATCCACCAGCGGCAGATTATGGAAATTGTGCTGATAGACCAACTACTAACCTTGTAGAAGCTTTCAGCAACTTGAGAATGGATGAAGAACCACATGAAAACGGAGAGTTGGATCATGAGGTATAAGATGGACATGTTTCTAATTTTTTTGCTTACAAGAATTGCTTTCTTATTTTTTCCTCAATAAAAGTTTGTTTTCTTTACATGTGATCATATTCTTAAAATAACAAGTAAAAGAAAATCTGCTTTTACTTAGCTAGGTTTATGTGAAGTTGATAATTGTTCCCCTTTTTATAAAAAAGTTAATAATTTGATTATTTTATATTAAACCTATCTTTGGTAAAAGTTAATCAGTTTAGTGATTGTTTCCCTTGCTTTAACTGGTTCAGGATGCAGAACTGAATGGTGATGAGGTGCTAGAACGGGGTGAAGATGACCTTCAACAAGAGGGCCAAGAAGAACGGGGTGAAGATGACCTTCAACAAGAGGGCCAAGAAGAAGCTGTTGTGGTGGATGCTGACTCTACTGATGGAGCAGTACTCGTTAATGGAAATGAGGGTGATGAAGAGTATGGTACGAATACTGAAGGAAAACCGTCAGCCTAAAAGCAATTGGTTGGGTTGGTGTGATATCCTAGTTTTGTTGCTGGTGATTAATTGAATTTCCTTTAGTTGCTAAATTTCACTTTCATAGATTCCAAATTCGTCTCTTTTCTTTTTATGGTTCTTTATTTTCATCGTCTATCATTACGCCTGCAAAATAGTAAAATAATTGACTTTAGATTGTAACATTTTAAACAATCATCTCAATACCCACCCGTCTCCAGTGAGAGGAGAGAACATATAGCACATCTGTGTAAGACAAATGTAGCGTTTTGTGTTGATTTTTCCTTGTGCGAAGCTTTATGCAATTTTTTCTCTCATCAAGCTTTCTTGGGTATCTGACTCAAATAGTCATCTCTACTCTTGACATCCTTGTGTCATTTGAGCTTGAAATGTTGCTACAAGTGGTTAAGATTTTCATCATGTTGTGGCCCACCATAGTCTGCTTTCTGTTATCTTTGCACAAATTAGGTCTGTTGCCTGTGATTCTTCTTCATCTTGTTTTCACGCTTCTCTTAACATAATTGTTTGGTGTATATTTTTTGTTTATTTATGTTGCCATTTTTTGCTTTCTGTCTCTCATACTTTTCTGCTTCGATGCTTTTGCAGTTCTTACACCACATCATTAGGTTCAGCCAAGACAGATGGTTCCAGTTGTATGTAATCCGTCCTTAAGGTGAGAGTTGAATTTGTGTATACACTCCTATTGCGATGTGTTTTTTTCCTGGAGAAAGTTCTTAATATGTCTATGTATAGGGCTCTTCATGTCTCATTTTACTTCCTGACTTTGTGTTTGAAACATTATTATTTTAATTAGCCTGAAACAAGTGTCAAACTTAAATTGGTGTTTTCAGCACAAAATGCAGTTAAAGATTTTCTGCAAAGGCACAAATATATACATATATTATAATGCAAGGAAAAACAAGCACAATAATTATATTGTCAAAATAATTTAAGTAGTATATATATGTTCTTATACTAAAATTTTAATTTTATATTCCTAATCTCTTAAATTTGTTCTTCGATAACATTAATTTTCTGTTAATGCTTTGCTTTACCAGCTAGAGTTAGTGTTTAGTGCTGTTCTCTTTAATATTCAGGACAAACAAAGAAATAGGAAGGGATGGTTCTTTCATTCCATTGATAGAAGTCTAACTAGAAAAAGACTCTCTCTATTACTTTGAGAAGAGAATCGTTGGTTTGACCGACGAACTACGTGGGAAAATAGACCTTCTTTCTGTGATTTGAAGCAAGATTTTTGAGAGCGCATGAATGCTGTGGTGCATGTCATAAGCCTTGGTACCCCCACTAAAGTGTTCTCTAAGCTAAATGAAGTGCCCAACATACAACACCTAGTTTTAGAGGGTCTAAACCTGCCTCAAATGCGCCTTCAACAACATTGTTTTGCATATTGTTCGATTAAAATGCTTCCATATTCTTTGTTCTACTTTCTTGGGATTGATGCAATAAAACAAAGGAAGGACTCGGGCAATGCCCTGAGTCATTCGTAGAGTACATGTTATACAAAAATTTTCTGGTAGGATGAGCAAAAGATCATAATAATTGTGTTTTGCATCTCTCAACCCTCATAGTGGTAGTTCAAAATTTGGCTATACTTCACCTGGTAGAAGATCCAGTGCAATGGATATTCACCTTCTCTAAACCATTGCCTTACTGTGTCTAATAGTTTCTCCTTTTGCGATCTTTCTTGTATTTTCCTCCTAACTTTACTGATTGTTTTTTATTTTTTGTTTTCATTCTAAGATTCTGCTGCCTTAGAAGGACAGTTCAAGGGACCGCATGTCTGTTCAGCCAGTGTTGTGATTTTGTAGCAATGAGTTTTGTCAGGATGCTGTAGAAAGACATTTGTTTCCAGCTTCGGTTAATAGCTTTAGACATCTCATAGCTTTACATTATTCTTTCAGAGGCGTAAATTCATACCTTCCAAATTCTTATGTGCCCTTGTGAATGTAGAAAAACTTATATACCATATATAGAAGCGGGAATAGCGCAGAAAGTGTTTTTAACTTGCATCTCTTTTATTAAAATGTGGCTCAAGCAAGAGGGTGGTGTTAAAGAGCTCACGAATTACTCTTGCACTTGGGTTTCAAAATCTGGCTCTCTCCTGGCAATAGGAGAAAGAAGAGAAATCAAATGAGGCTTTACATGCCAGTGTTGCTTCGCGACTCTTCCAAAACGAAACCCAGATCAGTGTTGGGCATCTGTACGTATTGCCTCCATGTGTGTGACTGCATCAACTCATGGTCACTCGGGCATCACTACCCAATACACTCATCCTAACATTTTGTTAGTTAATATGGGGATATTAGCTATTCACACACAAACATAATTTAAGCAACCATGTGCTATGTGCCCCAAAATTATACTCCTCCAGGGTGACGAAGGGAACCTGATGTGGGACAGAGATTTGAGTGAGCAAAATATCGGATCCACAACTAGAACCAGTGGCGTATAAAAGATAAATTCGGCCTTACTAAGGCTCAAAACTCGGGCCGCGCCTGGGCGAATGACCATTCCATACACGCTGCAAACCAATGAGCCAAGACGCTTGGTTATTCAAGTAGTGTCATTAATATTATTTTTTTATATGTATAATACTAAAAAATTTCAACGAATCGACACCTCAATGACATAGGGTGAGTCCGCCCCATGTGTTTAATCATGGTCTAGCCTATTTTTGGATATATATGATGTGACCCTTTATTAAGGGTTTCAGAAAATACGTAAAATCAATCGAATTGACCGATCCAAATTGATTAATGTCATTTGTTCAATAAAATCGTGGATTTTTATTTAAGTGTATAACCATCTTGATCAATTAGGATGGTCTTTTTAATTTACGAAAAAAATAATAATTCTAGAACCGAATCGAATGACCTTATGTACATACACATATATATATATATATATAACCTAGGTTCTACCTCGACGACCTTGAGTCTTTGCTCTTTAGTTAGCCTTTACTTAATTAGATTTAAAATTAAAAGATACTATAATAGATACTCTATCAAACAATACAACAAAGAGGGGTGCTTGAGATAATCATTTCAAAGAGATAAAGTTAAGTGTGTCCCATGCATCACAAACAAAGAGCGAAATAAAATGGTCTAATCAGTCCTTATTTACTCTCCTTGAGGGATAAAACTTTTCTAATTATGTTGTTTCTGATGCAAGTAATTGCCTTTTGTAGTCGTAAGCTAAGATATCGTAATTAAAAAGAGATGATGGGGTAACTGAGCGTTGTAGTCCCATGGGACAAGATCCCCATTAGTTTAAATGGTCAGGGATTTTATGTTCGCGAAGTGGGATCTGCGTACAAAAAAGGGCATAATCAAGATTTCTAATTTCGAACATATTTTGGAGCCCTAGACTTCAGTTTAAGGAGTTTTTTTTGGAAGAACTTTCACGATTCATCATGTAGGTAGGATTTAATCTTCATTTTAATAATTATTCATGACTTTGTGTTTTTTGTAGCAATTTAATTCATGAATTACGTTGCAAATATTTTGATCTCATATTTAAAAGAAGAAAAGATGGAAATTAATGTGAATGGTTATGAGAGAAATTAACTATATTTTGAAATAAATTTCAGATTTAACCTCAAAGGTTTGAAGTTGACTTTTTAACCTCATAATTTACATAATTATGGGTATCAATAGTTATGTATATTCACGTAGAACTCATATTTAAATATATGGGAACGCTAAAAAAGGCAAAATATTTTTATGATTTTGTTATACTACTGATAGAAGAAATGTCTTCATAATTTACATGATAATAAGTGTTCGAAAATAAAGTTGATACCATATATGAGGTGATAAGCACTACGTAATATCAAGTTCAAGTTTGGATACTTATTCAATTATGTGATAATTTTTATAATTATTTGACATTATTTATACTCTGAAACATACTTTGATTATGTTAAAGTGATTATTGTATTAATTAATTACGTGCTTTAACATTAATTTAAAAATTTCATACACTTGATGATAACTATCTCGTATGAATTCTTTTGTATACTTTATATATTCCTTTTGTGAGCATATGAAAATCGTATATTATCATGAGGATATTCATATTTTTTTTTATTGATGATGTATTTGATTTATGGTTTGATGAGATATGACATTGAATGAAGTGATGACAATCTTATATTCTTCCAGGTGATAATATAACGAAAAATGATACTACACTAATATATGAATGTCATGATGATTCTTTATATGTCACCGTCTTCGATATACCTATTAGAATTGATGTGTATAACGGGTTCATATAAATATGATTATTTCATTGCATGTATTTCAAGATTTTTCTTTTTTTAAATTAATAATTAAAATTCAAAATAACAACAAAGTGAACCAAATGTTTATTTTTTTAAGGGAAAAGAGTCTGATATACCCCTCAACTTTGCCATTGGGTGCTGATATACCTCTCGTTATGAAAATGGCTCATATATGCTCTTACCGTTATACAAACGGCTCACATATACCTCTGTCATTATAAAATGAGCTCACATATACTCTTCATTTAACGGAACTTAAAAAATTAGTTTTAAATTTATATGTTTTACTTTTAGTTCTTTTTAAAAATTATTTAGGGGTATATGATTCTTCTATCAAAGTTCAAAGTATATTTTTTTTATAAATAATTATTTTTTGACTTCTTTCATTATATTTATTTGAGTTTCTTATTCTTATTTTATTTTTTTCTTTCATTCCTTAGTTTAAAGAAAAAAAATTAAACTATTTTTTTTTCTATATTGTAATTTCATTTTTGTATTCGAAGAAAAAAATTTAGTCATCCATAATAAGTTTTACAAGAATATTAATGAAACATAAATAAATTTGATTATCAAAATAATAATTCTAAATTAGTCATCGAAACAAAAAAAAGATATGTTTGACGAGAATTAAATTTACTCATATGGGATTATATTTTTTTAGAAAATAAAAATAAAAAATTAGATTAATTTATTTTAATTTTCGTTAGAGGAAAAGGGTATATGTGAGCCATTTGTTGATAAGTAGAGGTATATATGAGCCATTTTCATAACAAAAGTTATATCAACTCTAAATGACAAAGTTGATGGGTATATCAGACCTTTTTCCCCTTTTTCTAATATTTTATTCGATGTTCGAATCTCATATTGAAGTCCCGACTAAATTCGCATTGCGCACCCGAAGGCCCGGCATGGTAGGGACCAAATGTTGAAAATCTTACTCCCTCTATATATGTAGAGTTAGCTGACGACTGGTGAGTGACATCAGTAGCCTCACCCTATAACCCCATTTTTATCCCAAAAAAAAGCCAATCTTTTTTTCAAAACTTTAACCTAACCCTACAATTTTCAGACTCCAAATTCACTACGCAGAGCCCCAAAAACCTTAACTTTCCTTCAAATTCTGCTCTATTTTCGATTTAGTGTTTAGGTTTTGGATTCAATTGCTTATAAAGATTTGTTTTTGAAAATGGTGTTAGTGTAAAGTGCTGCTGGAGTTTGATTTTGATTTGTTTGTTTGCGATGACGGGAACGGGAACAGGAACAGGAGGGGAAGATGTTGATTACGAGAGCGATCCGGAGGAAGCGATGCTGTCGTTGAAGATGAGGCGGAGAGAGGCAAGTGATGATGAGGACGGAGGTGGAGAAAGTGGAAAGACTGAAAAGCCCTTAAGGAGTATTGATTCTGATGATGAGTCGGAGGGGCAAGGTGCTGCGGCGGTGTACGAGGATGATGAGGAGTATGTAGAGGAGGAGGAGGAGGAGGAGGAAGAAGAAGAATTGTACGGGGAAGTTGAGGCTGTGGTTGATGAAACAGCTGAGGGAGTGAAGGAAGTTGTGGAGCAAGGAGGAGGTTCTACTCCAGGGGTTGTTGATGGAGATGAACATGATTTGCCGCAGGAAGAAGAGAAAAAAGAAAATGAGCCGTATGCTGTGCCCAAGACTGGAGCTTTTTATATGCACGATGATAGGTTTGGAGACAATGTAGGCGGGCGACAGAAGTAAGTTTTACTTTAATTATGTTAGTTTAATAAGAATTTTTGAATTGTGAGAGAGTAAATTAGTGTTTGTGGTATATGTGTTAGGTGTTTTACTGTTGATTTAGTGAAATTAACCGATCAACTTGCCAAAATCCCAGAGTATTAGTTCACCATTGCTAGTGTTATGTTGGACATACCTTGATTAAGTGTCTAATTTTGCAAAGATTTTAGTTAAGCTTCTGCTGGAAGGGGTTGTGTCGTGCCCTACACAGCATGGATTGGGATATCGGTTGATTTCCTGTATAAAGGATACCTATACCTTGAGACTTGAGTCTGTGTCTGATTTTCCTATAAAAGTTGAAAGCCAATCTTCTGGTGGAAGTTTTCGAAAACACAAGCTAACTACCTTCTTGATCGCATCCAAGTTCCAAGTCTGGTTGCTTTTCCTTTGCTCCCTTTGTGGTTTCCTGATCCAAACCGCAACAGTCGAGAAAAACCTCCTTGAAAAGGCTTAAAGAGGATATCTGGTTTAACACTGCAGCTGGATAAATGCATAACAATGTGCTTTATGTGTGTTTCCCCTATGTAAAGATAAGCCTCTACCACACTTTGTTACTCCCTCCAGTTTAGAAATAATTGATGTTTCACAAAAGTCAAAACCAAGAAGGTATTTAATTCCTTTTCCCAAATGTATCCTCGACACATTCTTAACCCCAATGATAATTATGTGAATCTAAAAAGAAAAGACTATCATAACTAAGAGTATTTTACAAATAAAGCCTCTTATTTTTAGGAGTAAGTGAATTTCTTAATTCTTGTGCCCAAAGCCTAAACATCAGTTATTTTGGTCCTGAGGGAGTTTTAACTGATTCATTTTGCTTTGAAACAAAGACTAGAAATATAGTGATCTTTGGGTTCCTTGACTATGCAGCCTATTGTATGAATTAACCATTGAAGGATGAGAAAAACCCTGAAAGGGAAGTGCAGTCAGTAATTTAAACAAAATATGTTTCCTTAATTGCTTGCACATATTAGTGTAATTGATAATGCTTCTTATCTTTCCCCCAAAACCCATCCTGTTCACGTCGTAGTTCTGCTGAATGTTGTAGGTTGGAATTATGATTTACTACTCCTTTTTACCATTAGTAAGTAGACTTCATTTATTATCACTAGTTTTATGTCATTGTCTCATATAATCATATTATTTAGGCAACTAATCATGAAAAAAATATTTTGTTTAGGCGAATGTCTGGTGGAAGAAGGTTATGGGAATCAAAAGATGATCGTAAATGGGGCCATGACAAGTTTGAAGAGTTGACTGTGGAGCAGAGGAATTACGACGATGTGACTGCTTTTATTTATTTGCTATTCATTCTAGCATTATATTTTTCCTGTCTGCTAGTCATTTGCTCACAAGATTTTTTAATTTCTCAGGATAGGAGAATATCAAGGGGTCGCTATCGAGGTCGTGGTAGGACGCGAGGGGCTGATAGTGGAGCTTCACAAGGAAGAAAACCCAGAACGTACATCAATGGTAATGATCAGACTAAGGATAATAACCAAAACGTTCACTGTAATCCTTCAAAAGCTATCAGAGGTCGGGGACCAAGGAGGTACAGACCATCTTTTAAGGACAACGTTGACGCACCTCCTCCACCAAACAAGCAGTAAGTTTCAATTAAACTACTATTCTCATTTTTTCCTTGTGAAGGGTCTTTTTCAATTCTTCTTGTCAAATCTAATTTTTCAGATCTGGTCAGTCCGTTGACAAACCTTCACGTTATAGGACAAATAAAGCATCTGTTTCTGTATCAGATTTAGAAAAAGATGCAGTTACAGCTGCAAATCAAAGGTCTATGTCAAGATTGAATTATGCTTCTCCTCCATTTTATCCCTCTAGCTCTTCCAGTAAAGAGACTACAATAACACACAAGAGGGAAATGCAAACTGAGACAAGTAACCACAGTGTTCAGCCTTCTCTTTTGGGCGAACGTGCTGCTTCTGCACAATCAACTGCAATAATCCGGAAGGATCCGAATGATTCGTTTGGCATAAACAAGCTTAATATTGATGATTCTATTCCTGCAGTTGCTGGGAAGCCTTCATCCAGTTTGCAGTTGCCACCGGGGTTGTCTTCATCAATGAAGTCTACTCATCCCCAGGCATTGAGAGGCCAAGGAAGAGGATTTAATGCATCACCGCATAGGAATTATCAATCGCCTGTGCCCAATAATCAAGTCAATAGTGTTTCTCTGCCAACCCAGCTCCACCCTGCACAGCGATATTCTGCTCAAAGTCGAGGGCAACCTTTTCTGCAAGTAACTGGTCAGCAGTTAGTACAGCAACCGGGTGCTGGATCTCAAGTTTCATCTCCCCCCAAAACAGCACAAGTTATGAATACTTGTGAACCTGGAGAGATTGCATTTACTTCAGAGTCCAATAAATTAACGAGTTCCGTGGTTGCAAAAGGGAAAGGCAGTCTTCAGGGTCCTGGAAGGGGATATGGGGCTCACATTGTAGGTGCACCTGGAAACATGGGTAGTGGTCACAGTAATCAGAAGTTTTCTGGGACTCCAACCTTTCTGCCAGGTAACCCTTTTATAGCCTGCATCATTATATACTACTTTGGAACCTAAATGATGGATGAAAATTTAAAAGTGACCAAACTAAGTTGACAAAATCTACATATAGTGCACTTATTTGGTGTGCTATATAAGTTCCATTAACGGACCAGGCTTGACGGCCATTATCGTCAATGGACTTGTATAGCGCACTAAATAAGTGCGCTATATGAGGAAAATCAAACTTTCCCTTTAACAGTTATTATTAATTATTTCCTGTTTGTTACTTGTTTATTCTTTCATAGTTTAATTGTTTGTTTAGTTATTATTTCTAAAGCATGCATGTTAGTTAGCTAATTTTTTTTGATGTGTTAATTAGTTAGTTGGTTTAATTACTAATGTGTTATTTAGCTATTTAGTATTAATGTTAGTTTATTAGATTAGTAATTAGTTCATGTTAATTTGTTAGATATATTTATTATCAATATGTTTAAATACTTAATAGTTAAAAAATTGTTAATTAGTTGACTAATTTAAGGTGAAGATCATTTATTTAATCTGTTTTGCATGTGATACATTGTAACTGTGAATTAGTTAAGAAAATATTAACTAGTTAATGTTTAATTAGGGTTGATGATTAAAGGAATGGCAATCTTATAACTTGCCATAAAAGGTATGAACCATACTAACAAGAAATAGTTGAGAAGAAGTGTTTGATAAATGAATACAAATCAAATGAACTTGAGAAACAAAATTAGGGTTTAGGTCTTGAAAAAATGTATGTACCAATAGAATTAAGATTTAGGTTTTGAAAAAATGTACGTGGGTTTAGGTCTTGCAAAAATGTAGCTTCTAATAAACTAAGGTTTACGTGCAGTAACTTCAAAACCTCAAACACCAACAAAATGAACATGAAAAATGTACGTACTAATAGAATTAGAGTTTAAGTCTTGAAAAAATGTAACTTCTAAAAAAATAGGGTTTAGGTATTGTAACTTCAAGATCTAAAACACTAACTTTGAAGAGATGTATGTATATACTAATAGAATTATGGTTTTTAGTCTTGAAAAAAATTAGGGTTTAACTAATTAAGTATTTAACTATATTGATAATAACTTATCTAACAAATAAACATTAACGAATCTAACAGATCAACATTAGCATTAAATATCTAAGTTACACATTAATAGTTAAATCAACTAACTAATTAACACACTTAAAAAAGAAATTAGCTAACTAACATGCATGCTTTGGATATAACAATTAAACAAAAGACTAACCAATTAAACTAACAAATAATAAACAATAAATAATTAAGAAAATAACATAAGAACTTAAACCAGACAAAAAAAACGCAAGTGTTGAAGGACCTGCTTTATTTTCCTCATATAGCGTACTTAATAATTGCGCTATATAACAATTAAGCTTGGTCCCGTTAATGGAACTTATGTAGTGTACTTATATGTAGATTTTGTCAACTTCAACTGTCCACGCTATTTGGTTGTTTTTTCATCCATCATTTAGGTTCTGGACTCAATATATACCAAAAGATCGAAAAATATAGGTCTTGTTCCGAAACAGATTCTCTTAAGTATACTTGTTCAGTAGTGATCTTGTATAGGCAAGCTTCTTTAAAGTTACATTTTCCTCTTGGAGGGGTTTATGCAGCATGTTATTTCTGTATGCTTTTTCTTGTTCTGTTTAGTAGCTAGGTTTTCTCTTCCATAAGTTATGCTCTAGTAATATCAAGTGTCCAGTAAATGTTATAAACTGGTAATCGTATCACTTCTGTTTGGTAAGTAGAGTGATATTTGTACTTTTAATGAGACATTTTTTTTTTGTAATGGGATTTGCAGTTGTGCAATTTGGAGGCCAGCACCCAGGTGGTGTTGGAGTTCCTGCTGTTGGCATGGCCTTCCCTGGATATGTTGGTCAACCGGGCAATTCCGAAATGACATGGTGAGGTTATCTTTACCTAATCTGATGCTAACCAAAACGTTATCCCCCCCTCCCCCCTCCCCCCCAAAAAATAATCATATAATTGTAGTAGTAATAACAATAATAACAAGAGAAGAATTTGCCGTGTAGTGCATGGAGATTTTATTGCGTAGGTTCTTTAATGTCATGCTTCACATTTTGAGGGGATGAATTGACAGCTGTGGGGTGTGTAGGATCTCTCTCTGAATTCTTGGATATAATAAAATTCCTGCTCTCTTCTGATCTTAGATATGGCTTTATAGTTTGAGTAACTGGGTGTCACTAGATAAATATTGGTTTGAATTTTTCAGGTTGCCAGTTTTAGCTGGTGCTGCTGGAGCACTAGGCACACAATACTGTTCACCATATGTTACTGCAGATGGTGCTTATCATCCTCTCCCTAGTGGGCAGATATCATCTCTCGGTGCTGCTCCAATGTCAGTAGAATGCTTTGCAGATTGTTATGATATTTTGATTTCGTTGTTTTTCTTTCTACTAGCATGTACATGTCACACTCTTGGTCAATGCAGTTATATTTGTTCCGTTGCATTTTCTCTTGTTGTTTTGCTCATATTCATCAGTAACTTGTTTTCAGTATAACACAACTTTGGCTTCTATCACAAATTTTTGCATTAAATTTCACATGAGAATACAAGGAGTCGGGACAAGGTGACTGAATCAGAGCATTTACTTTTGAGTCCAAGCTTGTTCTTGTTTGTGCATCCAAAAGAATTTGGCTAATCTGTGATTGCAATTCTAAGTATTCGACGGGTCTATCATCCGTTTTGGCACCTTTTGAAAATCTGAGTGGATCTTTCATGTCAAGAGTGTGCTATCTTAAAAAGAGTTCTTGTGCCATGCTTTCCCGATGATAGTTAAATATCTGTATATGATTCAGCATCTCTATTTATTAGCCAACCTTTTTTAAAAATAAATCTACATGTTTAGAGTGATTGCTTGGTTTTTTGAAGTGTTGTAGCTATAGATGTTCGAAGCAGTGTTTGATTATAGACCTACTAAATTGTAAAGAAACATAACATCACTTCCTGTTTGCAGCAAAGAGAACAAGACAAGTAAACAAAACAGTGATCTGAAGCCCCAACAGAGCCCGCCTGGTAAGATATACCGACCCTTGTCTGTTACTTTGTTCAATTAATATTTCTACGAAGCTTGTGAATATGTAACTTGTATTCAGAAACAGCCTCTCTACCTCCACGAGGTATTGGTAAGGTTAGCGTACAATCTACCCTCCCCAGACCCCACTTTATGGGATTCACTTGGTATGTTGTTGTTGTTGTGTTATGAAACCTTTCCTGTAAATTATTGATCTTGTGTGCCCTTATCTCATTACCAGAGTTCACAAATGATGACTTCAGACTGCGACAGAAGAATCCTCGCAGGCAAGCTATAATTTTTATTGCTGAAATGAGACCATCATATTTTAAATTTCTTTTCAAACTGCTGTTTTTCATTGGCTTCATTTACAATTTTGAGTTCCTTCAATCTCATCTTCTGTGCAGATATACAGAAATGAAGTTTGACCAATGAGATGGTACGCTGGTTGAAGCAGTTTGAAATAAGCAAATTAAGGTCAAAATCTACAGTTGAATATTCCATCTCTAGTTGGATGTTGCGAATCTCTTAAAGAAGTTTGTGGTGCTGCTGCCTTCTCTCCGGCCCTTCGTTTTCTCCAAAAATGTTGACTGGAGCATGGGGACATCTCATGTATTAGGTGTGCTTTAGTTAATGCTTTTGCTCCCAGACTTCAATCTGATTAATTTTCTTGTTCTTTGCCAAATTATCCAGTATTTTGAAATTTCCAGAAAATATCATCCTTAAAGGGCCTGCATTGTTGCCTTTGATAAAATTTAAAAGGGGTATGCATTACTACTGTAAGATCTCATTGTTTTCATTAAGATGTTTGAATCTGAATGCATAATGGTAAGATATTGTCTCTAGATTTGACTACTGAATGACTAAGACAATTTGTTTTTTAACATTTGAGAGTACATAATAAATATACAATTCAAATAAAAATTAATTATATATTTAAAAATTAATAAAATAAAGTCATTATTTGATAAAAAAAATAAGAATGAAACCCCTTGATTGCGACTGATGATGGAGATAGTTTGCAGTAGTGGTGATGATGGTAATAGACAAATAATTGTTGTTAATGGCTAGTAATGATGGTGGTTATAGTTGTGAGGGTGGAGGTAGTTGGTGTTGTGGTGATTGTCACAGTGGTGGCGATTGGTGGTGGTTGAATGTTGAAGTTGGTTGATGTTAGTAGTTGGTGATGTTGATGGTGGAAGAACGTGTGGTGGTTGATGATGTGTTTGTGGTAGTTGACAGTGGTGGTAGTGTCTGATAGTAGTGGTGGAGGTGAATGACGAATTTGTGGTGGTAGTTGACAACAATGCTAGTTGTGATGCCAAAGTTTGTTAGTAGTAGTAGGAATTGACTAGTGATGATAGTGGTTGGCAGTCATGGTAGAGGTGGCGACATCAATGAATATAATTATAATAATGGAGGTAAGTGTGCTTGCAACAGACAGTAATGGTTAGCAACGGTTGGTTGTAGACGACAATAATGGTGGTCTACAATGGTTGTGGTGGTGGTGGTTGTAATGGCATAGGTGGTTAGTGATGGTGGCTGGTTATCATAGATAGAGCGATCGTAAATATTATCTATACAAGAATACTTCTTAATGATATTTAGATTTTGTTCTGGATCTAAATAATAAAGACCAATTAAATGCTTAAATCTTAATTAAAACAAATGCACTTAATGGTCTAATATCTGAACTATTCAGATTCAGACCTCCATCAAAAGTGCAAACAACTGAGGTCTAAATCTCCTTATCTTCCACAAACAAGGTAAGCAAGAACAAATATTTATTAAATAGAAACTTTTTGGGCATTAAGGGGAAACATCATACTAAACAAAATTCATGCAACATTTTTTTGGTCTAGCCTGAATTGGGGGTTGTATCAAGAGTACTTTACTTCACATTAACTCTTACAACTTCAGATTCTCATTTATTTGAACCTATAACCAGTTATACCATTCTGATTCTGGATTTTACCATACCAGGTTTGCATGACAATTGCCTGCTCATGCTGCTTCACTTTGGAAGATACTCAGCAGCTTGACAGGTGGTTGTTATCTGTTTAAATATGTGGTAGCATTACAAATCTCATAACTTCATACTTTAGGTATTGTTTTTATCTAAAAATATGAGTGATAAGTTGTTTTTGTCATATATTTTTGACTCAGGTTCTTGTGGCATGGTTTCTCGGGATTCGCAAATGATCAAAAGAAGATACTGGTGAAGGGTTCAGAAGTTGTGCAGCTGCTTTCTAGTATATATAAAAAGTTTTTCTTCTTAGTGTAATGTCGTCGTGTCTTTATGAGTTTTCCGTTTGCAGAGCTCTAATTACTGTTGTTACTGCTAGTCTAGTGGATGCTTTTTGAGGTTTGGACTTCACTGTTTCATTCAGGAGAGAGCATAGCTTGCTCAGGTGTTGGGTGATAAATTTTCTATTAAGAGTTTGGTTTGTTTCTTATTTGGTACAACGGTGGAACTAGTAATCGTCCTTGCCAATAATATTACTTTCTATTCCAGTGTTGGGGGCAACCACATTGGAAATTTTCAGTGTACAGCGTGTATCCTCCTTGAATTTTATTCGACGGTTAATATCTTGTCTGTGTTAGTTGTAATTCTACTAGTTTCTTCCCAAAAAATGTTGTGCTGCTCCTTGTTTTTTCCCTGGTTTACGAGATTCAGTTTTAAGTTTGTATGTATTAAATCACCAGGTTAAGTTAAACGTTTTTGTTTATGATAGCAAGTTTGTTTTATGTTTATATGCCATGGCCAATTTAATTGCTTTGGTTTGTCGAGGATTCCATGTTCTGCATGTTGAATTGAAGATGTTGAGGTGGTTGTGTGGCATACAAGGGGCAATAAGATTATGAATGAGGATACTTGTGGTAAGGTGATAGTGGCTTTCGTGATGGATGATAGAAGGAGAGAAGCGAGATTGAGCTGGTTTTTACACGTGAAGAGGATGCATGATCAGTGAGGAGGTGCAAGAGGTTACAATTCGGGTACGGGTAGAGGTAGGTAGAAGAAGTATTGAAGAGAGTTGATTTGGCAATATATGACACAACTTAAAGTTATAAAGGATATAGAGAACAGTGATATGACTTTAGATTAGAGGATGCAGAGGATACATTGGGAAAAGGTTAGCACACATTGAAGTGTTGTCTTGCTTTCTAAGGGTTTTGTTGGTGTTTGTTGTTATACTAGAGCAAATAACATATTTCTTGCTTTTGAAATTTATCATTGTCGATTGTATTGAAAGGAACAAGAACAAATGAAATGTTAGATTTCATTTGGGGATGTCTAACATTGCATGTAAATTTAAATCCCAGTACGATGTTGATGAAGATGTTAGCGAGTGTAGCCATGCTAGTGTTAAAGCAATTTGTGTATAACTTCTTGCTTGTATTGAAGGGTGTGACCTAGTGGTAAATGATGTGGTGGAGAACTTTGAGATTTCAGGTTCAAAATTTAACAAAGACAAAAATACTAGGTGATTTTTTTTCATTTTGTCCTAGCTTTGGTGGATAAACTTCTTTGGTATTTGTTGCTGGTGGGAGGTGACAGGAGTGTCAAAAATTGGTTCGAACATTACATAGAATACACAAATATTGGTCTAGACATCACGATCATCAAAAATCAAAAGCATAGCTACTTGCTTTGGTAGGAAATACGAATACAAACACAAATGACACAATCATTCACAAATCTTTATTTAATTCAAATATACAATATACTCAAGTTGAACGTAAAGATAAAAGTGGAAATGATAAAAACAAGCAACATGAAATTACAAAGAACAACATATAATGAAGGAAAATACATAACATAGATCACAAATCTTTTCAAACACCACAATAAGCTTTTAAGGGATCTTTCTCTTTGTAGCCATGTGTTCCACAATATTTGAGATATTGAAAGTTATTAAATGACTTAAATTGCTTTGGATTCTCTTCATCAATTAACTCCTCTGGTACTTCAATTGTCTCTCTCATAAAAGAGAACAATGCTAGTGAATACTTATCTTCATCTCCTTTCACAATCACTCTGTGTATTGGTGCATACACCCTACCATTGCTCCATGCCTGTCATCACTCAAATTTTTTAGTAGTCTCTTCATCTCAATTTATGAATTATCGTTTTACCAGACACAGAATTTAAGGAAGAAACGGAGATTTTTTGGTCTAAAACAAATTTTAGACGGTTGTGTTGTTATAGATCATTTCATTAATCAAAGGTAAAAAGAGAAATTTTAAAGTTAAGTTGTTTGTGATTATAGAAAAGTGATCTTCTTCTTTGAATAAAATAAAAAGAAAAGTGTGTCCAAAATAAATAAGGACGGAGGGAAATGTTAAGTGATTAATAATATTCCTTTTGTCCAAAAAGAGAGTCCTGATTCAGAATACGAGGGTCAAACTAACTAATGTTCGATGTGAATTTAGATATAGAATCTTTAATTCTTTAAAAATAAAATTTAGCATTTAGAAACTATTTTAGAAGTACTATAAGTTACCATAGTTATCACTTTAAAATATTTAGAAAGTATATGATATAATTATAATCAAAGAAAATATCATTTGATTAAACCAAATATAATTACTAAGACAATATTTTTGGGACAAAAGAAGTAACAATAATAGTTCTACTAATAATAGAAGATCAGACTTCAGAGTGTGTTTTGATATGAATAATTCGAGTGATAAAGATCAATAATAATATCTAATTGCTAGTTGAAACAAATAACATGAAGTTAAAAATTAGTAAAAGAGTAACTCTTAAGGAAAAGAAAATGACTTCCACTCATAATTGAAGTTATTTTTAGAACTAATCATCTCTATTACTAGATTCAAAATTTAATATTTATACACAAATTTTAACACATCAACTAGAACCTAGCCTAAGTTATTAGATTCTTCTAACCTTGTATTTTTACCCTTTATATCAAAACTTTTTTTATAACCGAGAAATCCGTTTGTAACTACTTCTTTAGATCAATTACAATATTTTAAACTCAGTGGCTAATGAGCCTACCCCTCTACCCTTCTTCACTTAAATATCGGACTTCGCTTTGCATGGTGTGGGGCTTGAACCTGCGACCCAAGCACAAATCCCCCACCTTTTGCCACTCGAGCTAGGCCTTGGGGGCTTTTGTCAAACTTTTTTTTAATTGTTTTTTATAAAAATGGTCCCTTATACTTAAGGATAAGTTCAAAATAGTCCCTTAAATTGGTACTTTCTCTGTTCCATATTAGATGAGTATTTCATCGCTTACTAAATCAGGATAATATAAATTAATTCTCTCCTATGTTGCCCTTGCAATTAAACACGATCATTGAAAGTTTAAGCAATTTTTTAAGATGTAAGACTTCTTTTTTTTTTCAAGAGACTAATTAATATAAACAAAGAATAAAATAGTAAAGCTAATCAATCTGTTAATAATTTCTTAATTATCGTGTAAAATAGAAACTGTCCGTAATTCTTACCGTGAATGGCTCACCAGCTATGATGACAAGAGTTTTATAAGAAGAGGGATGAAAAGTTATCCATTTGCCATCTCTTGTTTGCATCTCCAAACCTCCAACTTGATTAGTGTCAATAATTCCCATAAATGATTTATCTCTATGAGGTAAATGACCTAGACTTTTTTCATCATTTTTTGGGCTTCGATATTTAATTAATCTCATCAAATACATGCATGAATTTTTTAGAGCTTCATAATGTTTCTCTATGCCATAACTTTCCAATATCATACGAATAATCGTATCGTCTAGTTCAGCAATTAATTTTGAATATGAAATCGATTCTTCGCTGCAAAAGAACTAAAGTTAATGTTGAAACATGAAAGAATTACAAGCTTAAATCATATTAAACCATTGTGTATGAATGATATAAACGGTCTAAACAAGAATTCTTGAACAATAAATAATCGATTTAGATTCTGCAATAAAAAAGTACTGATTTCTCTTACTACTTACAATCCTACGTAACATAAATAATTATTTATTCAAAGAGGTTAATTATTTTATTCGATTCACAAAATTAAATACAAAAGACCTTGTTCTAAGGGTATATTGATAAAATAAAAATTCGTAAACTACCAAATATTGTGTTTCTCCTATAAAGTCAAAATGGAATATATATGGGTTATTCGGATGACAAACACCTTCACTTTCAGCTTTAAAATTGTTAATACGAGTCATCAAGGAGCAAAAAAACTGAGAGATCCTAAGGGGGTAAAATAAAAAACTCCCTCAATATCAATTTATATAGCGCCTTTTTGCTTCTCAAGAATAAATTTAACTAATTTTTAAAACTGAATTGAGTTAGACCAATAGTCAACTCAATATTTTAAAATTAAATTTAAATACTAAGAAGCTATACAGAAATACAATAAATTAAAATTATAATCATGACGAAAAGTACTACTATATTCTAAAAATTAATATCTTGTTCATATAAAACTGAATTAAAAAAAAACGAAAAGTGTAACATAAATTATTACCAGTATTTACGAACGTTGTCATTTGGCCACATCTTGTTAGCAAAATCCTTAGTTGCATCTATAGTTTCTCCATCGACGATACCAAAAAATTCAGCTAGAGGCATAGTACTAAAATTCCCACTATATCCAAAACCATAAATATCACTATTATTTTTGAGTTTAGTTTCTAAGGGAAGTTTGAATAACTCCTTGCAATGATCAAACATGGCTTCTCTTAGCTCCGGCATGACTTTCTTGTACACTGCCGCAAAGCAACCGTACTCTTCCAACGCGCGTCGGATTTCTCGAGACGTCGATAACCATGAGGTTGTGCCACCCCTCAAGGTCTCATTTGTGAACTCAATTATGGGAAGTTTTGGTTCGACTTGGAAAGCCATGGTCATGGACTTATCTCTTTTCTTTTGGCAATGGAAAGAAAACACAATGTACATACATATATATACAACAAATGAGTAGAGTGGGTGGGTGGGTGGGGGGAACCAATGTATTTGTTACAGATTCGATTGAATTCAATAATTCTGATTTAAATTCTAAGTTTGTATTAAGAAATTCATTCAATATGTTATATATTATTAATTTTAAGTCCACAAAAATTTAAAAGAATTAGAATTTCGAATATATAAACTTTAAATAGTGGTTCATTTTATGCGTTTAACGAAGCTTTAGTCCAGAGAGGCGGTGGCGGATCGGAGCCACCTTGTAGTTAGGTTAAAATAACTTTTTATGTGTATATAGTAAATGTCGTACCTCCTTCAACTATGTTTGTGTGTCTATTTCTTTCAAATTTTGAACACCCCTCATTGAAATTTCCAGTCTCAACTAGGATAGTTATGAGTTTAGTAGAATTTAATAACTTTGACTCAAACTGTATTTATATGTAATTAGAAAGTCCATTTAATATGTATAATACTTCCTTTGTTCGTTTTTATCAGTCCATTATTTCAAAAATAAATTTCTTTTTTACTTGTCACTTTTAACACACGCGCGGGCGCACACATATATATAAAAAAACATTTTTCATGTTTTACCCTTAATATTAATTATCTATTCCCATACCATATTCAAAAACCTAATACTAAACGTCAATCAATAAAGATAGTGTGGTACATGACAATTGATGCGTCAGTATAAAAAATAACAAGTAAAAATAAATCGAATAATATTTGTGTAATTGAAAACTTTGTTTAATATGTAATAACTTATAAAAAACTCAGTAAGCTATAATAATAATAATAATTATAGTTGAGAATCTATAAATTAAAATTTTAGCTCCGTCTTTGATTTCAACTTTGTCTTTTAACGCATTAGAAAATTCACCCGACGTGAATATATAATAAGATCGTTGTACTCCTATTTTATTATTATATCTGATTTTCCCATATCATCGTACATTCGTACTAAATTTTAATGAATTGTAGGTACATGTAAGATTATAAAAATAAGTAGTAGCCTTCATTTTTTTTTAAAATTTATTTTAGTAGATTAATATAGATTGACGTATTTATTTCGAAACGTATCAAGCATACATTGTATATTAAAGCGTCTTATTTCAAATCAACAAAAAACATACAAATTTCTTTGCAATAAATTACCTTAGCGCATTGTATAAAAAATAATCTGTAACGATAATTAATTAATGACAATAACTCAATTGCCGTTAGATATGTATTTTTAGCGGTAATTAACATTCTTTGTATATGTTCCTAAAGTCTTTAGCGACATTGAGTTTAATGACACTTAACTAATGCCGATAAAATCTTAACACTCTTTATTAATGTCTACGCTAAAAAATATTTTTGTTATAGTAGTGTACCTTAATTAATTAGAAATCAATAGAAATTTCTTTTATGTGATTATATAAAATAATAATGATATTTCAATTAAAAGAAAATGGAATGATGCAATACTATGAAGGCAATTGAGAAGATATAAACAATGATGTCCTCCTCCTCATAGTGATTCCTAAGTCTCTTTTTTTTCTTATCGGATGAATTGAAAGGTTTAAGCTTATAATTGTTACGTAATTTATTTTTAATAGTCATTGATAAATTATTATAATTATACCAGATACATGTATTTATGCACATCCACCTCCCTTATTTTGTAATTATTCCTTAAATCAATCAAAATAAATATAGATTAATTATAATTTGACAAATCTGCCCAATTTATATTGATTTCTTCATAATAACTTTGTAATTTTCACCAATAATATTTATTTATACTGGTTTTCTTATTAAGTATTTATTAAATAAGTTATTATTCTTATAAGAAGCATTAATATGAAGAAATTAATATAAAAGAGGGAAAATTTGTCAAAAAATTAATCAATTATTTATTTTAATAGATTTGAAGAATGGTTATAAAAAGAGTAAATTTTAAGTTTAGCAAACGTAAAATTATATTTGTATGTTATAACTATAGATTGTATAATTGCGTTCAATAGTAAACTTTATGTTTGCTATGTATATTTCGGTAGACATATACAAAAGAATTAATTGTATAATTTGTTTCGGTATACATATACAAAAGAATCAATTATTCTGTTACGGTATAAATATACAAAAGAATCTATTGTACAATCTATTTCGGTATACATATACAAAAGAATCAATTGTATAATCTGTATTTGTATAAAGCGAGAAAGAGAGAAAGATAAAGAAAACTGGGCAGGGGAAGATATGTATTTGTATCAAAGATAATATTTTTTTTTCACTTGATCACTTTTAATTCATTTATAATACAAGTTTAATACATATTATAAAGAACAATTTATTATAAGTGTATAGAACAAAAATATATGTATTTGTATATACAATTTCTCTCGCTTTATACAAACACAAACACAATTTATATATTTGTGTTTGTATAAAGTGAGAGAGGCGAGTGAGAATGACGAGCGAGATTCTCTTGGGAGAGAGGCGAACGAAAAGATCTGTATATATACAGTTTTCTCTCGCTTTATACTAACACAAACACATTTTATACATTTGCGTTTGTATAAAGTGAGAGAGGCGTGCGAGAGAGACTAGCGAGAAATCGAGAGTGGCGAGCAAGAAATTCAGGGAGAGAGGCGAATGACAACTGTTTGCTACAGGTTACAGTTAGATCAAATTGTGGTTATGACATTTAATTTGAATTAATAGTTTGCTATTTTGTACAATTTTTCCTATAAAAAAATCAAAATAATATATATATATATATATATATATATATATATATATATATATATATATATATAATATCGTAAACCACAAGAGAGGTAAGTGTTATAGAGCTTAACTTAGAGGGAGGTCTATAAAATTATCCCATTTTAAAAAACACGACAACTAAAATGGATCGGAAATCGAGAATATCTTTTTTCTTTTTTTCTATTTTTTTGGGTTATTATGCATGGATACATGATTATGAGTTATGACCTTTTGGCACTACTCATTTCAAAGACTTGGAGTTTTTCGAAATGGAATATTGTTAAATACGATAAAATAGCTTAGCTAAATGTCGACGAAATTATAATTTTCTTTTGTGGTCCAAAACTTTGCTTATGCATACATATACATGGAAAAATAAATAATCTTCAAGAACCCAATATTGAATTGAAAATTTCAAATACATGAGAAATTAATAACTGAAAGTAAATGAAAAAAAAGTTGAAAGGGGTTATTATGTACGCTTACTAAAAATGTTATTATCTTGCTAGAAAAAATGCAATCTTCATCACGTAAAATGAAAAAAAAACATTAATATATTATTTTGACAATATCCCTATTTGCTTAGCCTATAATTGCGATAGAAAAATAAAAAAATGTCAAAAGCACCACAAATAATTTATTTTCAAGCTTTCAGCTTAAGATTGTGAGTTCAAGTCAACAAGGAAGCAAATGTGAGAGCTCTAGGGGAGAGGTAAAAAGGAATAATAATAATAATAATAATAATAATAATAATAATAATAATAGTTAATAATTTATTTTCAGCTTATGGTTATTGATTAGGACCACAAAAGCAAATTACTCCAAACTAATTGATTTAAATAATTATTTTTTGTTGGTTCGTTACTTTCAAGCACGGGGACCAACTAATAATTGATGTATCTAATTATAGTTTATCTCATAATTCAATTTCATCATGAAAATGATTTGATCTCTTTTAAAGATCGTCTGTTTCATTGTGCGTGGACTCGAAATCAAATCTGCAATCATACAAAATATTTTAGATAAATCTTATATATATATATATATATATATATATGCAATCATACAAAATATTTTAGATAAACCTTTTATATATAGGTTAGTCAAAATTACAGAAACAAAAATAAGATGAAATAGACAGAAAAATATAAAATTCGAGTCCACAGAAATCACTGTGTTTCCTTAAGAAATTTAATCCCAAACCTGTATCCAAGGTTGCAGATTAATTTCTCCCAAGATAAAACGGATTAACCTGTTAAAGAAGTAGCGGTACCTCAAACTTCAATAACTTCAGCGAACGTAAGAACAGTAACAAGCAAACACAGACTCAGTCAATCGACAATTTGTTTATGAGAGAAAATGTATGTAGAGAGGAAATTTTTTATAATCTCTTATTTATAGCCACTTGCGGCAACGGAACACGTCTATTCGACAATGGTGTGAACGCTTCTGTTCAAACATGTCGTTTCAGACCGTTGTGTCTCTTTGGAAAAGATAACAATTTTCTGGAAGGATCATGTCCCTTGAAAAACGTTATGGTTACACGCGAATTAAAATAAATTCCGTTACATTAAATTAATCCAGTTAGTTAACTAATTAACTAACATCCTGAATTAATTTATAAGAGATAATAAATTTAGGAAAAAGAATTTAATTAGATTGATGAAATAAATTTTGTCCAAAAATATTATCAATCAATCACTTGCGAACCCAAACACAAACCCGAAGCCGAAGCCGAGCGACGACGACGACGACGACGACGCGAGGGGGCACCTTCTTCTTAACCCTTTAAGAAGTATAGGAAGTGTTTTCCAATATAAGGACAACAATTTCCTTTCTTCTACCGATATGAGAGAAATTTCATTTGCACTTTGAAAATGACTTTTCATTTTTCCTCCAAAATTGGTTCCTTCACTTTTTCATTTGTCTCTTCTCTTTTCCCATTCACATTTTGCTAAACCCAACAATCCCCATATGAATGGGGAATGACTATTGTAAAAACATATGCATGAAAAACTTGTGTGTCTTGTATGTAAGGGTTAATCACATCTGGGTATGAAGGTTTCCTTTGAAACTTTCCGTGGTGAACATATATCGTATATACTCGGTCAATCGGTAGATTTGATATCTTTAAACCGTCTAACTTTGGTGTATACCTAGACAACATATGTCACACAATCAACCCTTGAATTGTTCTTAGTTCTCATTCTTTTGTTTGTTTCAGCTATGAACACATCTCGGTTAGTAAGTACTTAGAAACTGACTTTAACGAATTCTCCTGGAAGCGACTTACACTTCACACTCACATAGATGATTTCTAAATGTGTTATCCCATAGATACACTATTTGATATACCCTGTATCAAACTTAGAAACCATTAAAAAGTTCTTATGCCTTTATCCTTGTTACTGAACATTGTCTCATCATGAGAATGAAACATAAAAATAATTTTTGACAATGTTGAACCGTCATCAATGACTTTGTTTTATCTCCTTGAACCTGGATCTTGGGATCTCCAGTCTTCTAGGTAGAGTTACCGCCACAATGACTTGTTCTCGGCCATAGTCCCATTCCCGTTTATGATTTCTCAACTCCTTCTCTAGTTAGACCTTTTGTAAGTGGATCCGACACATTATCCTTTGACTTTACATAGTCAATTGTGATATTCACTAGAGAGTAGTTGTCTAACAGAGTTATGTCTTTGTTTTATGTGACGAGACTTGCCGTTATACATAATGCTTCCAACCTTTTCTATTGCAGCTTGACTATCACAATGTATGCATATAGGGGCCATTGGTTTGGAACAAAACGGAATATATTCTATGAAATTCCGGAGCCATTTAACTTCTTCACCTGCCTTGTCTAAGGCTATGAATTCAGATTCCATTGTAGAGCGAGCTATACATGTTTGTTTGGATGATTTCCAAGATATTGCTCCTCCACCAATAGTGAAAACATATCCACTTGTGGATTTTGTTTCAGTTGACCCAGTATTTCAATTTGCATCACTATATCCTTCAAGAATTACTGGATATTTGTTGTAATGCAAATCATAATTTTGAGTGTCATCTAAGTATCCCAAAAATCTCTTCATTGCCAACCAATGTTTTTAATTGGTATTACTTGTGTATCGACTTAGTTTACTGATAGCGCAAGCTATATCTAGTCGTGTACAATTCATGACATACATTAAACTTCCCAACACTCTAGCATAGTTCAATTTCACCTTTATTCTTTGCAAGATGAATGTTCACATCAATTGGAGTCTTTGCCCTTTTGAAATTCAAATACTTGAACTTTTCAAGTACCTTTTGAATATAATGAGTGTGAAACAATGCTAGACCGTAAAGAGTTTTGAGAATCTTAATTCGCAATATCATATTAGTAACTCTTAGATCTTTCATATCAAACTTAATAGCGAGCATACACTTAGTTGATTTTATATTGGCAATGTCCTTGCTCAATTATCAAAATGTCATCTACATATTGGCATACAATGACTTCCTGAGTTGGAGTATCTTAAATGTAAGCACATTTATCACATTCATTGATCTTAAATCCATTTGAAAACATGATTTGATAAAACTTTGTATGTCATCGTTTTGGTGCTTGTTCAAATCCATAAAGTGACTTAATAAGTTTACACACTTTCTTTTCTTTACCAGGAACCACAAAACCCTCATTTTAATCCATGCAAATTCCTTCCTCTAGCTCTCCATTTAAAATGCTGGTTTTCACGTCCATTTGATGGATTTCAAGACCGTATACTGCAGCTAGAGCAATAAACATTCAAATTGATGTAATACTAGTCACTGGCGATATGTGTCAAAATAATCAAGATCTTTCTTTTTGTCTAAATTCTTTGACAACAAGTCTTGCTTTATATTTGTTAATAGTTTCATCATCTTTCATCTTCCTTTTAAAGATCCATTTTGAATCCAAGGGTTTGTTCCCTAGAGGAAGATCAACCAACTCCTAGGTATGAATGCTTAGGATTGATTCAATCTCACTATTAACAGCATCTTTCCAAGAGGTTGAGTCGCTAAACAACATTGCTTCCTTGAATGTTTGAGGCTCACTTTCCAGAAGGAATGTTACAAAATAAGATCCAAATGATATAGTTGTCCTTTGACGTTTACTACGCCTTGGACTCTCTTCATTGATTTTATCATCTTTTGTTTCTTCTCGGGGTTGTTTAGACCATCCACTAGTTGACTCAGGTCTAGTTTTATACGGATAGATATGTTCAAAAAATTCGGCATTATCTGATTTCATTATCGTATTATCATGAATATCCGAATGTTCAAACTTATGAACCAAAAATTGACATGCCTTACTGTTTTGGCATATCCAATGAATACACAATCCAGTCTTAGGCCATATTTTTACCCTCTTAGGTATAGAAACCTGGACTTTTGCTAGACACCCCCACACTTTAAAATATTTCAAGTTGGGTTTTCTACCTTTCCATTTCTCATATGGAATAACATGTGCTTCGTGTGAGACACTCTATTGAGTATTCAATTTGCTGTAAGGATAGCTTCCCCCCATAAGTTTTGTGGTAAGCCTAAACTTATAAGTAAGACATTCATCATTTCCTTTAAAGTTTGATTTTTCCTTTCCGCAATCCATTGGATTGAGGAGTGTAAGGAGCAGTAGTTTGATAGATTATTCCATTTTCCAAACATATTTCTGCAAATGGAGATTCATATTCTCCGCCTCAATCCCTTCTAATCATTTTGATCTATCTATCCAACTGATTTCAACTTCAGTTTTATAGCCTAAATGCATCTATTGTTTCATACTTACTATTTAGCAAATATATATAACAATATCTAGCGCAATCGTCAATAAAAGTTATGAAATACTTTTCCCACCACGTGATGATGTTGACTTCATGTCACAAATATCAGTGTGAATCAGTTCTAAGGGATTTAAATTCTTTTCAACACTTTTATAAGGATGCTTAACATACTTAGATTCACTGCAGATTTGATAATTTAATTTATTGCACCCAAATTTTGGGAAAACATTTAAGTTAATCAGTTTTTGCAAGGTTTTGTTATTAACGTGTCCCAAACGTTCATGCCATAAAAATTTAGACTCAAGCAAGTAAGAAGAAGCAGAATCTTTATTCATATCAACTGCAATTACATTGAGTTTGAAAAGGCCATCACTGAGGTAGCCTTTTCCTACATACATTTCATTCTTACTCACTACTACTGATGTACCGTGGTTTCACGGTACTTTTAATGCTTTTTCCTTAAGTTTATTGTGTGTCGAAAGCCTTTTTGTGTTGAATTTTATATAAGTTTCTCTTTGTTTGCAGGAAATCTGTCCAAGGATGAACGCGGAAGTTTTTGAGCAAGAAATGCAGAAGAGACCACCTACGGAGCTCATGACGGTCCGTCGAGGCTATGACGGTTCGTAGGTGGCATCATAGTGAGGAGAAAAGCTGCTGATGGAAGATGGGGAAGTCTGACCAAGTGTGGGATTACGGAAGTCCATTACGGACCGTCATAGCCACGACGGTCCGTCCTGCTTGTTCGTCATGATGATCAGAGAAGTAGTCCCAGTACCCAAATTCCAAGAAGTTCAATTGTTTTGGAACGGAGACCCTCGACGGACCGTCATACTTATCCGTCGGGGGGATGAAGAAAGCAGCAGAAGAATGTGTGAAGTATGGGACGACGGAGGCCATGACGGTCCGTCACGAGGTCCGTCCACCCAGACGCGTTTGGACAGATTTTCAGTAAATAGAATCCTTCTTTGATTAGGTTTTGTTTTTATTATAAATAGTTCAAAAAACCTCGTTTTTGGGGTTAGACTTTTTGATAATTTTTAGTTCTCTTGTTCAAATATTGAAGAATTAATTTCAGTAATTGATACACTTTTTCTGGAATTGATTGTTGGTGTTTTGTGTTGATTAATCAAGTTAAATTCTGGATTTTATTCTTTCTCATTAAAGTAAGTACATGAATTCTTCCATTAAAAATATGAATTGTGTAATTATGACCATGGGTAACTAAACTCCATAGCTAGGGTTTTGGGAACCATGGGTGAATAACAAGGTAAACTCTAACTAAAATAACAATTCTAGAATGGTGTCTTGCAAGTATTGATAATTCTTTCGTGTAAAAGTCTTTTTAACGGATGGCCAACGTTAGAACTCGCCTTAATGCTGCTTGCCGGACCAAGGAGGTAGATAATAGGAAAAGAATTTTCAACATAGATTTAGTGTAGACTATCTAATAGGCTAGTATTGGTTGGTACGAGGTAATAACTTAGTCAAATACCAAATACAATGCTTAATATGAGGTAAAGATAAGGGTTAGTAAAGCAACACACGTAGCCGGACCAAGGTGCGGAGTGAAATTTTCTAGATGCCGGATCAAGGATTTAGAGATACATAACTTATCACTTTACATGCAAGATACTAGGATTGAATTGTTATAGTTAGAGTTATCAAGTTAGGAACCTGTGGGGAACACTTAAGCCCTAGTTACTTTTATTAATTGATTAAACTCCGAAGTTTGAATCTGTTAGTTGTTTACTTTAATTTAGCTAGTCATTTTCTTTAATTCAAAAATAAACCCCCCCTTTTTGTCTTTTGTTTTCTTGGAAAATAGTTGGCTAAATAGTAGTAATAATAGAATAAAGTTAAGTCTGAACTATTTTCCTCGTGGGATCGATCCCAACCTCATTAGTTGGGTTCTTTACTTGATACGACCGCTTTACTTCTTATTTGAGAAGTAAGTTTGAGCGTATCAACTACTTTATCAGAAACAAATACACATTTGAATCCATTCTTAGTCAGAACTGAAATAGTAACTAAATTCTTTCGCAATTAAGAAACATACGAGACCCTGTTTAAAGTCACCACCTTGCCTGATGTCATCTTTAATAGGACCTTGCCAGTTCCTCCCACCTTTGCAGCAACAGAGTTTGCCATAAATAACTTCTCGTCTGTAGGTGCTGGAGTGTATGAGTAAAATAGTTCTTTGTTGTCACAAACACGACATGAGGTACCAGAATCTATCCACCATTCTCTTGGATTTCAAATCAAGTTACTTTCTTAAAGAATTGCACAAAGATCGTCCATTTATCCTTTGGATTCAGCCATATTTGCTTCATTCTTCTTCACCTTGTCCTTCTTGGGACCACGACATTTAGTAGCCCTATGACCACATTTGCAACAATTGAAGCAACTTCCGTTGAATTTCTTCTTAGGAGGATTGCTTTTAGGACCAGATGCTTTATTTCTTTTCTTTAATTTTGTGGGATCTTCTTCAACAATATTTACTCTCGATATTGCTGAATTACCACGTGACCTCTTTTCTGTAGCTTTGTTATCCTCTTTGATTCTCAACTTTACTATGGGATCTTCAACAGTCATCTCCTTGTATTTATGTTTCAAGTAGTTTTTGAAGTCCTTCCACAATGGAGGTAGCTTGTCAATAATGACAACCACTTGAAAAACATCATTCACAATCAATCATACATTAAAGATTATGTGCCTGTTAAAAATAAACTTAATATTTCTAACATAGAAATTAAATAAATTTATACATTCAGCAAGGAGATCATAGATTATGACCTGCAGTTCTTGAACTTGGGTGACGAGTGTCTTACTGTCTATCATCTTATAGTCCAAAACCATTGCAACAATGAACTTCTTCATTCCGGCATCCTCTGTTTTGTACTTTTTTTCTAAAGCATCCCAGATTTCTTTTGAGGTCTTGACATTGCTGTACACATTGTACATATCATCTTACAAGCCACTCAGAATATAATTTTTACACAAAAAATCTGAATGTGTCCATGCTTCTGTTACCAAGAATCATTTTTCAGGCGGAGTTTCATTCGACATAACATGAGCATTATCATTAATGAACCTCTACATACTCAGCGTAGTGAGATAGAAGAACATCTTCTGCTGCCATCTCTTGAAGTCCCAGAATACTTTGCAGGTTTCTCGGCCGACGCTAAGGCATCAGTTGAACGATTGTGTGCAACTGATGTTGGTGCAGCACTCACTGTTTCAACATTTCCTTGACTCAAGTTAGTCATTTTTATGTCACAAATGACAGACGATTTTAGTATGTGAAATACTAACAATATAGAATAAATCCTTACACAACCTGTTTCTGATTTAACTATAAAGTTTTTATGTTCTTTTAAACGTTAATAACATGAATTTGAAAAAGTCAAACAAAGTAGAAAACCATAAAGATTTTAATCTCCAAACCTCAAATACAGAAACTAATAAATTTCTTAAGATTGTTATAACCTGTATTAAGGTTAGTCAAAATTACAGAAACAGAAAGAAGATGAAATAGTCAGAAAAATATGAAATCCGAGTCCATAAAAATCACTGTGTTTCCTTAAGAAATTTAATCCCTCGCTGTATCCGAGGTTGCAGATTAATTTCTTCCAAGATAAAAAAGATTAACCTTTTTAAGAAGTAGCGATAGCTCAAACTTCAATAACTTCAGTGACGTAAGAACAATAACAAGCACATACTTAGTCGACAATTTATTTATGAGAGAAAATGTATGCAGAGAGAAAAACTTTATAGTGTTTTGAAAGACGAAAATAATCTCTTATCGGTCACTTGCAACAACGTAAAGCGTCTGTTCGACAATGGTGCAAATGCTTCTGTTCAAACATGTCATTTCAGACCCTTGTGTCTCTGAAAAACAAAGATTTTCTAAAAGGATCATGTCCGTTCAAGAAAAACGTTACTGTTACACGTGAATTTAAATAAATCCCATTACATTAAATTAATTTAGTTAATTAACTAACATCCTGAATTAGTTTATAAGATAAAATAAATTTAGGAAAAAGAATTTAATTAATGAGATTGATGAAATAAATTTTGTCCAAAAATATTATCAATCAATCACTTGCCAAATCCAAATCCAAATCCGAAGCCGAGCGAGGGACGACGACGGCGCGAGGGGGAATCTTCTTCTTAACCCTTTAAGAAGTATATGAAGTGTTTCCTAACATAAGGGCAACAATTTAAAGATATGGGAGAAATGACTTTTCATTTGCACTTTGCAAATGACTTTTCATTTTTCCTCAAAAATTGGTTCCCTCACTTTTCCATTTTTTTCTTTTCTTTTTCCATTCACATTTTGTTAAACCCAACATATATCACCGTGCCGGTTGGTCATTTTTAAAAAAATTGTGAATTTACCGTATTGCCCTTCCCGATTTTGACCTCGAGTCTTATGGTTGAGTTTTGAAGGTTGATTTCAAACTTTGAGTTAAAAGTTGAGAATTTTTGTAAGTTTTGAGTTTGAAAGATTAGTATTGTTAAGAAAGTAATTTTTGGTGTCTTTTGGAGCATTAAGTCACGGAATAAAAATTTCATCGATTCCATCAGTCCCGAAATGTGGAATCTGGTCTTTGAAAGTTGCCGATTTGAATTCGGGGTCTTTTTGAGGATTTGAGGCCTTAAGTTAGAAAATTGTGAAAATTTAGTCTTTGGATTGACTTTGAGAGGTCTTGATTGATTTTTGAGAGGTCTCAAACTTGTTTTAGCCTTTTTAGGCACTGTGTTAATTTTTTGTGATTTTCACTAATGTCAAATAAAAAACACCTCGGATTTATGTTTTAATGTTTAATTGAGTCGGGAGTGTCGAGTATAGTCGAGTTTCTTATATGATTTGTGTGTACATGGTTCTAAACGAATCCCGAGGGTCATTTTAACGAATTTGAGTTTGACTAATTTTGCTTTTTTGGGGTTTCTAGAACCCAATCCTTTTTGTTCGTTGAGCCGGTGACTGCATTCACAAAGAAAAAGTTTGGGCATCCCACATTCACGGAGATCTGACCGCGTTCGTGGAGGGTCTAGCTGTTGACCTTCGCATTCAGGAGATCTTTGTTGCATTCGCGGAAAGCCTGTTCAATTAATTTCGTGTTCACGGTCAGGGGTCTGCATTTGTGGAGAAACCCTGGACAAATATTTCTCAAAAATTGAGGTTTGAATCCATTTTCATAATTTTATAGTTTGGGGGTCTTTGGTATGGGAATTTGAACAAGATTTTTGAGAAGAAAAAATTGGTAATGATTCCTCATCTTAAATTTTTATTTATCCATTATTATTTATGAATTTAAGAGTTCAAATCAAGATTTTGAATTGAGAAATTATGGTTTATCTTCAAGAACCCAAGAACTTAGTAAGATTGTGATTTTGATATGATTTTAAATCTTTTTTCGAAATGATTTTCATCGAGGTTCCAAATGCTTTGAGTAATGTATTTCAAGTAATGAATTTGGAATCAAACTTTATTTTCTGACTCAGGTTTTGAGTTGATTGACACTTTTTCAAAGTATTTGATATGGGATTATTATTTCCACAATTTGTGAATACTTGATTGATATAGATTGAGTAGCTTTAAACATTGGTCGGAAGGGGAAGACTCAAGTCTTGGAGTGATTAGTTGGTTGAATTAAGGCAATTGATTTCCTTGACCTTGTAATTTTGTAGAATTTGTGTATTCCTTTATTGTGTTTGTTAGAAGTAATGAGAATGAGGTGAAGAATTAATTGTTTCACTTCATCTTAATGAATACAAAAACGTTTAAATGAAAAGGCTACGTGTTGATCATAATACTTTTGAATTGCCTTGTGGTGGTTCATATTTGATTGATTGATGAAATGTTTGATAGAATGAATGTGGACTTGAATTGCTTGTATTGTTCTTTTTTTCTTATGGTGTGAAGTTACTTATGTGCATTGATTTTTGTACATCGTGATGAGACATGCATATGAGAAAAAATCGATGAAAAATAGTTTCGCCTAGTGATATGGATATGATATAAGGCCGATGAAAAATAATATCGTCTAGTGATATAAATTTGATGTGAAATGGTTCTGGCTAGTGATATGATATAAAATTGATGGTAAGTGCTTCCGGCTAGTATGATATAAAATCGATTGAAAATGATTCTAACAAGAGTTTGATTATTGTAATTTGATCCATTTTGATGCTTACAATTTCACTTACTTGTTAACTGTAATTGATGCACTTGTTACTTGTAATTGATATACTTGACATTGAGATTGTCTTACATGCTACATTGGTTGTTCAATTTTGATTATTGGACAATGATTATTGAGACTTTTGAGCTGTGTATTGAAGAATTGTTAGGTTGAGCAGATTTTTGTGTAGTTTGTAGTTTGAGGAAGTTCGGTTGGAATGAAAGGAATACTCGATTTTTAGCTATTTTCTTTGTTTATTAGGTTGTTTGCTGGGTACTGTGTGGTTTGTACTCACTCCTTGCTTCTACACTTGTGTAGGTTCTGAGCTCGGAAGCGTGCAATTTCTCTTCTTCTCCCATCTCTGAGACTTTTCATGTTATGGAATGGAAGAAACTAGAAAGAAAAATCAAAGAGAGAGTGAATGATAACTCTTTGAATTTATTCTTGCATTGATTCAAGTAGAAGAGTACATCCCTATTTATAAATAATTAAGGAGAATCCTACTAGATACTAAATTAAAATAAAATTAAAGATATTGCAACTAATGTAAACCCTATACTTGAAAGAAAATTAAATTTTCCTTTTAAGAAAAGTAAAAATATTTATGGTAATATTTTATCTTTTTTTAAAAGGAAAAATAGATCTTAAATTATGGTAAGAAAACCAGGGCAAAATCATAACAAATCTCCCCTTTTGGCTGGATTTTCTTGACAAAGCTTGATTTGTCTTCTTCATTGCATGATAATCTTGTTCTTCACAAAATCTTCATCACCGTTGCTTGCCATGGTTAAAAATAAAGTTCAAGTTTTTGAGAGATAGTTGCTTGTCATCCCGGCGATCCCTCTATTTCTTATTTTTAAGCTTTATTCTATTTGAGAAATAAAGAATTGAGGCTTGTACTAGTTTCACATGTTATGTGTTAGTAACTTGTACATGTGAAAACCAAGTTTTCGAATGTTGATAGAAATTTATAAGTTTTAGTCTTTTATCCTGTTCTTATTTTATCTTTACTTTTTTTTTTGTTTCGTTGGGTTAAAACTGACTTGTCTTGATAAAAATAGACAAGTACCATAATGTTCATTTTTGAATCGTAACAAACAAGAAAGACTCAGAAAATCTATTGCATAGCTTGGGTCCTTACTCATTAATCCTTATCATCAATTTTGCATCTCTTGATTATTAAGTACTCCTACTTAATTAAAGTACTGTTCTATTACAACTGAACTAAAGTTGCTAATTATTATACAATCAAATCTCATTATAAGGACAACATTGTTCTGAAACTTTAATATATTTATATATATGTTTTATGTACCTGCTATAAATAAAAGTACCTAAGCGATTAATTTAATAATAGGAAATTTTTTAGAAAGACACAATTACATAAATCATATTGTAAAATATACCTCAAAACTTATATTGTAAAATTTTAGTCCAAAAACACAATAGCCTATTTTCGACAAGTAGCTATTTTTGCCGTTAGGTATCCATATATTGAATTTCAGTCACATAACCACAATTTCTTCCAAGTGTATAAAAATTCTGACATACAAAGTTATACACAAGTTTATATTTTTTAACAACGTTTACATATTTGAGAGACGATATTATACATTAATATACAATAGGTAAGATACACCCATATACAGTACTATATAATATTATACATTACTGCACAAAAACTAACTTCGTCTTTTCTCTTGAATCAAGCACCAGATCCATCTACAAAACCTGAAAAGTTATACCAAATAAATTGATATAGTTTTCTCAATGCATATTTGATCTTTTTGGTATCAATACCACTAGAAAAGAAGTTTCCAGTCTACGGAACAAACCTATGATCCGTAGAACTTTCTACGGACCATACTGATCAACCGTAGACAAAGTAATGAAATCTTAAAATCATTCAACTGTGACGAGACCTTTATATGGGCCGTAGGACTTCCTACGATCGATAGACCTAAAATGTAGAACTCAACTTTAACCCCAAAATATCACTAAGTCTGGAAACATTCTAAGCGTCCTTCCTACCCGTAAAACATTCAATGGATCGTCCTGGTCAATCGTTGCATGACTTACTGTGACTTGTAATTTTTCAAAACTTGAACCACTTCCTACAGACGCACTCTACGATCTGTAGGCATCTACGATCCATAGAATGATTCCATAGAACACAATCAATAGCTAAAAAGGTGAAACCTTTCCTTTTCCCAAATTCTGAGGTGTTACACTTGATCATGCATTACCACATTTTGAATTTATCACATTAATTTATGTTTGTTAATGTTCGTCATACTCAATACATTCAAAGTATTAAAACATATATCTATTGTGCATATATTGTCTCATGATCAGGGGCGGACCCAGTAAGTGCGTTTCGGGTGCTCGAGCACCCATTGACTCCGATTTTTTTTTGTATATATACATATATATATATATAGAAAATATAATAAATCCCTATTTAAAAATTAAATGAGCAACCATAGTATGAAAGCAGTCATGGGCGCGCATGTTTACACATGGAAACAAGAGGCCTGCAAAGCACACTGGCGGCAGGGTTCGAATCCCACCTACCCCATTCTTTTTTTCTTTTCTTTTTGCAGCGAATTTTGCACCCTTTTTTTCTTTTATTTTTTATTTTTTTTCCTTTTTCTATCTAATTAAGGGCTTCTTTTTTTAATCTTTTTTTTCTTTTTTTTTCTTACACTTTTTCCTTTTTCTAATTAAGGGCTTTTTTTATTATTATTTTTTTATTGAAGAGTTTCAGTTAGTATAGTTTATACTATGTGATTGCTAAAAGGTTTATGTTAAAGGAAGTGAGCACCCACAACCTTTAAATCCTGGATCCGCCACTGCTCATGATAGAGGATATTCCTCCATCCGACTGTGGCTAGTTGGATTGCTCCACTTTGCTTTTGGGATTGGTGAGTTATCATGGTTCGAGGGAACAACCATTATTAGTCTTTCATTACTTTTCAGTCATTTAGTTTCAATTTTCTTTCATAAGCTAGGGGTTTTCCCTAGTCACATCTATGCTATAAGGCTTGTTAGATTTAACATGTATTCCACATTATAATTAGGTTGTTGTAAGATTCTCTTATGTTGCGACTTTATCTTGAGATTACTCTAAACTTTATGATTCAATTCATATTGTCTTATTTCTTATCATTGTGTCACACTTATTCAAGTGACTTATTTAGGGCCTCTCGGGGTCCTACTCACCACGTCATGTGGATAGCTTGAGTGGTGACAATGTGACTCTCCTTTGAGTATTATTTTCAATATACACAAGCTGCACCTTTCTTCTTGGCATGGCTAATGAGGAGGAAGAGGAAAATTGTATTTGTTTGGATGGATATCAAAAGACTTTATTATTGTTGTTATTTGTTTCCTTGCCTAGGATGCACTCCATTTTATAAGGAAATTTTACATTCTATAAATCTTTGAGTAGTTTAAATCGGAGAATTTGTAGTTGTCTATAGTAATTATTTTAGTGCGAAACTTAATATTTTTTCTGTTCACTTTTAATTTTCATGTTCCTTTTTTCAAATTTTAATTTTATTAATTTATAAAGTGAAATTAAATTACATTAATTTAATATTTTATAATTAAAAAATTAGATATTAAAAAACTATATGAAAATAATATAAATAGCAATTTTTTACATATTCAATATGATTAAAAATACATCATAAAATGTTAGTCAAACTATTGTCATTTGACTTTAAAAAATAAAACTCTGATAATTAAAAGTGGACGGTGAAAGTAAGAGTGTATTACATTTGATGTTATGATCTTAAAGTGTATGTAGTTTATGCATTTTGTTATCTTAGACAAATTTTTATGATTTAATTTTTTTTAGCAGATAATAATTTAGTGTGGCTTATATTTAAATAAGTAGGATCTATCAAATATGATAATAAAGTAATGAAAATTTGTTTGTTTACTCATTTAAGTCATAAAGTGAAGAGTGTAGGCTGCGTCCCACTTCAGTAGGTCTATGATTAATTCTAGTTCAAATGTTTTTGTTATGGCACAACCACAAATTATGACCCTGTAAGCTTTTGTTTTATATGATATTTATTCTTTTCTCCAATTTAGAAAAAAATCATATTTAGCATAAGGGAAAAAACTCAAACATGTCAGTGAATTTTTAGAAAAAAGGCTCATTTGTTTCATTTGTTAAAATTTTGGCTTATCTATGCCATTGCTGTTAAAGAAAAAACTCATTCATGCCATTTTCTTAACTATGATTTTGCAAAATCACTTTTTACACTCCGAACAAGGTTTAACACTTTTCAATTGCAGTTTTTGATCAAATGTACACTTTTTGCTTCTTTTTTTAAGAACACCAAGAACACGTGAAGGCATAAACAACTCCCAAATTTGAACATCTTCAATTCTTGACGAAATCATCTCAAATTTTGGCAACATCATTAACTTCTTTTTTTATAAAACTGAAACTATAAAATCATTTGTAGAGTTTAAAAAATTCATCCGTATTAAAAAAGATCCAAAAAATTAAAACAAGTCACAAAATTTTAAAATCTTGCTTTGGTTCGTGTTTTTGTAGTTGTTTTTACATTAGATCTTTGTCACCTAGTGTTTTTTTGAGTCTGTTTAAAACTTTAAATGATTTGAAGTTGTTGAGAAAATTATACCATTAATGAATGTTGAAATTCTGAAACTTTGAAAAATTTTAAGTGACTATTGTTGAGTTAGGTTGAATTCAAGTTTAAAAGGTTAAGTTTTGGTATCTAAGTCGGAGGGAAACTACTCTTGACATTTGAAGCGATTTCGTGAAGAATTAAACAAGTTTGAAATTTGCGAATTGTTAATGTTCTTACGGAATTAGAAGAACAAAACATACATTTGATCCAAAAACACCAATTGAAAAATGTTAAACCTTATTTGGTTGTCAAAAATGTTTTTGAAAAATCTGAGTTAAAAAAATGATATGGATGAGCTTTTTCTTTAACAACAAAGGCGTAGATGAGCCAAACCAAACAATGAAAGATACTTTTGTAAATAAATATTTTATATAATGCATAAATAATACCATGTTAATGCATAAGAAATAATCTATGCACTACTAATACAAATATAAATAATACCATGTTAATGGATGCCTTAAATCCTTTGCATCACTAATATCATCGATTTCTAGGTATTAGTAATACACTCAATACACGATAGAGTGTACAACTAATGCAAACATTAGTTATACATAACATGAAAAATATACCAAACAAGGGATTACTAATACATATAATTAATGCATGCATTATTTTTGCTAATACACTCTACTATACGACCCCTTACACTCAGCAAACTTTGACCCTTCTAAGAATCTCTAATGAGGTATCTTACAAAATTATTTTCCAAATAATTACATATAAAACAATTCAGCTCACCTTAACAATTAAGAATATAGATTTTCAAAACTCTTAGTTACACCATTGATGATATCATAAGATGTCTTAAATGTATCAAGTCAAATCAGTACTGTAACATCTCGTAACTTGTAATAGCCAAGAATAAGCTAAAAAACTAAAATTTATCATTTTAAAAAAGAATAGTAAAAATTTGGAAAATCTCCAAGAGTAAAAAGTGAATTTTTGCCATTTTCAAACGGTCATAACTTCTAGCTCAGGATGAGTTAGAGGCAAATTTCTTTATATTATTGGAAAGCCCTTGTAGAGATCTTTTCATTGCCGCAGAGTTTGCGCATTTTAGATATCGTATGAGGGAGATATGCCTATCAAAAGTTGGGCTGTTGGATTAAGGATAATCAAATTCGGATTTGGGAAGGGAAAACTTGTCTTTTCCTTAACCAATTATTTTAATTCATTTTTGGGTAATGAATTGAAGTCTAATATGATCCTATTTAGTTCACACTTTTAGAATACAAGTTAGGGTTTTGAGAAAAGAGAATAAAGGAAAGGAGGAAGCAAGAACGTTCAAGATCGTCCAAGTTCAGCTTGTGGAATTCGTCGGGGGTGATCCCCATTTAAGGTATGTGGGATCTTTCGTGTTGGATTGATGTAACGGCCCAAAATGAGTCATGAGTGGCACCAAAATTAACCTCCTAAGTGGGCGAACCAAGGAATCTAAACCCCAACATATATCAATAATTTAACTACGAATACCAATAAAATGCGGAAGCTCAAAACTTATTAAAGTAACCAATCCAATAAACATCTGAAGTCTAACACTTACTATCCCCAAAATCTGAAAGTCATCACATCAAGGACATCTGTTCTCGAAATACCAAGTCTAAGAGTATTAAAGACACCAAATTAAGTAAAAAAATGGATGTCCGAAATTTAAGGACATCATGACATGAATGAGAGAATCCATCAAAAGCTAGAAATAATAGCTGGAATCTGCAACTCTGACCTCAAACCCTTCACAAAACGGCAAATCCTCTCTTGCGAACTGAAGCAAAGTTGAGTGGCATACCTTGATAATGCACGAAATTTGGCCTCATAAGCAGCAAAATACATTCTTCCCTGCTCTAGGTTCAGGAAATCATCTCTCCTCTTGTCCCTCAAATTCCGGGGTATATACTTCTCCATGAAGAAGCTAGAAAATACTGCCCAAGTCATAGGTGGTGCCTTCGGTGGTCCACACTCGACATAAGACCTCCACCACATTTTGGCATCCCCTTGAAGCTGGTAAGTCACAAACTCCACACCAAATCGCTCCACTATGTCCATCTTATGTAACAACTCATGACAAACCAGGAAATCATAAGCATCTTCAGATTCAGTACCCTTAAAGACTGAAGTTTTCAACTTTAAGAACTTAATAAAAATATCATGTTGATCGCTGGTCATTATAGGCCCTGTAGTCAATTGAGGAAACGTGCTTGTTTCCAAGGATATATCCATGCGGGAAGCCACAACAGGTGCATATTGTACTCCCTGAACCTGAGGTGCTGGCGCAAAAAACTCTGGGAGTGTTTGACCTTGATCAAATAACCCGCTGAGATAAGTAAGAAACTGATTAATCAACTCTGGAGTAGGCTGGGGTGGTACTTCCTTCTCTTGAATCTGCTCATCTTCAACTTCTTCACCCTCTCCCACTACCTCATCAGTCGGTGGAGGAGTCACTGCTCTATCCCTAGAAGGACCAGGTACTTGTCCTATGCCTCTAGTGGGCCTTCTCCCGCAACCTCTACCACGGCCTCTCGCAACTGCTCCCTATCGAGCAGTAGCCCCAATAGTTGGCTCAGGATCACCCTGTCTTGCCGGTGCTGGGGTTGGCACGATTGGTGCTCTAGTCTTGACCATCTGCGGAATCAACTGAAAAAGGTCAAATACCAATTTGTATCACCTAGATACCAATTGGATTCAAGTAATAGCACGAAAGAAAGAAAAAAATGAGTTTTCCTAAAGTCATATAGCCTCCCAAAGAAAAGTAAAGGCATCCCCGTACCGTTCTGCAAGACTCTACTAGACCTTTCCTTGTGTGATGAGATCATAGAACCTAAGACTCTGAAAAGAGATTCACTACCGCTCCAGTTTTGACCTTACTAGAGGGTACTCAAGATTTTGTGGTATACTGTGATGCATCGAGAGTTGGTTTGGGTTGTGTGTTGATGCAGAATGCCAAGGTTATAGCTTATATCTCCAGACAGTTGAAGGTTCATGAGAAGAATTATTCAACTCATGACTTAGAATTGGCTGCAGTAATTTTTGCTTTGAAGATATGGAGTCACTACTTGTATGGTGTTCATGTTGACATATTCACTGATCACAAGAGCCACCAATACAAATTTATATTTTGGGAGTGAACAGATAATTTTAGACAATTAACTTAAATATAAATATCATATTTCTGAACTTAATAAAGATATAAAGTTATTAATTTTGTAATATAACCTTTTTTTTTCAATAAATGGATATTAAATACTCCCTATGCCCCTAATTACTTGTCCACTTTTGAATTGACACTCCTATTAAAAAAATCATTATTGACATATATAGTGACTGTACCATTTTATCATATTAATTATGAAGTGCATGAATTAAATATTTAGTATTTTCAAAAAGTTCTATCTTTTTTCAAAGAAATTATTTGAGGGTATAATATGAATTTTTTTAGTCCTTTCTTGATTTGTCAAAATAGACAAGTAATTAGGGACAACTATAAAAGGAAAAGTGGACAAGTAAATAGGGACAAAGGGAGTAGGTCTTTTTGATAATCTTCCTTATACTTTAATTAACTTTAATTTTTGATAAGTTATTAGTGTACATTGATATTTTAGATTTTTAACGGTATACGATATCATTTTTAGAAATCATACTAACAATACAAATATTTTTAATAACCACAATATCAATAATTAAAGTAATAAAGACAAACCAATATTCATATAAAAATTAATTGCATACATATTATAATTGAATGAAATAACAAACTAAAAAGGAATAAAACATAATAGAAAAACACATAAAATAAGGACAAAAAGTAAAGATATATGAAGAATCCTATGAGACAACTTATGCATTTAAAATACTAAAAGACATAGACTATCCATTGGACAACATAAACATACCAATCTATACTAATTAAAACAGACAGATATTTGGTCCAAGATCCTTAGAAGTTATTTTTTTGGTTTGGATCTTGAACATTAATGTTGTTGAGATATGAATCATCAAAAAAAGACATAATACTATCATCATCCCAGTCGATTGATTCTGAAGAAGCTGACCTTTGTGGAAATCCAACAGAATTGTTCTGATAGTTATTCATTGGCATTAGTGTATCCCTTGTAGAGTTGTTCATTGAAGAGTCTTGTGGTATTACCGAAGCAGCGGTTGGAGACTCTATTATTGGTGAATTCGTTGAAAAATTCGTTATTGAAGGTATTCGAGGAGCCATTATAGGGGCCCTTCTAAGATCCATTTGTTGATGTGTAGAAGAATGCATCTGAGGAACCAATGGAGGAAAAAATTATGCCAAAAATAATGAATAAGGAGAAATCCATGAGGAGTCCACAAAAGGAACCATTTGAGGAGGATTCACTGGATAAATTAATTCTTGGAGCATTTCAGTAGAAGGAGATGATGAAATTATTAGTGGAGCCACTTTATCCTCTATTATTTGAGTCACTTCAAGGACCATTAGAGGAGATCTTGGACCCTCGCAGTTGGTTCCACTAGAAGCTATCGATGGATAAACCAAAGGAACTGTCGATACTGGAGAATCACTAGAAATTGGTTGAGAGGCATACAAAGTAGAACCCTCTTTATCAGCTTTAATTTTCAGTTTGCGAAACATTTCCAAGTTTCTTTTCATGGCATACATTAGATCATTAAGATCATTACCATTTATGTCATTGGAAATCTTTTTTCCTCTTACCATTTCATGCATCATTTTTGTCTTTTCTTTGATATTGTGTTCTTTGTATAATTGGTCTTTTTCTTATCTATAATTTTCTTGATAAACTCTTCTGTCGTCATCATTTGTTTTGACTGAGTGGATGGTAAAAGTGCCTTAAACTTATTAAAAGTGTCTACTGCAGCTTGATAATTTGGATATACCACAGGTTCTGTGTGGTACTCACTATATCTGACGGTAGCTACTTCACAATCACAAAGAATACTAAGTTCTTGAGCCTTTTTAAGGGCTACTTTTTGTCTCTTCTTATATGTGGCTATCCTTTGAGTATCATTTTCAATCTTACCTTTTCTTCTCTGCATTGCTAATGGGGAAGGAGAGGAAAACTTATGTTTGTTTGGATGTGTATCAAAACCCTTTCTTGTTTGTTTCCTTGCCTAGGATAGACTCCATTTTATAGGGAAAATTTAGATTCTATGTATCTTTGAATATTTTGACTTAGAGAATTGCTAATTGTTTCTAATAATTATTTTTGACTAAAACTAAATAAGGATGTATTATATACCAAATTTGATGTTATAATTTTATATATGTAATTTATATATCTGGTCTTATCTTGACCAACCTTTATGAGTCAAACTTTTACAGGAGAATAATTTCGTGTGGCTTAAATTTTCAGTAAGTAGAATCTACCAAATATGGTCATACAGTAATTAATGAAAATGCATTTGCTTATTCATGTAAGTTATAAGTTTTAAAAAAATATTTTAATTTTGATATTTGTACAAAGTTAAAGATTAAAACAATTGGACATTTCAATGACTAAGAATTTTGAAATATCAACTTGAATATTATTTCAAAGTGCATAAAAACGATAAAGTTAATGGTTATATAAAAAATAAATTCAAACATTTAATAAATTTTAAATTGTGATTTGTGTAGGATTATAGTTATTGTAACTATTATATAACACATTATAATTTTCTCTATTTAGAAAAATGCATATTTAATATAAATATAAGATTGCTTTTCAATATATTAAATTTAAATATTTCTTAAATTTGCTTTTTATTTTGGTACGATACTCATCAAGAAGTCACTCAATTTATAATTAAAAAAATCTAAATTATTTTGAGGCAAATCAATGTAAATTGATTGCACAAAAAACTAATCAAAATCATATGTTTACACATAGTGGAGAAAGGATTTTTTTTATTCATTTAAAGAATGTACTCAAAACAAGAATTGTTAGTTAAACTATAACAATCTAGGGATTCATATTTAAGTTCCTTCTGATTTTTTTAGCTAATGCATATCTTTAAAACTAATAAAAAAAAGATATAATAAATTGATTGAGTTTTTATTATAGTTTTGGCACATTAAATTTAACGTGAAATGCACAAGTAACCCCGTCCCCCAAACCTATGCCCGAAATCCCAGAGACACACTTATATTATACTAAAGTCCTATTATCCCCCTCCCCCCTCCCCTCCCCCCCCCCCGAACTTATTTTATATAAAAAAATTCTACCCCTTTTGGCCTACGTGACTCACGTATAATATATATGTGACTCTGAGATTAATTTCGGGTATAGGTTGGGGGCTACTTGTGCATTTTCCCCTAAATTTAAGTTTAAAAGGTCACAATTTAAACTTACTTAGTGAATAGGTTTTTCGGAATAACTTTTAGTGTCAATCATTTAAGTTTCGCTATCAAAAATTATTTTCACTTTTAGTTAATTCTAGATTTAATGTCTTTATCCACATTATATTGTGTTCATCATCTCGCATTTTGCTTTTTAACATAACTAAGTTTGGAAACATGTCTTGCACGTTTGACCTCTATTACGATGTAATATTTATATAGGCCTAACTCATCTATAGAAAAAATTGTAATATCAACTTAATCAACTTAAAAAATAATAAAATATACATGTCATCATATGCATACAAAATGAAAATGGTTAAACTAAGAAATATATTAATTAGAATAAGAAAGAATAATCAATAAATAAAAAATAAAAAATTATATAAGAATTATAAGATGATAAAATTCAAAAGTATAGTGGACTAAAATTTTATGTCCAGTTTATTAAGGACGAAATTATGCACATAAAAAGTTGTGAGTGAATGCAAAAGTGATGGAGAAAAAAGTTAAATTTAGCTGATTTTGTAGATGGATATGGTTTTGCTGACGAAATGGAATAAAAAATATTGTGATAAATGTACCTCCTATTTTTTTCTAAAAGATGAAGAATGAAAAATGAATGAGGAAGAACATAAGAATTATTATAGAAATGTATTGGAAAACATAAAAGAAAAGACATTTATTTCATAAGAAATAAAATAAAAGAGGAAATCAATTCAAATGAATATAAAAGGTGAAAAGGTAGAAGTACCCCTAGGCTATGACCCAAATCTCAGACACATACCTTAACTAAATTAAGGTCATATTATCCCCTTGAACTCATTTTATAAATAATTTTGTACACCTTTTTGGCTTACATGGCATCCAGGTATCTCTCACGAGCTTCAATTGCGTGGAGTCACAGAGTGTATCACGTAGGCCAAAAGGTGCACAAAATTAAATATAAAATGCGTTCTGGATGGTAATAGGACCTTAGTTTGACTAAGGTGTATCGTTGAGATTTCGGTCATAGCCTAGGGGTATTTATGCCTTCTCTCATATAAAAGAATGATTTGCATACTCATCTACTATGGCTCTACAACTCCCATTTTTCTATTGGTTTGTATTTACTATTTTCTATTCACCAAATCAATTGATATAGTTTTCTCAATGCATATTTGATCTTTTGTACCAATACCACTAGAACAAAAGTTTTCATTCTACGGAACAAACCTATGATCTGTAAAACTTTCTACGGACCATTCTGATCAACCGTAGACCAAGTAATGAAACCTTAAATATCATCCAAGTTCAGCGAGACCTTTATATGGGCCGTAGGACTTCCTACTATCGATAGACCCAAACTGTAGAACTCAAATTTAACCCCAAAATGTCACTAAGTCTGGAACCTTTATTAGCGTCCTTCCTACCCGTAAAACATTCAACGGACCGTCCTGGTCAATCGTCGCATGAGTTACTAGGACTTGTAATTTTCCAAAACTTGACCCACTTCCTACAGACGCACTCTACGATTTGTAGGAGGTGTTACACTTCGTTATGCATTACCACATTCACATTATTTAATGTTTATTAATGTTCCTCATACTCTATACATTCAAAGTATTGAAACATATATCTATTGTACATATATTGTCTCATGATAGATGATACGATGTTATGTTCCTCCATCCAACTGTGGCTAGTTGGATTGCTCCATTTTCTTTTGGGATTGGTGAGTTCTGATGGTTCGAGGGAACATCCATTATTTGTCTTTCATTACTTTTACGTCATTTAGTTTCAATTTTCTTTCATAAGCTAGGGTTTTTTCCTAGTGACATCTATGCTATAGAGGCTTGTTGTTAGATTTAACATGTATTCCAAATTATTTTTAGGTTGTGTTAAGATTCTCTTACGTTGTGACTTCATCTTGAGATTACACTTACCTTTATGATTCATTTCATATTGTCTTATTTCTTATCATTGTGTCACACTTATGTCAAGTGGTTTATTTAGGGTCTCTCGGGGTCCTATTCACTACGTCTAGTCTAGGGGTTAGCTTGAGTGGTGACAATGTGACTCTCCTTTGAGTATCATTTTCAATATACACAAGCTTCACTTTTCTTCTTGGCATGACAAATGAGGAGGAAGAGGAAAATTGTGTTTGCTTGGATGGTTATCAAAAGACTTTGTTATATCTGTTATTTGTTTCCTTGCCTAGGATACTCTCCATTTTATAAGGAAATTTTAGATTCTATAAATCTTTGAGTAGTTTAAATTGAAGAATTTCTAGTTGTCTATAGTAATTATTTTTGTGCGAAACTAAATATTTTTTCTTTTGACTTTTAATTTTTATGTTCCGTTTTTCAAAAGTCAATTTTATTAGTTTTTAAAGTGAAATTAGATTACATTAATTCGATATGTTAAAATAAAAAATTTAGATATTCAAAAACTATACAAAAAATAATATAAATAGCAATTTTTACATAGTAAATATGATAAAAAAATACGTCATAAAATGTTGGTCAATGCATTATCATTTGACTAAAAAAAAACTATGATAATTAAAATTGGACGGTGATAGTAATAGTGTATTACATTTAATATGATCTTAAAATGTATGTAGTTTATGGCTATTTTGTTATCTTAGACAAATTTTTATGAGTTAAATTTTTTAATCAGAGAATAATTTTGTGTGGCTTATATTTAAATAAGTAGGATCCATCAAATATGGTAAATAGAGTAATGAAAATTTATTTGCTTACTCATTTAAGTCATAAAGTGAAGAGTGTAGGCTGCGTCCCACTCTAGTAGGTCTATGATTAATACTAGTTCCGATGTTTTGTAGTTGCACAACAACTTATGACCTTGTAAGCTTTTTGTTATATATTTTACTTACTGTTTTCTCCAATTTTGAAAAAAAATCATACTTAGCAAAAGGGAAAAGACTCAAACATGTCATTGAATTTTTAGAAAAGGCTCATTTGTTTCATTTGTTAAAATTTTGGCTCATCTATGCCATTGCTTTTAAAGAAAAGACTTATTCGATCCATTTTCTTAACTCTGATTTTCCAAAATCACTTTTTACACCCCGAACAAGATTAACACTTTCCAATTAGAATTTTTGGATCAAATATACACTTTTTTGCTTCTTTTTCTTTAAGAGCTCCAAGAACACGTGAAGACATAAACAACTCCCAAATTTAGAACATCTTCAATTCTTCACGAAATTATCTTAAAATTTGGCTACATCATTAATTTCTTTTTTAAAAAAAATGAAACTATAAAATCATTTGTAGAGTTTAAAAAATTCATCCGTATTAAAAAAAATCCAAAAAATGAAAACCAATCCCAAAATTTTAAAATCTTGCTTTGGTTCGTGTTTTTGTAGTTGTTTTTTTAAAAAATGAAAACCAATCCCTATGTTTAAAATTTAAATGATTTAAAGTTATTGAGAAAATTCTACCATTAAAGAATGTTGAAATTTTGAAGAAATTTTAAGTGGGTCTTGTTGAGTTAAGTTGAATTCAAGTGTAAAAGATATTTAGTTTTGGTATCTAGGTCGGTGGGAAACTACTCTTGACATTTGAAGCGATTTCGAGAAGAATTAAACAAGTTTGAAATTTAGGAATTGTTAATGTTCTTATGGAAGTAGAAGAACAAAATGTACATTTGATCCAAAAATACCAATTGAAAAATGTTAAACATTATTTGGGTGTCAAAAATGCTTTTCACTACTACAAATGAGCTCTTTAACGGCAATAATATTTGCCACTATAGCATGTACCAGCCAATGATCTTTGGCCGGCAATGGCGGGGTCGGCAAAGATTTTCGAGGCCATTATGCGAAATGATGGTAAAGACTAGCATGAATTGCCGCTAAAGATCATTAGCTGTTAGGGCTATTTTTTGCGGCAATTACATTAGCTACTAAAGTTTATTCCTAACGGCTAACTATGGTGTTTTAGCATCCATTCTTTTAGCCGATAAATCCATATAAATAGCCGCTAACAGTTAGTAGTTCTAACGGTAATTTTTATATGGAAACTAATGACTACAATATCTCTTCAAAAAATGTCTTAGATTTCCCTTTTAACATCATTTTTTATGGCTTGTAAATTCAGATGAATTGTCGCTAAGAGTTGACATCTTTAAATTTTAGTGGCAATTGTTTGAAGGCAATGCTAAAAGATACAATTGTTTAGCCGCCATTAATAATTATTCATCATTTATACAGAATAAAAACAAAAATTTTAGCAAATGTTGGCCTTTTGAGCATTTTAATATTTGATTATTATTAATTTGTCTCACATAATTTTGTTATAGGCTAAAATAACCATTCTGCCACAATGGAATGGAATTGAGGACATGGGAGTTATGGCCGTTGCAATACTTTGTGCCTAATTACTTAGTGGATAATTAATATTCAAGACATTATAGCATAATACTTTGTGATGAACGTTTGGAAAGTTGGCCGTTGTGCATATGCACGTTAGAGGCATTGGTTAGCCCTCTCATTATTCCATTCTTTACTCCTCCATCATCCTTTGTAACCTAATAACTCCTAAGACCATTATATTCACTATTTACTGCACCATTATCTTCTTATTCATTGCTAGGAAGACTTCTTCTAGTATAAATAGTAGTGGTCTTCATTTGGTTTGATATATAAAACACACAAGAAAATATAGAGGGAAAGAGTTAGTAAAAGAAAAGAGTTCTTATTAGTTGAAGGAGGTGTTCTTTTTTGTGGAGCTTTGAACTCAACTCTTGTCCAGAGTTGTTGAGTTATATATTTTTGTGAAGGCTGTTGTATCCTGGAGGGGACAAGTCAAAGAGGACTACTGCTAGACCGGTTAAAATGTTTGCTGCAGTGGGCTTGAATCTCCTTAAAGAGAGCGAGATATCCGCGCCTCAGCCTGAAGAGATTTTATTTCTTCATTTCATTTTCAATTGTAATCTTGTAATTTTTTTGTTATCTTGTAAGTTTTCTCTAACAATTTTAAGGAGATTCATACATGACTACAATTGAAAAAATTGCGGATATCAAGATGGGAGACCTTAACAAGCCATTTCGGTTCAATGGTAACCATTTCAAGAGATGAAGGGTAAAGTACTTTTTTACTTAGTCTTCTCAATGTTTCTTATGTATTAACTGAGAGGAATCCTAATAAAGAAGACATCGCCTCTATGAATGATGATGAAACTATTTCTCATCTAGAGAAAGTGGAAAAGTACGATGGAGATTCTTATAAGTGTCGGTATTATATTCTTAATTGTCTGTCTGATAATTTTTATGATAATTATGATAGAACTTACTCTAGTGCAAAGAAAATTTGGAAAGCATTGCTGAGTAAATATGATATCGAAGAGGCGGGAGCGAAAATATATGCGGCTAGTAGATTTTTCGTTTCGAATGGTGGACAATAAATCGATGGTAGACCAAGCTCAAGACTTTATCATGATTGTTGGAGAGCTTAGGTCTGAAGAGGTTAAAATTGGAGATAATCTTATTGTTTGTGGCATAGTAGATAAACTTCCACCTTCTTGGAAGAAATTTCAAAAAACTATGCGCCACAAACAAAAGGAAATTTCTCTTGAAACGTTGATAATGAAAATCCGCATGTAAGAAGAAGCAAGGGGCCAAGATGCACTTTTACAAACAGTAGAGAACAACATCACATCGAAGATAAAATTAATAACTTCGAATAATGGTACTCCTGAAATTCATAAAAATACTTCTTTGAAGCCTAAGAAGAAAAAATTCAAGAAAAATAATGGTAGACCTCCTAAGAAAAATAATGATGAAAATAACAAGCACAAAATCAACAAGTTCAAGAAAAGGGATCATGCTTTGTTTATGGTAAGAGTGGGCATATTGCTCGATTTTGCAGATTCTGGAAACGTGGTCCGAACTCTCAGGCAAATGTTACCGAAGAAGCTTTTGTGGCGGTGATTACCGACATAAACATGGTTTAGAATGTTGATGGATTGTGGGCTGATTCTAGTGCAAACCGTCATGTCTGTTATGACAAAGACTGGTTTAAAAAATATACTCATTTTGAGGAGCCCAAAACCATCATGCTTGGTGATGCTCACACTACTTAAGTGCTTGGAAAGGGAGATGTTGAATTGTGTTTTACTTCTGGAAGAGTATTAACTTTAAAAGATGTACTTTATACTCCTTCCATGAGAAAAAATTTGATGTCTAGTTTTCTTCTTAATAAAGTAGGCTTTAAACAGATTATTGAGTCTGATCAATATGTAATAGTGAAGAAGGGTATTTTTGTGGGGAAGGGGTATGCATGTGATGGGATGTTTTAGTTGAATATTGAGATGAATAAAACGTCTACTTCTGTTTATATGCTTTCTTCTACCAATTTTTAACATGCTCGTTTGTGTCATATTAATGATCGTTATGTTGGAATCATGAGCAGTTTAGGATTAATCCCATTGATTAAATTTTTTTTTGAGACGTGTGAGGCTTGTAGTAAAGTCAAGATCACTGAAAGGCCTCATTTTCAAGTTGAAAGAAAAACTGATTTGTTAGAATTAGTTCATACTGATATTTGTGAACTTGGTGGAATTCTAACTCGTGGAGGTAATAGATATTTTACCACTTTCATTGATGATTTTTCTAAGTTTACATATGTTTACTTGATGAAAAATAAAAGTGATGCTTTTGAAAATTTTAAAACTTATCTCCATGAAGTTGAAAATCAGTTTGGAAGAAAAATAAAAAGAATTAGAAGGGATAGAGGCCGTGAATATGAATCAAATGAGTTTAATTCTTTTGTTAGATAATTGAGAATAATTCATGAAACTACTACTCCTTACTCTCCTTCATCTAATGGAGTAGCAGAAAGGAAAAATAGAACTTTAGTTGAATTGACTAATGATATGCTTATTGAGTCACATTCACCTTTGAATTTTTGAGGTGAAGCTATTTTAACTGCTTGTTATGTGTTGAATCATGTACCTCATAAAAAGTCAAAACTGACACCTTTTGAATTGTGGAAAGGTTACAAGCCAAGTTTGGGATATCTAAGAGTTTGGGGTTGTCTAGCCTTTGTGAGGCTAATGGATCCCAAGATTACAAAGTTGGGTAAGAAAGTTACTACTTGTGCTTTTCTTGGTTATGCTTCAAATAGTACAACCTATATATTTTTTAATCTTGAAGATGATATTGTGATAGAATCTGGTGATGCTATTTTTCATGAAAATAAGTTTTCTTTTGATACTAAAAATAGTGGGGGTCAAAGAATTGAACAAAATATTTTGTCACTACCTAGTTCTTCTACTTGTACTTTGAAAAATAAAGAAGTTGATGGTTTTGAGATAAGAAGAAGTAAAAGAGCTAGAGTAGAAAAAGATTTTGGTCCTGATTTCTATGTGTTTGATGTTGAAAATGACCCTCTAACTTTGAAAGAAGCATTATCATCAAATCATTCTATTTTTTGGAAAGAGGTTGTAAATGATGAAATGAAATCTCTAATTTCTAATAAAACATGAAAATTAGTTGATTTACCACCGGGTTGTAAAACAATTGGTTGTAAATGGGTGTTACCAAAAAAATTGAATCGGATGGATCTATTGATAAATACAAGGCTAGACTAGTTGCAAAATATTTTAAACAACTAGAATGCCTAGAATTTTTTGATACTTTTTCTCCGGTAACTAGAATTACATTCATAATACTTTTAATTGATATGACTGCAATTTTTGATTTGCAAATTCATCAAATGGATGTAAAAACTGCTTTTCTAAATGGAATCTAAATGAGGAAATTTATATGGATCAACCCGAGTGTTTTGTTGAAGCAGGCCAAGAAAGCAAAGTATGTAAACTAACTAAATCCCTATTGGCTTAAAACAGGCACCAAAGTAATGACATGAAAAGTTTGATTCCTGCATGATTGAAATGATTTTAAAATAAATGAGTGTGATAAGTGCATATATCATAAGTCTTAGAATAATTCACATGTGATTATTTTCCTATATGTTGATGATTTGTTGATCTTTGGCTTTAACATGAATGTTATTGATGAAGTTAAGAATGTTCTTAGAAGCCATTTTGATATGAAAGATCTTGGTGAGACAAATTTTATTCTAGAAATAAAAATAACAAGAACATGTGAGGGAATTTCCTTGACTAGTCACATTATGTTGAGAAAATTTTGAAAAAATATAACTTTCATGATTACAAGCATGTTGCTACTCCTTTTGATTCAAGTGTTTACTTATTTTCTGTTGAAAGTGAAAAAGATGTAATAAATCAAAAGGAATATGCTAGCATAATCGAAAGTTTAAGATATGTGACTAATTGCACTAGGCCTGATATTGCATATGCAGTAGGAGTACTTGACAGGTTTACAAGCAAGCCAGGTAATGAACATTTGCATGCTGTAACAAGAGTTATGAGATATTTAATTGGAACGAAGACTTGTGGTTTGTTCTATAAAAAATATCATGCTGTACTTGAAGGCTTTTGTGATGCAGATTGGAACACTTTATCAGGTGATTCATGTTCTACCACTGGTTATGTCTTTACTTTAGGTGTTGTTGTTGTTTGTTGGATATAAAAAATGCAAACTATAATTGCTAACTCTACCATGGAGGCTGAACTAATTGCTTTAGCTTCAGCTAGTTAGGAAGCGAATTGGCTAAGAGATTTATTATTTCAAATTCCTTATTTTGAAAAACCAATTCCTTCTATTTTAATTCATTGATAGCACCGCTACGATTGGTAGAGTTCAAAACCGTTATTACAACGGTAAATCCAGACCTATAAGGAGGAAACACAGTAATGTAAGATCGTATTTGACAAATTATACCATTAATGTTGATTATGTCAAATCTTGTGATAATCTTGCAGACCTTCTTACTAAGGCCTTAACGAGAGAAAAGGTTTGGAGCACATCGAGGGGGATGGGATTGAAGCCTATAAATTCTTGAGTCATATATGAGGAAACCCAACCTGGGGACTAGAGATCCTATAACCAGGTTCAAAGGGAAAAACTAATTATATGATGACTTGTTGTGAAAACTGCACTATCTTTTTATTCCCTCCCTATGATGTGGGTGCATTATTTCCTGTAGTTTGCGAAGGTTGAGTTAATAAAACTCTTAATGAATATCTGTAGCCCGTATAGATGAAGTGTTAAGCTTACAGGAGCACTCTCGACAGATTTCACCTATGTGATGTGTGGAAGTAGGTCGTTTCCTATGAGAATGGGGCTTATTCTCAAATGCACTCACAAAATCGGATAGCACATGGCCATAACGTGCTGGCTTTAAAGCTCATGTCAACACCTTGATTATTATGTGTGAGCAGTGATATTTTATATCTCTTAAGCATTTATAGTTCAAGTCTAAGACCACTACGACTATGGAGTAAAATTACTGTTTCACTAAGTGGAGGTTCAATGCAGAACACACCTTCATTATGCATAGTAATCTTCCTTCAGCTGATACACTCTCTTGTCTAATATAAAAATGAGTGGGGGATTGTTGGCCTCTTGAGCATTTTAATATTTGATTATTATTAATTTGTCTCACATAATTTTGTTATAGGCTAAAATAACCATTCTGCCACAATGGAATGGAATTGACGACATGGGAGTTATGGCCGTTGCAATGCTTTGTGCCTAATTACTTAGTGGATAATTAATATTCAAAGACATTATAGCATAATACTTTGTGATGAACGTTTGGAAAGTTGGCCATTGTGCATATGCACGTTAGAGGCATTGGTTAGCCCTCTCATTATTCCATTCTTTACTCCATTATCCTTGTAACCTATGTAACTCCTAAGGGGTCGTTTGGTAGGGAGTATTAGGAGAAATAATCCAAGTATTATTTGTTGTATTATTTAATACTATGTTTGGTAGGAATTTTGGGTCTATGTATTATCAATCCAGGGATTAGTTATGCACCCTACATGGTATTAGAGGGTGTATAACTAATACCTTCCATTTGGTGGTATTAGCTCTAATACCATGGGATTAATCTAGGTAAAGTCAAAAATACCCCCTCAAATCCTTTTAATCCTTTTGTTTATTTTATATTTTATATTTTATATTTTATATTTATACTAATAAATTTATTTAAATAAATTAGCTTACAAATTTTATTATTTAGATATAATTGTTTCTAAAATATGAGTTATCTAATCTATTTATTATTAATATAAAATATTATAATCCGACTAATATGCTAATTATGTTGATGTATGAATTTAAGAACAATTCATAAGTAAAATATTGTCTCTTAACGAAAGTTCATTAAACATTACACAAGTAGTCTAAAACAAGAGCATGTATATGTATATATACACACTCTTCTCTAGTATAAAAATAGTTTAATTTATTTTGCTATATTTTATTTTTTAAAATTTTATGATAAAGAGTTTTTTTAAAATTTATTGATACAAGTCAAAGTTCAATAATTTTTTTTTATAAATCATTATAGTTGTGAGACCTTTTGAGATATTAACTTCAATTTATTAAGATGACAATTATTTACTCTCAAATAATTTAAGTGAGGAAATTGTGAACATGACAATAAAATTTTTATTCTCATAGCTAGTTAAAAATGTTATAAAAAATAATATCGTCTGTTAATTATCTACTTTGACTAATTACATGAAATATAAAATATCATAATAACTCTAGGGTATAATTGGAATTTTTTTTTTTTGTAAACTTTTAAACCACACACAAAATTAGGTAAAAAACAATGAACCAAACACTTGATAAAAATAATCTCTGCATTACTAATCCCTGCATTATGAATCCCTGCATTACTAATCCATGCATTACTAATCCCTGCATTATTGATATTTGTACCAAACGACCCCTAAGACCATTATCTTCACTATTTACTACACCATTATCTTCTTATTCATTGATAGGAAGACTTCTTCTAGTATAAATAGTAGTGGTCTTCATTTGGTTTGATATATACAACACACAAGAAAATATAGAGCGAAAGAGTTGGTAAAAAAAAAAGAGTTCTTATTAGTTGAAGGGAGATGTTTTTTTTTTGTGGAGCTTTGAACTCAACTCTTGTCCAGAGTTGTTGAGTTATATATTTTTGTGAAGGCTGTTGTATCCTGGAAGGGACAAGTCAAAGAGGACTACTGCTGGACCGGTTAAAATGTTTGCTGCAGTGGGCTTGAATCTCCTTAAAGAGAGCGAAATATCCGCGCCTCAGCCTGAAGAGATTTTATTTCTTCATTTCATTTTCAATTGTAATCTTGTAATTTTTTTGTTATGTTGTAAGTATTCTCTAACAGCATCTTATACTAATTTTAAAGGAGAGTAAACTATTTTGTCCAAGAGATTTGCGAGTCTAATTTATGGGATGATTTGCAGGGAACAGAGTAATGAGATCAACTGTCGTTATAGCTCTTGCTTGACCTTTAGTTGATGTAGCTGGGAACAACTAATTTATGAAAGTAGAGGATTTACTATTCATTTTTCTAACGTCTATCAAGTAGAAATTTGACTTAGGAATTTCGACGCAGCAACTAATTGCAGAAAGTAGAGGGGCTACAGTTCAAATATTAATATGTCAGTAATTAGAGTTCCTCAACTTTATGTTTAACATTTTTTGTCCAACAAAGCAAACAAATTATACAGTCAAACACCTAGAAGAAATCACAAAGGAAGGATAAAAGAAGATAACACATCCAAATAGAGACACAATCCACACAATAACAAAACTCATATTCATAGTAATAGAAATTTAACTATGTTCTTAAGTTGTGATATATTTTTTGTAACCTTAACAATATTCAAGACTCATAAAAGACATAGTAAAATATTCTCACATTGCTTACGTCCTTGATGTCTTTAAGCTTTACTTGTCTCATCATGTAAGCTAAATTTACTAATATGGAACTGCTGAAGAAAATTAAAACACAAATAATCCTTGTTTTCTCTTTTAACTAACAGAAATTTACCAAGTATGATAGTAAATTTAAGGCACATTGAAGAGCCAACCACTGTATAGTTCATAATGAATGAACTTCAGGATAAAGAAAAAACTATCCCCTCTCTTTTACTGAACAATGGGGAGCTCGATTTCATATATATTTGGGCAGCATCTAATTGTTGAAACTGGAGGTGCTACAAGTGATTTTGTTAATGTTCTTCAATTAGAAAATTAACTATGGAATTCCGAGGTAGCAAGAAATTTTCTCAAAGGTAGCTACCCGTCTTAAACTAATGATAAAGGAAAGTAAACTAGTTTGTCCAAGAGATCAGCGAGTCTAGTTGTTGAACTGATTTACAAAGAACAGAGTAATGGAAGGTAGTCATAAGATCAGCCATTGTTACAACTCTTGTTCTAGCTTTAGTGGCTTTATTTGGGTAACTACTAATCGCTCGAGTATTAGCTGATGCATATAGTTGTTCAGACCTTAAGCTTGATTAGATAGATATCTATCTGTTTCAACTATACTCAATCAATAAAAAATTGTTACCATCTTATTAAAAAGAATTGCAACTCATTTAGTGCTTTTCTAATTTGCTAGTCTATACGTCAAAGAGAGTGAACTTGCAATTTTTCATCAAAAGAAATTTCAAGCTCAAAGTTTGGAAAGATACGGAATTAACATAGGCATGGAATAATGGTAATAGAACTAGCCATTGTTACAGCTCTTGCTTAACCTTTAGTGGATGCAACTGGGTTGTAGCTGATTGATAGAGTTAATTGTTGCCCAGTTTTATAATAAATTTGTCATCGTTACAACTATTGTTCTAGCTGCTCTATACAAACCGGAAAGGGTGGGTGTAGTTAGCAAGTTGTTGTTCGGCCCTTTATATAATTTGGTATTCTTCATACTGGAATCGAAACACAAGTGACAAGTGTATGACAGTTTTCATTATATTATTCTCATCTTCTATCATAAGAAATAAATTCAACACTTAATGATGCAGAATGAGTTGCAACAACAATTTACTAGTATTAGTTCACATAGTCACCGTGGTAATTTTGAGTGATCATGATACATCTAAATTTATTTTATACAACAGTGACTCTTGGAACAGTTAAATCTCTTTTATTTTGTATATCAGTATATTTTTTCCAGTTACCAAGATTTCTAAACAATGTCAATCATGAATATACTCAGCTCGAGTCTCGATTTGTTGAAGTAAGCAGTAAATAACATTAAGTTTGTTGCTCTTCAACAACACAATATGATACTGCTTGTTTTGAATGTATTCAACACGATTTTACCTTTATATTTTTTTTAATATTCAGAGGTTTCATTAAATTTAAACTGATCATCCATATACCATCACGATATTGTTTCTTCACTTCATAAAATAATAGCGAAACCAGAGGAATCGATTGAATAAATTGCAACCAATTAAATAAAAATCAGAGATGACAAAAACATATTATTGAACAATGATGTTACTAGATTACTACACAGACAAAAACATAAAAGTAATGATACATAGAACATTATAATCTACATACGTATAGAGACAGAAAAAGAGGAGAACATTAACACATAAAGTAAATTTGGAGAGTAGCGATCTGCTTAACTGAATACTTTGTCACGGACGTCGTTGATACTTGCTTGATATCGCTGCTCTGATGGAATAAGTACTCGACTTCTAGGTTACTAGTGTTTTTCTTATGCGGGTGGGACTTGGAGAGGGTTTTATTTTGGAAAAATTACATGAATTAATAATTTTTAAAAATAATTATTGATTTTAGCAATATTTTTTGTTTATTACCATTTATAATAATATTTTGAATAAATCTGTATATGTATTAAAAGTGAATTATGTATGCAATATATTTGAATTATATTATGTTTGTTTGGTAAAAAATTATCACATGTATTATAAATGTATTAAAATGTGTGATAAATGTATTATCTATCATTAAAACTTATATTATATTTGAATAATAAATTTATCTTTGTAATATGTATTAAACTTGTATTATAAATGAATTAAAAACGATCAAGTAAAAAAAATGTTATTGCTATAAATGGTAAATATTTTTTTATTATAGTATATTTATATAAGTTTCCCATTTATTTTCAAAAGGTGGGAATTTTCCTTATAAGCAGCGAAAAATAATTTTGGCAGAAGCGTGAGTTTTCTTTATTTGAAGGGGAAAAGGTTGGAAAAGTTGGACTGTTATTTTTAGATAAAGTAATTTAAAGATATTTCGGCCATTCTTTTTAATTGTTACTAGAAATGAACTTCATTGCCGGCCATTATACATTAGTCGTTGATATTTAGCCTTGTTTTAATATATTAGCGGCAATTAGATTAGTGCCGCAAAAAAATTGTCGTTAAATCCCATTTTTGTAGTAGTGTTTGCAAAATTGGAGTTAAAAAAACTATATGGATGAGCTTTTTCTTTAACAACAAAGGCATAGGTGAGCCAAACCAAACAATGAAAGATACTTTTGTAAATAAATATTTTTATACAATGCATACTATTTCTAATTCACCAAACCAAACAACTAATATATGCATTACTAATACAAGTATGAATAATATCATGTTAATGCACGCATTAAATCCTTTGCATCACTAATATCATGAATTTCTAGGTATTAGTAATACACTCATCAATACACAATAGAGTGTATAACTAATGCAAACATTAGTTATGCATACCATGAAAAATGCACCAAAAAAGGGATTACTAATACATATAATTAATGCATGCATTATTTTTGCTAATACACTCTACCAAACGACCCCTTACACTCAAAAAACTTTGATTACTAACCCTTCTAAGAATCGATAATGAGGTATCTTAAAAATTTATTTTTCAAATAATTACATTACAAAACACTTCACCTCAGCTTAACAATTAAGAATATAGTTTTTCAAAATTCGTAGTTACACCACTGATGATATCATAAGATGTCAGAAATGTATCAAGTCAAGTCAGTACTGTAATATCTTGTAACTTATAATAGCCAAGAATAAGGTAAGAAACTAAAATTTATCATTTTTGAAAAGAAAAGAAAAATCTGGAAAATCTCTTAAGTGTAAAAAGTGAGTATTGGTCATTTTCAAACGACCATAACTTCTAGCTCAGGATGAGTTAGAGTTAGTTCTTTATATGACTGGAAAGCCCTTGGAGATATCTTTCTAACCCCGCTGAGTTTGCTCATTTTCATTATTGTATGAGGGATATATCCCTATCAGAAGTTGGGCTATTCGATTAAGGATAATCCAATCCGGATTTGGGAAGGGCAAAGTTGTTTTTTCCTTATCCAATTATTTTAATTTATTTTTGGATAATAAATTGGGGTCTAAACTGATCCTATTCAGTTCACGCTTTCAGAAAACAAGTTATGGTTTTGAGAAAAGAGGAGAAAGGAGAAGAGGAAGGAAGAACGTTCAAGATCGTCCAAGTTCAGTTTGTGGAATTCGTCGCGGTGATCTTTGAGTTGATTTCATGCTAGAAGTTAAGTTCTTGAAGAAAAGTTTGAGTTCTTGTTGATTGAGTTGTTGGCTGCCATTGTTTGGTGAATTCTTGTTCCTCCGGGTTATTTTTTAATTTAATTCGGTGGATATTGATATTACCACTAGTCCCAGGTGTTTTATGAAAGAACTAGGAAGGTTTGGAGGGTTCGGAGATGAAAAATGAGTTGAAAAATTCGTTAGACGCACCTAGGTAGGGGCAGGAGCCACGCTCCTGCAGTGCGCTAGCAAATGGCCTCAGTCAACCAAGGATAGGCTAGGCGCTCCACTAGTGCGCCAGCACCAAGTCTCAGTCAACTTTTGCTGGCACGGCGCACTTCAGTACGCCCTACCCAACGTTTTTCGTCCAGTTTTCGTAGTTTAGTCCTTTTAAGTACTTCTAAGGTACATTAACATCTTCTCATGATTCTATTTACCTCAAATGATTTAAACGCCTAGAAATTATCAAAGAACTCAAATAATAACCTCGAATCCATAATTCAATTCAAGGAAATTTAAGGTCAAGTCAAGGAAGTTAAGAGTAAGTTGAAGTTCTTTTCTTCAAAGGTATACGGGGACTAAGTATTCCCATAGGGACTTAAAATTTTTTAACATTTAACTAGCAAAGGAACTTTGATTTCCAAGGAGCCTTAGGGAAAGCTTTTTAGAAAAAAAACTATAGAATTATAAAATAAGCAAGCAGGGAAACTATGATGCAGACACAGGTAACTAGGATCAGCATTCGGTGCACCGTTGATCCAGTGAGCAGCTCAGAGTCAGTTGATGAGCCACCCTTCATTCCGGAGGACATCCTTATCATTTAGCTATTTGATTTACTTTTCAGTCATTAGGATGACTGGGTCCTGTCCCAACGTTCATCTTTATTTTAGAGGCTTCATAGATAAACATTGTTAGTTTTTTGTAGTCTTTCATTTGATTTGTAAAGACTTGTAGTTACCATTTTGGATAAGTACTATTTTAAAGTTATACTTAAGTTATATTCTATGTTGAGTCTTCCGCTGAGTTAGGTAAGTCAGGCCAAGGGTTCGCTCAAGGCCAACAATGGTCATTGGGTGTCGACCACGTCCAGGGTGTAGGATCGAGGCATGACAAACATGGTGTGAGAGCACATGATTCAAGAGTCCTAGGGAGTTTATGAAACCATGTCTGTAGAGTCTTAGTCATATGTGTGAAGCGCGCTACATCTATGATTAGGAGGCTACAACATTTAGGAATTTCTCACTTCTTTAATGTCCCTTTTTGTGCGTTAGAGTTTATCTCTAAAAGCTTCCCTCTAAGTCGTGCTTGAGCGTGTTTCAGATCGACATGACTCCACGAAGATCAGTCAGAGGTTGACCATCCAGAAGGAATGTTGAGGAACCAAAGGTACCTAATGTACAAAGCGTGCAACCTCAAGGGGAAGTCACAAATGTTGAGTTCTGCGAGGCTATCCAAATGTTAAGGCAAGTGGTGACTAACCAAGTCGGGAAACAATGGGGAGCTCTACAATAAGGGGATGACACTTCAAGGATTTGGGAATTCTTGAGGATGAATCCCCCAAGCCTTTCTGGTTCAAGCACTATTGAGGATACGAAAATTTTGTGGATAAGTTGAAAAAAGGTGTTTGAGGTGATGCATGTGGTTGATACGGAAAGAGTTGAGCTAGATGCATATCTACTGAAGAATGTGGCTAGGACTTTGTTCGACCCGTGGAAGGAGGGCAAAGATGAAAATGCAACAGATCGAGTTGGGCTTGCTTTGAAGAAGCTTTCTTGGGGCATTTCTTTCCTCGGGAACTGAAAGAAGCAAAGGTACAAGAGTTCCTTACTCTGAAACATGAATCCTTTAGTGTTCATGAATATGGGTTGAAATTCACCCAACTGTCTCGCTATGCTCCTGAAGATTGTTAAAGATATGAGGAGTCAAAATGAGTTTATTTGTCGCTGGTTTGGGTCGCTCTTCAAGCAAAGAGGGTCGGGTTGCAATGCTTATTGGAGATATGGACATTTTGAGGCTTATGATCTAAGTGCAGCGGGTAGAGGAGGAAAATTTGAGGGACCAAGAAGAGTACAAAGAGAAGAAATCTAAGACTGGGAATGAGTCTGGGCAACAGAAAAGTGGCTCGAATCAGCCACAGTTTCAGAAACAGAAGGGTCCTGCACCATCATCTGCTAATGCACCTCCGCCTAGGGATAGAGTTAAACATCATGGTCAGAACACTCGAGATAAGTCTGCATATTCACATGGTAATATGGCGCATAGAGGTAGTAAGCCTCATGCCTGCACCAAGTGTGGTAGAAATCACTTCGGTGTTTGTCATGAGGGCTTCACGGGTTGCTTCAAGTCTGATCAGATTGGTCATTTCATGAGAGAGTGCCCAAAGAACAAGCAAGGTGGTAGTAAAGGGGGAAACAGAGCTCAGTCTTCATCAGTTTCTCCATAAAACATGGCTACACCTAGAGGAGCCACTTCTGGTACTGGTGGAGGGACACACCATCTCTATGCAATCACTAGCCACCAAGAGCAAGAGAACTCGCCACATGTTGTCATGGGTATGATAAAAGTATTTACTTTTGATGTGTATGCATTATTAGACGCAGGAACAAGTTTATCTTTTGTAACTCCTTATGTTGCAAATCAGTTTGAGATTCATCTTGAGAAACTTTGTGAACCTTTCTGTGTTTCTACCCCTGTTTGAGAGTCTATTCTAGAAGACAGAGACTATCATGATTGTCCTACTTCTATCAATCACAAGAACACCATAGATGATACGGTAGAGTTACACATGGTATATTTTCATGCCATTCTAGGTATTGACTGGCTTCATGCCTGTTATGCATCAATAGATTGTAAAACTCGAGTTGTCAAGTTTTAGAGTGCAAATAAGTCAGTCATCGAGAGGGGTAGTAGTGTCTAAGGGTCATTTCATTCGTACCTTAAGGCGAGGAAGTTAGTTTCAAAGGGTTGTATCTATCACTTAGTCTGAGTTAATGACTCAAGTGCTGAGGTACCTTCCCTTTAGTGAATTTCTAAAGTAAGAGAGTTTCTAGAAGTCTTTCCTAATGATCTACCCGGAGTCCATCCTGAGAGAGAAATAGACTTCGACATAGACATCATTTCAGATACTCGTCCTATTTCTATTCATTATATAGAATAACACCAGCAGAGTTAAAAGAGCAGAAAGAACAATTGAAAGATTTGTTAGACAAATGCTATATTCGACCAAGTGTCTCGCCTTGGGGCGCTCCGGTCTTATTTGTAAAAAATAAAGATGGTTCCCTTAGGATGTGCATCGACTACGGTCAATTGAATAAGGTGAGCTTCATGAATAAATATCCTCTCCAAAGGGTAGATGATATTTTTGATCAGCTTCAGGGTGCTTCATACTTCTCAAAATCGGATCTCAAATCACACTATCATCAGTTGAAAGTTAGGGAATGTGATCTTCCAAAGACAACATTTAGAACCAGATATGGGCATTATGAGTTTTTAGTTATGTCCTTTGGTTTGACCAATGCGCCTGCAGCATTGATGGATCTTATGAACAGAGTCTTCAAAATTTATTTAGATCTGTTTGTCATTGTCTTCATTGATGACATACTTGTTTACTTAAGGAATGACGAAGATCGCGCTAGTCACCTCAGAATAGTCATGCAGACTTTGAAAGATAAGGAGTTATATGCCAAGTTTTCCAAGTGTGAGTTTTGGCTCAAGTTTTTGGCGTTCTTGGGCCACAATGTTTCTTGTGATGTGATTAGAGTTGATACCCAAAAGATAGAAGCAGTTCAGAGTTAACCTAGACCCACATCTTTAACAGATATAAGGAGTTTCTTCGGTTTGGCTGGCTATTATAGGAGATTCGTTGAAGGGTTTTCATATATCTCATCTCCTTTGACCAAACTAACTCAGAAGACAATCAAGTTTCAATGGTCTGAAGCTTGTGAGAAAAGCTTTCAGGAGTTGAAAAAGAGATTCACTACCGCTCCGATTTTGACCTTACCAGAGGGTACTCAAGGTTTTGTGGTGTACTGTGATGAATCAAGTGTTGGTTTGGGTTGTGTGTTGATGCAGAATGGCAAGGTTATAGCTTATACCTCCAGATAGTTGAAGGTTCATGAGAAGAATTATTCAACTCATCACTTAGAATTGGTTGCAGTAATTTTTGCTTTGAAGATATGACGTCACTACTTGTATGGTGTTCATGTTGACATATTCATTGATCAGAAGATCCTCCAATACAAATTTATATTTTGGGAGTGAATAAATAATTTTAGAAAATTAACTTAAATATAAATATCATATTTCTTTACTTAATAAAGCTATAAAAGTTATTAATTTTGTAATATAACCTTATTGTTTCAATAAATGGATATTAAATACTCCCTATGCCCCTAATTACTTGTCTACTTTTGAATTCACACACCTATTAAAAAGTCATTACTGACATATATAGTGACTCTACCATTTTATCATATTAATTATGTAGTGGATGAATTAAATATTTAATATTTTCAAAAAGTTCTAATTTTTTTCAAAGAAATTATTTGAGGGTATGATATGAATATTTTTAGTCATTTCTTGATTTGTTAAAATAGACTCAACTATAAAAGGAAAAATGGACAAGTAAATGGGACAAACGGAGTAGGTCTATTCGATAATCTTCCTTAATACTTTAATTAAGTTTTATTTTTGATAAGTTAGATTTTTAATGGTGTACGATATCATTTTTAGAAATCATACTAACAATACAAATATTTTAATAACCACAATATTCATAATAAAAGTAATAAAGACAAACCAATATTCATATAAAAATTAATTGCATACATATTATAATTGAATGAAAGAACAAACTAAAAAGGAATAAAACATAATAGAAAAACAGATATAATAAGGACAAAAAGTAAAGATATATGAAGAATCCTATGAGACAACTTATGCATTTAAAATACTAAAAGACAATAGACTATCCATTGGACAACATAGACATACCAATCTCTACTAATTAAAACTGACAGATATTTGGTCCAAGATCCTTAGAAGTTATTTTTTTGGTTTGGATCTTGAACATTAATGTTGTTGAGATATGAATCATAAAAAAAAGACATAATACTATCATTATCCCAGTCGATTGATTCTGAAGAAGCTGACCTTTGTGGAAATCCAACAGAATTGTTCTGATAGTTATTCATTGGCATTAGTGCATCCCTTGCAGAGTTGTTCATTGAAGAGTCTTGTGGTATTACCGAAGCAGCGGTTGGAGACTCCATTATTGGTGAATTCGTTGAAAAAGTCGTTATTGAAGGTATTGGAGGAGCCATTATAGGGGCCCTTCTAAGATCCATTTGTTGATGTGTAGAAGAATGCATCTGCGGAACCAATGGAGGAAATAATTCTGCTGAAAATAATGAATAAGGAGAAATCCATGAGGGGTCCACAAAAGGAACCATTTGAGGAGGATTCACTGGATAAAATAATTCTTGGAGCATTTCAGCAGAAGGAGATGAAGGAATTATTAGTGGAGCCACTTTATCCTCTATTATTTGAGCCACTTCAGGGACCATTAGAGGAGATCTTGGACCCTCGCAGTTGGTTCCACTAGAAACTATCGATGGATAAACCAAAGGAACTTTTGATACTGGAGAATCACTAGAAATTGGTTGAGAGGCATACAAAGTAGAACCCTGTTCATCAGCTTTAATTTTTAGTTTGCGAAACATTTCCAAGTTTCTTTTCATGGAATAAATTAGATCATTAAGATCATTACCATTTATGTCATTGGAAATCTTTTTTCCTCTTAGGACTTCATGCATCATATTTGTCTTTTCTTTGATATCGTTTTCTTTCTGTATCTTGTATAATTGGTCTTTCTTCTTATCTATAATTTTCTTGATAAACTCTTCTGTCGTCATCATGTGTTTTGACTGAGCGGATGGTGAAAGTGCCTTAAACTTATTAAAAGTGTCTACTGCAGCTTGATAATTTGGATATACCACAGGTTCTGAGTGGTACTCACTATATCTAACGTTAGCTACTTCACAATCACAAAGAATACTAAGTTCTTGAGCCTTTTTAAAGGCTACTTTTTGTCTCTTCTTATATGTGGCTCTCCTTTGAGTATCATTTTCAATCTTACCTTTTCTTCTTGGCATTGCTAATGGGGAAGAAGAGGAAAATTTATGTTTGTTTGTATGTGTATCAAAAACCTTTGTTGTTTGTTTCCTTGCCTAGGATAGACTCCATTTTATAGGGAAAATTTAGATTCTATGTATCTTTGAATATTTTAACTTACAGAATTACTAGTTGTTTTTAATAATTATTTTTGACTAAAACTAAATAAGGATGGATTACATACCAAGTTTGATGTTATAATTTTAAAATATATGTAATTTATATATCTGGTCTTATCTTGACCAACCTTTATGAGTCAAACTTTTATAGGAGAATAATTTAGTGTGGCTTAAATTTTCAGTAAGTAGAATCCACCAAATATGGTCATAGAGTAATGAAAATGCATTTGCTTACTCATTTAAGTTATAAGTTCTAAAAAAATATATTTTAATTTTGATATTTGTACAAAGTTAAAGATTAAAACAATCAGACATTTAAATGACTGGAAATTTTGAAATGTCAATTTCAATAATATTTCAACGTGCATAAAAACGATAAAGTTAATTGTTATATCAGAAAGAAATTCAAAAATTTAATAAATTTTAAATTATGATTTGTGTAAGATTATAGTTATTGTAACTATTATATAACATATTATAATTTTCTATATTTAGAAAAATTGCATATTTAATATAAATAACATTGCTTTTCAATTTATTAAAATTTAAATATTTCTTAAATTTGCTTTTTGTTTCGGTAAGATACTCATTGAGAAGTAACTCAACTTATTATCAAAAAAATCTAAATTATTTTGAGGCAAATCAATATAAATTGATTGCACAAAAAACTAATCGAAATGATATGTTTACGCATATTGTAGAAGGATTTTTTTATTCATTTAAGGAATGTACTCAAAACAAGAATAGTTAGTTTCATATTGTCTTAATAAATCTTTATTAAATAAAAATAGATATTTTACTGTGATGAGACTTATTCATTAAGGTAAGTAAGTTAAACTATAACAATCTAGGGATTCATATTTAAGTTCCATCTGATTTTTTAGCTAATGCATATATGTAAAAGTAAAGAAAAAAAGATATAATAAATTGATTGATTTTTTATTATAGTTTTGGCACATTAAATTTAACGGAAAATGCACAAGTACCCCCGTCCCCCAAACCTATGCCCGAAATCCCATAGATACACTTATATTATACTAAGGTCCTATTAACCCCTGAACTTATTTTATAAAAAAAATTCTACCCATTTTCGGCCTACGTGGCACTAGCTTGAAAAAGAATGATAACACATGCTAAGCCCACAAGATAGTGTCACGTAGGCCGAAAAGGGTAGAAAAATTATTCATAAAATAAGTTCAGGGAGGTTAGGACCTTAGTATAGTATAAGTGTGTCTCTGAGATTTCGGGCATAGGTTGGGGGCTACTTGTGCATTTTCCCCTAAATTTTATGTTAAAAGGTCACAATTTAAACTTACTTAGTGAATTTGTTTTTCGAAATAACATTTAGTGTCAATCATTTAAGTTTCGCTATCAAAAATTATTTTCACTTTTAGTTAATGCTAGATTTAATGTCTCTATCCACATTATATTGAGTTCATCATCTCGCCTTTTGCTTTTTACATAACTAATTTTGGAAGCATGTCTTGCACGTTTGACCTTTATTATGACGTAATATTTATATAGGCCTAACTCATGTAAATAAAAAATTGCAATATCAACTTAATCAACCATATGCATACAAAATGAAAACGGTTAAACTAAGAAATGTATTAATTAGAATAAGAATGAATAATCAATAAATAAAAAATTACATACGAATTATAAGATGATAAAATACAAAAGTATAGTGGACTAAGATTTTATGTCCAGTTTATTAAGGAAGAAATTGTGTACATCAAAAGTTGTGAGTGAATGCAAAAGTGATGGAGAAAAAAGTTAAATTTAGCTGATTTTGTAGATGGATATGGTTTTGCTGACGTAATGGAATAAAAAATATTGTGATAAACGTACCTCCTATTTTTTTTCTAAAATATGAAGAATGAAAAATGAATGTGGAAGAACATAAGAATTATTATAGAAATGTATTCGAAAACATAAAAGAAAAGACATTTATTTCATAAGAAATATAAGAGGAAATCAATTCAAATGAATATAAAAGGGTAAAAGGTAGAAGTACCCCTAGGCTATGACCCAAATCTCAGAGACATACTTTAACTAAACTAAGGTCATATTACCCCCTTGAACTCATTTTATAAATAATTTTGTACACTTTTTTGTCTTACGTGGCATCCAAGTATCTCTCCGAGCCTCAATTGCGTAGAGTCACATAGTGTGCCACATAGGCCAAAGGTGCACAAAATTATATATAAAATTAGTTCGGGATGGAAATAGGACCTTACTTTAATTAATGTGTATCTCTGAGATTTCGGCCATAGCCTAGGGGGTACGTATGCCTTCTCTCATATAAAAGAATGATTTGCATATTCATCTCTATGGCTATACAACTCCCATTTTTCTATTGGTTTGTATTTATTGTTTTGTATTTACCAAATCAATTGATATAATTTTCTCAATGCGTATTTGATCTTTTGTATCAATACCACTAGAAAAGAATTTTCCAGTCTACGTAACAAGCCTATGATCTGTAGAACTTTCTACGGACCATTCCGATAAACCGTATTCCAAGTAATGAAACCTTAAAAATCATCCAAGTTCGACGAGACCTTTATATGGGTTGACTTCCTACTATCGATAGACCCAAACTGTAGAACTCAAATTTAACCACAAAATCTCACTAAGTCTGGAACCTTTCTAAGTGTCTTTCCTACCAGTAAAACATTCAATGGACCATCCTAGTCAATCGTCGCACGAGTTACTAGGACTTGAAATTTTCAAAAACTTGACCCACTTCCTACGGATACACTCTACGATCTATAGAAGCATCCACGATCCATAGAATGATTCCATAGAACACAACCAGTAGCTAAAAAGATGAAACCTCTCCTTTTCCCAAATTCCGAGGTGTTAGCTTGGTCATGCATTAATGTTTATCAATGTTCCTCATACTCTATACATTCAAAGTATTGAAACATATATATATTGTACATATATTGTCTCACGATAGATGATACGATGTTATTCCATCCAACTGTGGCTAGTTGGATTGCTCCGTTTTCTTTTGGGATTGGTGAGTTCTGATGATTCGAGTGAACATACATTATTAGTATTTCATTACTTTTCAGTCATTTAGTTTCAATTTTCTTTTATAAGCTAGGGCTTTTTACTAGTAACATCTATGTTATAGAGGCTTGTTGTTAGATTTAACATGTATTCGACATTATTTTTAGGTTGTGTTAAGATTTTCTTATGTTGTGACTTTATCTTGAGATTACACTTACCTTTATGATTCATTTCATATTGTCTTATTTCTTATCATTGTGTCACACTTATGTCAAGTGGCTTATTTAGTGTCTCTCGGGGTCCTATTCACTACGTCATGTCTAGGGGATAGCTTGAGTGGTGACAATGTGACTCTCCTTTGAGTATCATTTTCATTATACACAAGCTTCACTTTTCTTCTTGCATGACTAATGAGGAGGAAGAGGAAAATTGTGTTTGTTTGGATGGGTATCAAAAGACTTTGTTATTGTAAGGTGTATTACATTTGATGTTATGATCTTAAAACGTATGTAGTTTATGGATATTTTTTTATCTTAGACAAATTTTTATGAGTTAATTTTTTTAATTGAGAATAATTTTGCGTGGCTTATATTTAAATATAAGTAGGATCCATCAAATATGGTAATAGAGTAATGAAAATTTATTTGCTTACTCATTTAAATCATAAAGTGAAGAGTGTAGGCTGCGTCCCACTCTAGCAGGTCTATGATTAATACTAGTTCAGATATTTTTGTAGTGGCACAACAACTTATGACCCTGTAAGCTTTTTTTTTTCATATATGCTACTTACTGTTTTCTCCAATTTTGAAAAAAATCATATTTAGTAGAAGGGAAAAGACACAAACACGTCACTGAATTTTTAGAAAAAGGCTCATTTGTTTCATTTGTTAAAATTTTGGCTTATCTATGCCTTTTCTTTTAAAGGAAAGACTCATCCGCACCATTTTCTTAACTCTGATCTTGTAAAATCACTTTTTACACCCCCGAACAAGGTTAGCACTTTACAATTAGAGTATTTGGATCAAATGTACACTTTTTTGCTTCTTTTTCTTTAAGAGCACCAAGAACACGTGAAGACATAAACAACTCCCAAATTTAGAACATCTTCAATTCTTCACGAAGTCATCTCAAAATTTGACTACATCATTAATTTCTTTTTAAAAAAAACTGAAACTATAAAATCCTTTGTAGAGTTTAAAAATTTCATCCGTATTAAAAAAAGATCCAAAAAATGAAAACCAATCCCAAAATTTTAAAATCTTGCTTTGGTTCGTGTTTTTGTAGTTTTTTTACATTAGATCTTTGTCACCTAGTGTTTTTTTGAGTCAATGTTTAAAATTTAAAATGATTTGAAGTTGTTGAGAAATTTCTACCGTTAAAGAATGTTGAAATTTTGGAACTTTGAAGAAATTTTAAGTGGGTCTTGTTGAGTTAGTTTGAATTCAAGTTTAAAAGATATTTAGTTTTGGTATCTAGGTCGAAGGGAAACTATTCTTGACATTTGAAGCGATTGCGTGAAGAATTAAACAAGTTTGAAATTCAGGAATTGTTAATGTTCTTACGGAAGTAGAAGAGAAAAATGTACATTTGATCCAAAAATAGCAATTGAAAAATGTTAAACATTATTTGGGTGTCAAAAATGCTTTTGCAAAATCGGAGTTACAAAAACTATATGGATGAGCTTTTTCTTTAATAACAAAGGCATAGGTGAACCAAACCAAACAATGAAAGATACTTTTGTAAATAAATATTTTTATACAATGCATACTATTTCTAATTCACCAAACCAAACAATGCATAAGAACTAATATATGCATTACTAATACAAGTATGAATAATATCATGTTAATGCACGCATTAAATCCTTTGCATCACTAATATCATGAATTTCTAGGTATTAGTAATACACTCATCAATACACAATAGAGTGTACAACTAATGCAAACATTAGTTATGCATACCATGAAAAATGCACCAAAAAAGGGATTACTAATACATATAATAAATGCATGCATTATTTTTGCTAATACACTCTACCAAACGATCCCTTACACTCAACAAAGTTTGATTACTAACCCTTCTAAGAATCGATAATGAGTTATCTTAAAATTTTATTTTATAAATAATTACATTATAAATCAATTCACCTCAGCTTAACAATTAAGAATATAGTCTTTAATAATTCTTAGTTACACCACTGATGATATCATAAGATGTCTCAAATGTATCAAGTCAAATAAGTTCTGTAATATCTTGTAACTTATAATAGGCAAGAATAAACTAAGAAACTAAAATTTATCATTTTTGAAAAGAATAGAAAAATCTGAAAAATCACCTAAGTGTAAAAAGTGAGTATTGGTCATTTTCAATTGGTCATAACATCTAGCTCAGGATGATTTTGGGAAGGGCAAAGTTTTTTTTTTCCTTATCCAATTATTTTTTCATTTTTGGGTAATAAATTGGGGTCTAAAATGATCCTATTCAGTTCAGGCTTTTAGAAAACAAGTTAGGGTTTTAAGAAAAGAGGAGAAAGGAGAAGAGGAAGCAATAACGTTCAAGATCGTCCAAGTTAAGCTTGTGAATTCGTCAAGGGTTATCCCTATTAAGGTATGTGGGATCTTTCATGTTGGGTTAATTCACCCACACACCAATTTGTTTTAATTTAGTAATCTTTGAGTTGATTTCATGCTAGAAGTTAAGTTCTTGAAGAAAGTTTTGAGTTCTTGTTGATTGAATTGTTGGCTGCCATTGTTGGTTTAATTCTTGTTCCTCCGGGTTATTTTTTAATTGAATTCGGTGGATATTAAGAGTACCACTTGTCCCATGTGTTTTATGAAATAACTAGGAAGGTTTGGAGGGTTTGGAGATGAAGAAAGAGTTGAAAATTTTGTTAGACGCACCTGGGTATGGGTAGGGGCAGGCGCCGCGCTCCTACAGTGCGCCAGCAACTGCCCTCTGTCAATCAAGGCCCGACGCAGCGTTTGATACACTTAAACTACACCTCTCTAAAGAAGTATAAGCAGTCGTAATCAAGTACATAACCCAACTAGTAGGTTGGGGTCGATCCCATGAAGAAAATGGTTTAGACTTAACTTCAATGTACAATTAAATCTATTTAGCCAAGGTCTTTCTGAAAACAAGTAATTAAAGGGGGGTTTTGTGAAATAAATTTCTTTTAACACTTCTAAGTTAACAGGTAAGCAAAAATAAAAATTTAGTTTTTATCAAATTGTGAGACTAACTAGGGTATATGTGTTCCCCATAGGTTCATAACGTCGTAGTCCTAGTATTAACAATTCTTCCCTAGTCTTTTGCATGTAAAGTGATAAGTTATGTATCTCTAAATCTTGGTCCGTCATCTAGAAAATTTCACCCCGTACCTTGGTCTGTCTACGTGTGTATAATCTACTAACCCTTATCTTTACGTCATATTAGACATCACAATCGATATATGACTTAATTATTACTTCAAACCAATAGACACTAGCCTATTAGATAGTATCCCACTAAATCTATGTTCATAATTCTTTTGCTATTACTACCTCCTTGGTCCGGCAAATAGCAACAAGACGAGTTTTAACGTCGGCCACAATTAAAAAAGACTTCTAAGCGAAAGAATTATCAATACATGCAAGAACCTATTTGAGAATTGCTTATTTGCTAGGTTTACTTTGTTAATTACCCATGGTTCCCACAACCCTAGTTGTGGATTTAGTTACCCATGTAAGCAAGATCAAAATTCATAATGTTTAAGGAAGAAATCATGAACTTACTTCAACAATAAGAATAAACCCAGAAAATCAACTTGAAATTGTAAGATAAATCTTGAAACCAAATCCAAAAGTTGAATTATTGCCAAAGTTTGCAAAAACCAATCTCCAAAACAAAAACAAGAAGAACACTAATAATGTCTAACCCCAAAAATGAGGTTTTAATCTATATTTATAGAAAACATTGTCCTTAATTAATAGGAATTGAAATAAATAAAGTTTGTCCAAAAACGCGGCATTGATCGACGACCCCTACTGACGGACCGTCGATGGAATGACGGTCCGTCCACTGCCTTCGTCAGTCCAGACTTAGAATAGTTTTCTCTTCTTCAGATGGCACCTTCTCTGAATCAATCGAGGGACCAACATCACGGTCTGTCGATGCACCTACTGTCCGTTGATGCCCTCCGTCGCTCTATACTTAGAATTTCTCCAACTTCGGGTAATGGAACTATTGCTGATAAAATCAACGGTTTGCCATTACGGTCCGTCGATCAATCGACGTACCGTTGATCCCTTCCTTAGTTTCACACTTGGTCAGATTTTCTCGAGTTTCTCCATCGGTCTGAAATAAAATCGACGGTCACCACCTACGTACTGTCGATTGAACGACGGCCCATCGATGACCTTCGTAGGTCGTCTTTCTGCACTATTTTCCAGATGCTTTCTAAGTTTTTATTCTGGACAACTTTATTGCAAAACAAACATAAAAACATGTTAAAACTATTACAAAAGTCTCTAGACACACACAACTATTAAACAAAAAGCATTAAAAACACCGTGAAACCATGTTACATCAGCGTGCCAGGACCAAGTCTTAGTCAACTTTGGGTGGAGCGGCGCGCTTCAGTACGCCTACCTAGCGTTTTTCATTTTTCGTAGTTTAGTCCTTTTAAGTACTTCCAAAGTTCATTAATTAACATTTTCCCATGATTCTATTTACCTCAAATGATTTCTAAACACCTAGAAATCATCAAAGAACTCAAATTATAACCTTGAATCCATAATTCAATTCAAGAAAATTTAAGCTCAAATTTAGGAAGTTAAGAAGTCAAGTCTAAAGCTAAAAAGTAAGTTAAAGTAAACTCCTCAAAGGTTTTCAAGAGTCTTATTTAAACATTTTAACTTTGTTTTAAGACTCAAGTTCAAGCTAAGTAAAAAGTAAGTTAAAATTCTTTTCTTCAAAGGTATATGGGGACTAAGTATTCCCACAGGGACTTAAAATGTTTTAAAATTTAACTAGCAAGGAAACTTGATTTCCAAGGAGCCTTAGGGCAAGTTTTCACAAAAAAAAAAACATTACATTTATAAAAGAAGCAAGTGCGGAAACTATGATTTCCAAGACAACCTTGAGTTAAGTATTTTGAGCACTAATATCAAAAACACAGATTCACTATATTTTTAAAAACATAAGACCCAACATATTTTGGGAGTGGTAAAGATCACCGATATGGGGGAGATTTTAGACAACTCACAACCCCCATAAACCATGTAGCCACCATGGTAGAAAAGGTTCATACTTTTTAGATGAACCCTTTTCACAGTAGACTAGTGGATCCATTAGGAATTTCAGGTCTTATACCTTTGGCCGAGTGTAGGATTCCCTGACAGTGTGAGGTAATAGCTACTATAGCTATTAAGTGATGGTTGTCGGTTAGACAAACTCCCACATAAGTTATTATATTCTTGTATACATAAGTTTACTTGTATTTTATATAAATGCCAGAGTTTAACTGTATCATACATTCAAAGATTTCAGCATGTTTCAGAGAGCTTTCTTTATATTGCACTTACTTTTAAATTGTATTATATTGACTGAGTTAAGTTGTTCATGACTAAGAAGAAAAACTTAACAGAGTTAGGTAGGATGTAGAGTAAGGCAGAGCCAAGGTAAGTGTTTCTTCTTACTCCTTTTCAAGCTTAAGTGTTGTTAGCATTCCAACTCGCATACTCGTACATTCAACGTACTGATGCCAGTTGGCCTGCATCTTATTATGATGCAGACCCAGGTAACTAGAATCAGCATTCGGTACACCGTTGATCCAGTGAGTAGCTCAAAGTCAGTTGATGATCCACCCTTCATTCCGGAGGACATACTTATCATTTAGATATTAGATTTAGTTTTCAGTCTTTAGGATGACTGGGGGTCCTGTCCTGACGTCGATATTTATTTTAAAGTCTTCATAGATAAACTATGTTAGTTTTCTTTGGTCTTCCATTTGATTTGTAAAGACTTGAAGTTACCATTTTGGCTAAGTACTATTTTAAAGTTATTCTTAAATTATATTCTATGTTAATTCTTCCGCTGAGTTAGGTAAGCTAGGCCAAGGGTTCGCTCAAGTCCAACAATGGTCATTGGGTGCCGACCACGTCGAGGGTGTAGTCTTGGGGTATGATAAACTTGGTGTCAGAGCACAAAGTTCAAGAGTCCTATGGAGTCTATGAATCCGTGTTTGTAGAGTATTAGTCATCTGTGTGAAGTGCTCCACATCTATGATTAGGAGGCTATAACATTTAGGAATTTCTCACTTCTTTTATGTTTTTTCCGTGCGTTAGAGTTTATCTCTAAAAAGCTTCCCTCTAATTCGTTCTTGCGCGTGTTTCAGATCATCATGCCTACACGAAGAGCAGTCAGAGGTCGACCATCCAAAAGGAATGCTGAGGAACCAGATGTACCTAATGCACAGAACATTCAACCTTAAGGGGAAGTGACAAATGTTGAGTTCTGCGAGGCTATCCGAATGATAAGCCAAGCGGTGACTAACCAAGTCGGGAAAAAAAAGGGATCTTGAAAAGAAGGAGCTGACACTTCGACGATTCCGGAATTCTTGAGGATGAATCCCCCAAGCTTTTTTGGTTCAAACACCACTTAGGATCCAAAAAACTTTGTGGAAGAGTTGAAAAAGGTGTTTGAAGTGCTGCATGTGGTTGATACGAAAGGGTTGAGCTAGCTGCATATCAAATAAAGAATGTGGCTACGACTTGGTTCGACCCGTGAAAGGAGGGCAGAGATGAGAAGTAGAATGAGTTTGTTTGTTGTTGGTTTGTGTCGCTCTTCAAGTAAAGAGGGTCGGGCTTCAATGCTTATTGGAGACATGAACATTTCGAAGTTTATGATCTATGTGCATCGGGTAGAGGAGGAAAATCTGAGGGAACGAGAAGAATAAAAAAACAAGAAATCCGAGACTGGGAATGAGTCTGGGCAGTAGAAAGGTTGCTCGAATCAGCGACAGTTTTAGAAACAGAAGGGGCATGCACCATCATCTGCTAATGCACCTGCGCCTAGGGAAAGAGTTAAACATCATGGTATGAACTTTTTAGCTAAGCCTGCATATTCACATGGTAGTATGGCGCATGGAGGTAGTAAGCCTCATGCTTGCACCAAGTGTGGTAGAAATCACTGTGATGTTTGTCATGAGGGCTTCACGGGTTGCTTCAAGTGTGATCATATCGGTCATTTCATGAGAGAGTGCCCAAAGAACAAGTAATGTGGTAGTAAAGGGGGCAACAAAGCTCAGTCTTCATCAGTTGCTCCACCAGACATGGCTACACCTAGAGGAGCCACTTCTAGTACTAACGGAGGAGCAAACCATCTCTATGCAATCACTAGCCGCCAAGAGTAAGAGAAATCACCACATGTTGTCATGGATATGATAAAAGTATTAACATTTGATTTTTATGCATTATTAGACCCAGTAGCAAGTTTATCTTTTGTAACTCCTTATGTTGCAAATCAGTTTGAGATTCATCTTGAGAAACTTTGTGAACCTTTCTGTGTTTCTACCCCTGTTTGAGAGTCTATTCTATAAGACAGAGACTATCATGATTGTCCTACTTCTATCAATCACAAGAACACCATAGATGATACGGTAGAGTTACACATGGTATATTTTCATGCCATTCTAGGTATTGACTGGCTTCATGCCTGTTATGCATCAATAGATTGTAAAACTCGAGTTGTCAAGTTTTAGAGTGCAAATAAGTCAGTCATCGAGAGGGGTAATAGTCATGTGGACTTTTCAAGATAAAGAGTTATATGCCAAGCTTTCCAAGTGTGAGTTTTGGCTTAAGTTTGTGGCATTCTTGGGCCATAATGTTTCTGGTGATGGGATTAGACTTGATACCCAAAAGATAGAAGCAATTCAGAGCTGTCCTAGACCCACATCTCCAACAAATATAAGGAGTTTCTTGGGTTTGGCTGGCTATTATAGGAGATTCATTGAAGGGTTTACATATATATCGTCTCTTTGACCAAGCTAACTTAGAATACAATCAAGTTTCAATGGTCTGAAGCTTGTGAAAAAAGCTTTCAGGAGTTGAAAAAGAGATTCACTACCGCTCCGGTTTTGACCTTACCAGAGGGTACTCAAGGTTTTGTGGTGTACTGTGATGCATCGAGAGTTTTTTTGGGTTGTGTGTTTATGCAGAATGGCAAGGTTACAACTTATACGTCCAGACAGTTGAAGGTGCATGAGAAGAATTATTCAACTCATGACTCATAATTGGCTGCAGTAATTTTTGCTTTGAAGATATGACGTCACTACTTGTACGGTGTTCATGTTGACATATTTACTGATCACAAAAGCATCCAATACAAATTTATATTTTGGGAGTGAACAAATTATTATTGACAATCAACTTAAATATAAATATCATATTTCTTAACTTAATAAAGCTATAAAAGTTATTAATTTTTTAATATAACTTTATTTTTTCAATAAATGGATATTAAATACTCACTATGCCCCTAATTACTTGTCCACTTTTGAATTGACACACCTATTAAAAAAATCATTATTGACATATATAGTGACTCTGCCATTTTATCATATTAATTATGAAGTGGATGAATTAAATATTTAATATTTTCAAAAAGTTCTACCTTTTTTCAAAGTAATTATTTGAGGGTATAATATGAATTTTTTTTAGTCATTTCTTGATTTGTCAAAATACACAAGTAATTGGGGACAACTATAAAATGAAAAATGGACAAGTAAATAGGGACAAAGGGAGTAGGTCTTTTCGATAATCTTCCTTATTACTTTAATTAACTTTAATTTTTGATAAGTTATTAGTGTACATTGATTTTTTAGATTTTAACGGTGTACGATATCATTTTTAGAAATCATACTAACAATACAAATATTTTCAATAACCACAATATCAATAATAAAAGTAATAAAGACAAACCAATATTCATATAAAAATTAATTGCATACATATTATAATTGAATGAAATAGCAAACTTAAAAGGAATAAAACATAATAGAAAAACACATAAAATAAGGACAAAAAGTAAAGATATATGAAGAATCCTATGAGACAACTTATGCATTTAAAATACTAAAAGACAGACTATCCATTGGACAACATAGACATACCAATCTCTACTAATTAAAACAGACAGATATTTGGTCCAAGATCCTTAGAAGTTATTTTTTTGGTTTGTATCTTGAACATTAATGTTGTTGATATATGAATCATCAAAAAAAGTCATAATACTATCATCATCCCAGTCGATTGATTCTGAAGAAGCTGACCTTTGTGGAAATCCAATAGAATTGTTCTGATAGTTATTCATTGGCATTAGTGCATCCATTGCAGAGTTGTTCATTGAAGAGTCTTGTGGTATTACCGGAGCAGCGGTTGGAGACTCCATTATTGGTGAATTCGTTGAAAAAGTCGTTATTGAAGGTGTTGGAGGAGCCATTATAGGGACCATTCTAAGATCCATTTGTTGATGTGTAGAAGAATGCATTTGCGGAACCAATGGAGGAAATAATTCTGCTGAAAATAATGAATAAGGAGAAATCCATGAGGGGTCCATAAAAGGAACCATTTGAGGAGGATTCACTGGATAAAATAATTCTTGGAGCATTTCAGCAGAAGGAGATGAAGGAATTAAGTTGAAAAAGAGATTCACTACCGCTCCGGTTTTGACCTTACCAGAGGGTACTCAAGGTTTTGTGGTGTACTGTGATGCATCGAGAGTTTTTTTGGGTTGTGTGTTTATGCAGAATGGCAAGGTTACACTTATACGTCCAGACAGTTGAAGTTCATGAGAAGAATATTCACTCATGACTCTAGAAATATAGACACATTCGCTGAGTAATTTTGCTTTGAAGATATGACGTCACTACTTGTACGGTGTTCATTGTTGACATATTACTGATCACAAAAGCATCCAATACAAATTTATATTTTGGAGTGAAAAAATTGACAACAATATAAATATAACATATCAACTTAATAATAAAATCATAGATTTTTAACTTTATTTTTTCAATAAAAGCGTTATTATATACTATGTGGTGGTGGGTGATGGGTGTAGATGTTGTTGCGGTGCTGCGGGGGGCCTAATTATTAAGGAAGAATATACTTTTCATCCTATTCATGGGGGAGTAGAGCGGGGGAAAATGGAATATTAAAATAACTCAAACTAAGGGGCGTGGCCCCTGAGATTTAAACAATTGAATGACCACATAAAATATTAGAAATATTTATTTAGACTACTAACTTACTCGATATAAACCATCATTTGAAGTGGGCGACACTATCCAGAGCACGCACTTTAAAATATAAGCTATAAGTGACCTCGGTAGTATGAACAAATAGTTCCCAAGTTGCTACCAGAAATGGGATGGAGGTTGGTTTATGACACTGTGGGAAAGAGGAACATGTGGTAGCAAGGTACTATATAAAAATTAATTTATCAAAAAAGATTACTACCGATTTAAATTCAAGGCTTATGGTTCAAGCAGAGATGTATTTTGAAAATTAAAAAGAAAGAGGGGGAGATTTGTGCCAATAATTACTTGACGCATCGGCACTCTGCGTTTTTTATCGATGTATTCAATTTGACACATCTTAACTCGAGAAGCGAAACAGGAGTACCTTTTATACATTTATATGTAATTTGGGTACAATCTACTCAAAATAATAGGAAGATATTGCTTGAGTGTGACTAAGTAAATACGTGGTGGATGACAGAATCACCGAAATAGTTCGCTAGGGAAATTGTGCGATAATGTCTTTTTCTCTTTGGGTAGTTGTAGGGCTTTATTGACCAAAAAGGAAATTATAACTTGGCTCAATTCCATGGGGAATAAAAGTTATATAGAAGGTGACGGATTGATTAATATTCAAGATTAAAACTTAATTTTAAACGGGGTCCAGGGGGGGCAGCAAGTTGGTGATAACAAGGGGTAGGGTGCATGAATATCAGAAAGTGGTAATTATTTATGAATCAAAAAAGAAAAAATAACAAATCTATCACTAACTAGGATGGGAAAAACCTTGCTTTATTTATTTCAAATTTACAATAGCTCAGCAGAGATAAATATTCATGATTGAATTAATAGCTTTTAGGTTGAATAAAAACAAAAAGGAATCTCTAAAGAAACCGGTTTTCCCACCCTCCCACCACTTTAACTTTTATGGGTTAAAACGGGTATTGTTAATTTATTTGCTACTATGTGGAAAAACAAAAAATAATTAAAATTAATCTTGATCAAAACCCAAATAGAAGATGAAAATATAGCAAAAAGCGTCGTAAGCCATAAGCGCCCAAAATTGAACAAAAAAAATTAATAAAAAATTATTATTAGAGAAAAGTTGTTCATGACTAAGAAAAAACTTAACAGAGTTAGGTAGGATGTAGAGTAAGGCAGAGCCAAGGTAAGTGTTTCTTCTTACTCCTTTCAAGCTTAAGTGTGTTAGCATTCCAACTCGCATACTCGTACATTCAACGTACTGATGCCAGTTGGCCTGCATCTTATTATGATGCAGACCCAGGTAACTAGAATCAGCATTCGGTACACCGTTGATCCAGTGAGTAGCTCAAAGTCAGTTGATGATCCACCCTTCATTCCGGAGGACATACTTATCATTTAGATATTAGATTTAGTTTTCAGTCTTTAGGATGACTGGGGGTCCTGTCCTGACGTCGATATTTATTTTAAAGTCTTCATAGATAAACTATGTTAGTTTTCTTTGGTCTTCCATTTGATTTGTAAAGACTTGAAGTTACCATTTTGGCTAAGTACTATTTTAAAGTTATTCTTAAATTATATTCTATGTTAATTCTTCCGCTGAGTTAGGTAAGCTAGGCCAAGGGTTCGCTCAAGTCCAACAATGGTCATTGGGTGCCGACCACGTCGAGGGTGTAGTCTTGGGGTATGATAAACTTGGTGTCAGAGCACAAAGTTCAAGAGTCCTATGGAGTCTATGAATCCGTGTTTGTAGAGTATTAGTCATCTGTGTGAAGTGCTCCACATCTATGATTAGGAGGCTATAACATTTAGGAATTTCTCACTTCTTTTATGTTTTTTCCATGCGTTAGAGTTTATCTCTAAAAAGCTTCCCTCTAATTCGTTCTTGAGCGTGTTTCAGATCATCATGCCTACACGAAGAGCAGTCAGAGGTCGACCATCTAAAAGGAATGCTGAGGAACCAGATGTACCTAATGCACAGAACATTCAACCTTAAGGGGAAGTGACAAATGTTGAGTTCTGCGAGGCTATCCGAATGATAAGCCAAGCGGTGACTAACCAAGTCGGGAAACAAAAGGGATCTTGAAAAGAAGAAGCTGACACTTCGACGATTCCGGAATTCTTGAGGATGAATCCCCCAAGCTTTTTTGGTTCAAACACCACTTAGGATCCAGAAAACTTTGTGGAAGAGTTGAAAAAGGTGTTTGAAGTGCTGCATGTGGTTGATACGAAAGGGTTGAGCTAGCTGCATATCAAATGAAGAATGTGGCTACGACTTGGTTCGACCCGTGAAAGGAGGGCAGAGATGAGAAGTAGAATGAGTTTGTTTGTTGTTGGTTTGTGTCGCTCTTCAAGTAAAGAGGGTCGGGCTTCAATGCTTATTGGAGACATGAACATTTCGAGGTTTATGATCTATGTGCATCGGGTAGAGGAGGAAAATCTGAGGGAACGAGAAGAATAAAAAAACAAGAAATCCGAGACTGGGAATGAGTCTGGGCAGTAGAAAGGTTGCTCGAATCAGCGACAGTTTTAGAAACAGAAGGGGCATGCACCATCATCTGCTAATGCACCTGCGCCTAGGGAAAGAGTTAAACATCATGGTATGAACTTTTTAGCTAAGCCTGCATATTCACATGGTAGTATGGCGCATGGAGGTAGTAAGCCTCATGCTTGCACCAAGTGTGGTAGAAATCACTGTGATGTTTGTCATGAGGGCTTCACGGGTTGCTTCAAGTGTGATCATATCGGTCATTTCATGAGAGAGTGCCCAAAGAACAAGTAATGTGGTAGTAAAGGGGGCAACAAAGCTCAGTCTTCATCAGTTGCTCCACCAGACATGGCTACACCTAGAGGAGCCACTTCTAGTACTAACGGAGGAGCAAACCATCTCTATGCAATCACTAGCCGCCAAGAGTAAGAGAAATCGCCACATGCTGTCATGGATATGATAAAAGTATTAACATTTGATTTTTATGCATTATTAGACCCAGTAGCAAGTTTATCTTTTGTAACTCCTTATGTTGCAAATCAGTTTGAGATTCATCTTGAGAAACTTTGTGAACCTTTCTGTGTTTCTACCCCTGTTTGAGAGTCTATTCTAGAAGACAGAGACTATCATGATTGTCCTACTTCTATCAATCACAAGAACACCATAGATGATACGGTAGAGTTACACATGGTATATTTTCATGCCATTCTAGGTATTGACTGGCTTCATGCCTGTTATGCATCAATAGATTTTAAAACTCGAGTTGTCAAGTTTTAGAGTGCAAATAAGTTAGTCATCGAGAGGGGTAATAGTTATGTGGACTTTTCAAGATAAAGAGTTATATGCCAAGATTTCCAAGTGTGAGTTTTGGCTCAAGTTTGTGGCATTCTTGGGCCATAATGTTTCTGGTGATGGGATTAGACTTGATACCCAAAAGATAGAAGCAATTCAGAGCTGTCCTAGACCCACATCTCCAACAAATATAAGGAGTTTCTTGGGTTTGGCTGGCTATTATAGGAGATTCATTGAAGGGTTTACATATATATCGTCTCTTTGACCAAGCTAACTTAGAATACAATCAAGTTTCAATGGTCTGAAGCTTGTGAAAAAAGCTTTCAGGAGTTGAAAAAGAGATTCACTACCGCTCCGGTTTTGACCTTACCAGAGGGTACTCAAGGTTTTGTGGTGTACTGTGATGCATCGAGAGTTTTTTTGGGTTGTGTGTTGATGCAGAATGGCAAGGTTACAGCTTATACGTCCAGACAGTTGAAGGTTCATGAGAAGAATTATTCAACTCATGACTCATAATTGGCTGCAGTAATTTTTGCTTTGAAGATATGACGTCACTACTTGTACGGTGTTCATGTTGACATATTCACTGATCACAAAAGCATCCAATACAAATTTATATTTTGGGAGTGAACAAATTATTATGACAATAACTTAAATATAAATATCATATTTCTTAACTTAATAAAGCTATAAAAGTTATTAATTTTTTAATATAACTTTATTTTTTCAATAAATGGATATTAAATACTCACTATGCCCCTAATTACTTGTCCACTTTTGAATTGACACACCTATTAAAAAAATCATTATTGACATATATAGTGACTCTGCCATTTTATCATATTAATTATGAAGTGGATGAATTAAATATTTAATATTTTCAAAAAGTTCTACCTTTTTTCAAAGTAATTATTTGAGGGTATAATATGAATTTTTTTAGTCATTTCTTGATTTGTCAAAATACACAAGTAATTGGGACAACTATAAAAGAAAAATGGACAAGTAAATAGGGACAAAGGGAGTAGGTCTTTTCGATAATCTTCCTTATTACTTTAATTAACTTTAATTTTTGATAAGTTATTAGTGTACATTGATTTTTTAGATTTTAACGGTGTACGATATCATTTTTAGAAATCATACTAACAATACAAATATTTTAATAACCACAATATCAATAATAAAAGTAATAAAGACAAACCAATATTCATATAAAAATTAATTGCATACATATTATAATTGAATGAAATACAAACTAAAAAGGAATAAAACATAATAGTAAAACACATAAAATAAGGACAAAAAGTAAAGATATATGAAGAATCCTATGAGACAACTTATGCATTTAAAATACTAAAAGACATAGACTATCCATTGGACAACATAGACATACCAATCTCTACTAATTAAAACAGACAAATATTTGGTCCAAGATCCTTGGAAGTTATTTTTTTGGTTTGGATCTTGAACATTAATGTTGTTGATATATGAATCATCAAAAAAAGACATAATACTATCATCATCCCAGTCGATTAATTCTGAAGAAGCTGACCTTTGTGGAAATCCAATAGAATTGTTCTGATAGTTATTCATTGGCATTAGTGCATCCATTGCAGAGTTGTTCATTGAAGAGTCTTGTGGTATTACCGGAGCAGCGGTTGGAGACTCCATTATTGGTGAATTCGTTGAAAAAGTCGTTATTGAAGGTGTTGGAGGAGCCATTATAGGGGCCCTTCTAAGATCCATTTGTTGATGTGTAGAAGAATGCATCTGCGGAACCAATGGAGGAAATAATTCTGCTGAAAATAATGAATAAGGAGAAATCCATGAGGGGTCCACAAAAGGAACCATTTGAGGAGGATTCACTGGATAAAATAATTCTTGGAGCATTTCAGCAGAAGGAGATGAAGGAATTATTAGTGGAGCCACTTTATCCTCTATTATTTGAGCCACTTCAGGGACCATTAGAGGAGATCTTGGACCCTCGCAGTTGGTTCCACTAGAAACTATCGATGGATAAACCAAAGGAACTTTTGATACTGGAGAATCACTAGAAATTGGTTGAGAGGCATACAAAGTAGAACCCTCTTCATCAGCTTTAATTTTTAGTTTGCGAAACATTTCCAAGTTTCTTTTCATGGAATAAATTAGATCATTAAGATCATTACCATTTATGTCATTGGAAATCTTTTTTCCTCTTAGCACTTCATGCATCATATTTGTCTTTTCTTTGATATCGTTTTCTTTCTGTAGCTTGTATAATTGGTCTTTCTTCTTATCTATAATTTTCTTGATAAACTCTTCTGTCGTCATCATGTGTTTTGACTGAGCGGATGGTGAAAGTGCCTTAAACTTATTAAAAGTGTCTACTGCAGCTTGATAATTTGGATATACCACAGGTTCTGAGTGGTACTCACTATATCTGAAGTTAGCTACTTCACAATCACAAAGAATACTAAGTTCTTGAGCCTTTTTAAAGGCTACTTTTTGTCTCTTCTTATATGTGGCTCTCCTTTGAGTATCATTTTCAATCTTACCTTTTCTTCTTGGCATTGTTAATGTGGAAGAAGAGGAAAATTTATGTTTGTTTGGATGTGTATCAAAAACCTTTGTTGTTTGTTTCCTTGCCTAGGATAGACTCCATTTTATAGGAAAAAATTAGATTCTATGTATCTTTGAATATTTTAACTTACAGAATTACTAGTTGTTTCTAATAATTATTTTTGACTAAAACTAAATAAGGATGGATTACATACCAAGTTTGATGTTATAATTTTAAAATATATGTAATTTATATATCTGGTCTTATCTTGACCAACCTTTATGAGTCAAACTTTTATAGGAGAATAATTTAGTGTGGCTTAAATTTTCAGTAAGTAGAATCCACAAATATGGTCATAGAGTAATGAAAATGCATTTGCTTACTCATTTAAGTTATAAGTTCTAAAAAAATATATTTTAATTTTGATATTTGTACAAAGTAAAAGATTAAAACAATCAGACATTTAAATGACTGGGAATTTTGAAATATCAATTTCAATAATATTTCAACGTGCATAAAAACGATAAAGTTAATTGTTATATCAGAAAGAAATTCAAACATTTAATAAATTTTAAATTGTGATTTGTGTAAGATTATAGTTATTGTAACTATTATATAACATATTATAATTTTCTATATTTAGAAAAAACGCATATTTAATATAAATATAACATTGCTTTTCAATTTATTAAAATTTAAATATTTCTTAAATTTGCTTTTTGTTTCGGTAAGATACTCATCGAGAAGTAACTCAACTTATTATCAAAAAAATCTAAATTATTTTGAGGCAAATCAATATAAATTGATTGTACAAAAAACTAATCGAAATGATATGTTTACACATATTGTAGAAGGATTTTTTTATTCATTTAAGGAATGTACTCAAAACAAGTATTGTTAGTTGCATATTGTCTTAATAAATCTTTATTAAATAAAAATAGATATTTTACTGTGATGAGACTTATTCATTAAGGTAAGTAAGTTAAACTATAACAATCTAGGGATTCATATTTAAGTTTCATGTGATTTTTTAGCTAATGCATATATGTAAAAGTAAAAAAAAAAGATATAATAAATTGATTGAGTTTTTATTATAGTTTTGGCACATTAAATTTAACGGAAAATGCACAAGTACCCCCTTCCCCCTAACCTATGCCCGAAATTCCACAGATACACTTATATTATACTAAGGTCCTATTACCCCCTGAACTTATTTTATAAAAAGAATTCTACCCATTTTCGGCCTACGTGGCACTAGCTTGAAAAAAAATGACAACACATGCTAGGCCCACAAGATAGTGTCACGTAGGCTGAAAAGGGATAAAAAAGTTATTCATAAAATAAGTTCAGGGGGGTTAGGACCTTAGTATAGTATAAGTGTGTCTCTGAAATTTCGGGCATTGGTTGGGGGCTACTTGTGCATTTTCCCCTAAATTTAATGTTAAAAGGTCACAATTTAAACTTACTTAGTGAATTTGTTTTTCGAAATAACATTTAGTGTCAATCATTTAAGTATCGCTATCAAAAAATATTTTCACTTTTAGTTAATGCTAGATTTAATGTCTTTATCCACATTATATAGTGTTCATCATCTCGCTTTTTGCTTTTTACATAACTAATTTTGGAAGCATGTCTTGCACGTTTGACCTCTATTATGATGTAATATTTATATAGGCCTAACTCATGTAAATAAAAAATTGTAATATCAACTTAATCAACCATATGCATACAGAATGAAAATGGTTAAACTAAGAAATGTATTAATTAGAATAAGAATGAATAATCAATAAATAAAAAATTACATACGAATTATAAGATGATAAAATACAAAAGTATAGTGGACTAAGATTTTATGTCCAGTTTATTAAGGAAGAAATTGTGTACATCAAAAGTTGTGAGTGAATGCAAAAGTGATGGAGAAAAAAGTTAAATTTAGCTGATTTTGTAGATGGATATGGTTTTGCTGACGTAATGGAATAAAAAATATTGTGATAAACGTACTTCCTATTTTTTTTCTAAAAGATGAAGAATGAAAAATGAATGAGGAAGAACATAAGAATTATTATAGAAATGTATTGGAAAACATAAAAGAAAAGACATTTATTTCATAAGAAATAAAAGAGGAAATCAATTCAAATGAATATAAAAGGGTAAAAGGTAGAAGTACCCCCTAGGCTATGACCCAAATCTCAGAGACATACCTTAACTAAACTAAGGTCATATTACCCCCCTGAACTCATTATATAAATAATTTTGTACACCTTTTTGATTTACGTGGTACCAAAGTATTTCTCGCGTGCCTCAATTGCGCGGAGTCACATAGTGTGCCACGTAGGCCAAAGGTGCACAAAATTATATATAAAATTAGTTTGGGATGGTAATAGGACCTTACTTTAATTAATGTGTATCTCTGAGATTTCGGTCATAGCCTAGGGTATGTATGCCTTCTCTCATATAAAAGAATGATTTGCATATTCATCTACTGTGGCTATACAACTCCCATTTTTCTATTGGTTTGTATTTATTGTTTTGTATTTACCAAATCAATTGATATAGTTTTCTCAATGCATATTTGATCTTTTGTATCAATACCACTAGAAAAGAAGTTTCCAGTCCACGTAACAATCCTATTATCTGTAGAACTTTCTACGGACCATTCTGATCAACCTTATACCAAGTAATGAAACCTTAAAAATCATCCAAGTTCGGCGAGACCTTTATATGGGTTGTAGGACTTCCTACTATCAATAGACCCAAACTGTAGAACTCAAATTTAACCACAAAATGTCATTAAGTCTGGAACCTTTCTAAGTGTCCTTCCTACCAGTAAAACATTCAACGGACCGTCCTGGTCAATCGTCGCACGAGTTACTAGGACTTGTAATTTTCCAAAACTTGACCCACTTCCTACGGATGCACTCTATGATATGTAGAAGCATCTACGATCTATAGAATGATTCCATAGAACACAACCAGTAGCTAAAAAGGTGAAACCTTTCCTTTTCCCAAATTCCGAGGTGTTACACTTGGTCATGCATTACCACATTCACATTAATTAATGTTCCTCATACTCTATACATTCAAAGTATTGAAACATATATCTATTGTACATATATTGTCTCACGATAGATGATACGATGTTATTCCATCCAACTGTGCCTAGTTGGATTGCTCCATTTTCTTTTGGGATTGGTGAGTTCTGATGATTCAAGGGAACATCCATTATTAGTCTTCATTAATTTTCAGTCATTTAATTTCAATTTTCTTTCATAAGCTAGATTTTTTTTCCTAGTCACATCTATGTTATAGAGGTTTGTTAGATTTAACATGTATTCCACATTATTTTTAGGTTGTGTTAAGATTTTCTTATGTTGTGACTTAATTTTGAGATTACACTTACCTTTATGATTCATTTCATATTGTCATATTTCTTATCATTGTGTCACACTTATGTCAAGTGGCTTATTTAGGGTCTCTCGGGGTCCTATTCACTACGTCATGTCTAGGGGATAGCTTGAGTGGTGACAATGTGACTCTCCTTGGAGTATCATTTTCATTATACACAAGCTTCACTTTTCTTCTTGGCATACCTAATGAGGAGGAAGAGGAAAATTGTGTTTGTTTGGATGGGTATCAAAAGACTTTGTTATTGTAAGAGTGTATTACATTTGATGTTATGATCTTAAAATGTATGTAGTTTATGGATATTTTTTTATTTTAGACAAATTTTGATGAGTTAATTTTTTTAAAAGAATAATTTTGTGTGGCTTATATTTAAATATAAGTAGGATCCATCAAATATGGTAATAGAGTAATGAAAATTTATTTGCTTACTCATTTAAATCATAAAGTGAAGAGTGTAGGGTGCGTCCCACTCTAGCAGATCTATGATTAATACTAGTTGAGATATTTTTGTAGTGGCACAACAACTTATGACCCTGTAAGCTTTTTGTTATATATGCTACTTACTATTTTCTCCAATTTTGAAGAAAATCATATTTAGCAGAAGGGAAAAGACTCAAACACGTCATTGAATTTTTAGAAAAAGGCTCATTTGTTAGAATTTTGGCTCATCGATGCCATTGCTTTTAAAGGAAAGACTCATCCGCGCCATTTTCTTAACTCTGATTTTGCAAAATCACTTTTTACAGCCCCGAACAAGGTTAGCACTTTTCAATTAGAGTTTTTGGATCAAATGTACACTTTTTTGCTTCTTTTTCTTTAAGAGCACCAAGAACACGTGAAGACATAAACAACTCTCAAATTTAGAACATCTTCAATTCTACACGAAATCATAAATTTGGCTACATCATTAATTTATTTTTAAAAAAAACTAAAACTATAAAATCATTTGTAGAGTTTAAAAAATTCATCCGTATTAAAAAAAGATCCAAAAAATGAAAATCAACCCCAAAATTTTAAAATCTTGCTTTGGTTCGTGTTTTTGTAGTTGTTTTTTTACATTAGATCTTTGTCACCTAGTGTTTTTTTGAGTCTATGTTTAAAATTTAAAATGATTTGAAGTTGTTGAGAAAATTCTACCGTTAAAGAATGTTGAAATTTTGGTACTTTGAAGAAATTTTAAGTGGGTCTTGTTGAGTTAGTTTGAATTCAAGTTTAAAAGATATTTAGTTTCTGTATCTAGGTCGGAGGAAACTACTCTTGACATTTGAAGCGATTTCGTGAAGAATTAAACAAGTTTGAAATTCAGTAATTGTTAATGTTCTTACGGAAGTAGAAGAGCACAATGTACATTTGATCAAAAAATACCAATTGAAAAATGTTAAACATTATTTGGGTTTCAAAAATGCTTTTGCAAAATCGGAGTTACCAAAACTATATGGATGAGCTTTTTCTTTAATAACAAAGGCATAGGTGAGCCAAACCAAACAATGAAAGATACTTTTGTAAATAAATATTTTTATACAATGCATACTATTTCTAATTCACCAAACCAAACAATGCATAAAAACTAATATATGCATTACTAATACAAAGTATAAATAATATCATGTTAATGCACGCATTAAATCCTTTGCATCACTAATATCATGAATTTTAGGTATTAGTAATACACAATAGAGTGTACAACTAATGCAAACATTAGTTATGCATACCATGAAAAATGCACCAAAAAAAAGGATAAGTAATACATATAATAAATGCATGCATTATTTTTGCTAATACACTCTACCAAACGACCCCTTACACTCAGCAAAGTTTGATTACTAACCCTTCTAAGAATCGATAATGAGTTATCTTAAAATTTTATTTTATAAATAATTACATTATAAAAGAATTCACCTTAGCTTAACAATTAAGAATATAGTTTTTAAAAATTCTTAATTACACCACTGATGATATCATAAGATGTCTCAAATGTATCTAGTCAAATCAGTATTGTAATATCTCGTAAATTATAATAGCCAAGAATAAGCTAAGAAACTTAAATTTATCATTTTTGAAAAGAATAGAAAAATCTGAAAAATCTCCTAAGTGAAAAGTGAGTATTGACCATTTTCAAATGGCCATAACTTCTAGCTCAGGATGATTTATAGTTAGTTCTTTATATGATTGGAAATTCCCTGGAGATATCTTTCCAACCCCGCCAAGTTTACGCATTTTCGTTATCGTGTGAGGGAGATATACCTATCGAAGTTGGGTTGTTGGATTAAGGATAATCCAATCCGGATTTGGGAAGGGCAAAGTTTTTTTTTCCTTACCCAATTATTTTTTCATTTTTGGGTAATAAATTGGGCTCTAAAATGATCCTATTCAGTTCAGGCTTTTAGAAAACAAGTTAGGGTTTTGAGAAAAGAGGAGAAAGGAGAAGAGGAAGCAATAACGTTCAAGATCGTCCAAGTTCAGCTTGTGGAATTCGTCAAGGGTTATCCCTATTAAGGATGTGGGATCTTTCATGTTGGGTTAATTCACCCGCACACCAATTTATTTTAATTTAGTAATCTTTGAGTTGATTTCATGCTAGAAGTTAAGTTCTTGAAGAAAAGTTTTTAGTTCTTGTTGATTGAGTTGTTGGCTGCCATTGTTGGTTGAATTCTTGTTCCTCCGGGTTATTTTTTAATTGAATTTGGTGGATATTAAGAGTACCACTAGTCCCATGTGTTTTATGAAATAACTAGGAAGGTTTGGAGGGTTTGGAGATGAAGAAAGAATTGAAAATTTTGTTAGACACACCTGGGTAGGGGCAGGCGCCGCACTCCTACAGTGCGCCAGCAACTGCCCTCAGCCAACCAAGGCCCGGCGCGGCGTGTGATACACTTAAATTACACCTCTCTAAAGAAGTATAAGCAGTCGTAATTAACTAGAGAACCCAACTAGTAGGTTGGGGTCGATCCCATGAAGAAAATGATTTAGACTTAACTTCAATGTACAATTATATCTATTTTGCCAAGGTCTTTCTGAAAACAAGTAATTAAAGGGGGGTTTTGTGAAATAAATTTCTTTAACACTTCTAAGTTAACAAGTAAGCAAAAATAAAAAGTTACTTTTTATCAAGTTGTGAGACTAACTAGGGTATATGTGTTCCCATAGGTTCATAACGTCGTATTCCTAGCAATAGCAATTCTTCCCTAGTCTTTTGCATGTAAAGTGATAAGTTATGTATCTCTAAATCCTTGGTCGTCATCTAAAAAATTCCACCCCGTACCTTGGTCTGTCTACGTGTGTATAAGCTATTAACCCTTATCTTTACGTCATATTAGACATCATAATCGATGTATGATTTAGTTATTACTTCAAACCAATCGACACTAGCCTATTAGATAGTATCCCACAAAATTTATGTTGATAATTCTTTTGCTATTACTACCTCATTGGTCCGGCAAATAGCAACAAGACGAGTTTTAACGTTGGCCACCGTTAAAAAGACTTCTAAGCGAAAGAATTATCAATACATGCAAGAACCTATTTTAGAATTGCTTATTTGCTAGGTTTACTTTGTTAATTACCCATGGTTCGCACAACCCTAGTTGTGGATTTAGTTACCCATGTCAGCAAGATCAAAATTCATAATGTTTAATGAAGAAATCATGAACTTACTTCAACAATAAGAATAAACCCAGAAAATCAACTTGAAATTGCAAGATAAATCTTCAAACCAAATCCGAAAGTTGAATTATTGCAAAAGTTTGCAAAAATCAATCTCCAAAACAAAAACAAGAACAATACTAATAAGGTCTAACCCCCAAAACGAGGTTTTAATCTCTATTTATAGAAAACATTGTCCTAAATTAATAGGAATTAAAATAAGGAAAGTTTGTCCAAAAAGCGGCATTGATCGACGACCCCTACTGACGGACCGTCCATGGAACGACGGTCCGTCCACTGCCTTCGTCAGTCCAGACTTAGAATAGTTTTCTCTTCTTCAGATGTCACCTTTTCTGAATCAATCGAGGGACCAACAACACGGTCTGTCGATGCACCTACTGTCTGTTGATGCCCTCCGTCGCTCTATACATAGAATTTCTCCAACTTCGGGTAATAGAACTATTGCTGATCAAATCAACAGTTTGCCATTACGGTCCGTCGATCAATCGACGGAGTCGATCAATCGACGGACCGTCCGACCATCGATCAATCGACGGACCGTCGATCCGTTGATCAATCGATGTACCGTCGATCCCTTCCGTAGTTTCACACTTGGTCAGATTTCCCCGAGTTTTTCTATCAGTCGAAACTAAAATCGACGGTCACTACCTACGGACTGTCGATTGAACGACGGCCCATCGATGGCCTTCGTAGGTCGTCTTTCTGCACTATTTTCCAGATGCCTTCTAAGTTTATATTCTGGACAACTTTATTGCAAAACAAACATAAAAACATGTTAAAACTACTACGAAAAGGCTCTAGACACACACAACTCTTAAACAAAAAGCATTGAAAACACCGTGAAACCATGTTACATCAGCGTGCCAGGACCAAGTGTTAGTCAACTTTGGGTGGAGCGACGTGCTTCAGTACTCCCTACGTAGCGTTTTTCATTTTTCGTAGTTTAGTCCTTTTAAGTACTTCCAAAGTACATTAATTAACATTTTTCCATGATTCTATTTACCTCAAATGATTTCTAAACGCCTAGAAATCATCAAGGAACTCAAATCATAACCTTGAATCCATAATTCAATTCAAGAAAATTTAAGCTCAAGTTTAGGAAGTTAAGAAGTCAAGTATAAAGCTAAAAAGTAAGTTAAAGTAAACTCCTCAAAGGTTTTCAAGAGTCTTATTTAAACATTTTAACTTTGTTTTAAGACTCAAGTTCAAGTTAAGTAAAAAGTAAGTTAAAATTCTTTTCTTCAAAGGTATATGGGAATAAGTATTCCCACAGGGACTTAAAATGTTTTAACATTTAACTAGCAAGGAAACCTTGATTTCCAAGGAGCCTTAGGGCAAGTTTTCAAAAAAAAAAACATTAGATTTATAAAAGAAGAAAGTGCGGAAACTATGATTTCCAAGACAGACTTGAGTTAAGTATTTAGAGCACTATTATCAAAAACACAGATTCACTATATTTTTAAAAACATAAGACCCAACATATTGTGGGAGTAGTAAAGATCACCGATATGGGGGAGATTTCACACAACTCACAACCCCCATAAACCATATAGCCACCATGGGTAGAAAATGTTCATACTTTTTAGATGAACCCTTTTCACAGTAGACTAGTGGATCCATTAGGAAGTTCAGGTCTTATACCTTTGGCCGAGTGTAGGATGCGCTGACAGCGTGAGGTAATAGCTATTGTAGCTCTTAAGTGATGGTTGTCGGTTAGACAAACTCCAACATAAGTTATTATATTCTTGTATATATAAGTTTACTTGTATTTTATATAAATGCCAGAGTTTAACTGTATCATACATTCAAAGATTTCAGCATGTTTCAGAGAGATTTCTTTATATTGCACTTACTTTTAAATTGTATTATATTGACTGAGTTAAGTTGTTCAAGACTAAGAAGAAAAACTTAACCGAGTTAGGTAGGATGTAGAGTTAGGCAGAGCCAAGGTAAGTGTTTCTTCTTACTCCTTTTCAAGCTTAAGTGTTGTTAGCATTCCAACTCGCATACTCGTACATTCAACGTACTGATGCCAGTTAGCCTGTATCTTATTATGATGCAGACCCAGGTAACTAGAATCAGCATTCGGTGCACCGTTGATCCAGTGAGTAGCTCAAAGTCAGTTGATGATCCACCCTTCATTCCGGAGGACATACTTATCATTTAGATATTAGATTTCGTTTTCAGTCTTTAGGATGACTGGGGTCCTGTCCCAACGTCCATATTTATTTTAAAGGCTTCATAGATAAACAATGTTAGTTTTCTTTGGTCTTCCATTTGATTTGTAAAGACTTGAAGTTACCATTTTGGCTAAGTACTATTTTAAAGTTATTCTTAAATTATATTCTATGTTAAGCCTTACGCTGAGTTAGGTAAGCTAGGCCAAGGGTTCACTCAAGTCTAACAATGGTCATTGGGTGCCGACCACGTCAAGGGTGTAGGCTTGGGGTATGATAAACTTGGTGTCAGAGCACAAAGTTCAAGAGTCCTAGGGAGTCTATGAAGCCGTGTTTGTAGAGTCTTAGTCATCTGTGTGAAGCGCGCCACATCTATGATTATGAGGCTATAACATTTAGGAATTTCTCACTTCTTTTATGTTTTTTTTCCGTGCGTTAGAGTTTATCTCTAAAAAGCTTCCCTCTAATTCGTTCTTGCGCGTGTTTCAGATCATCATGCCTACACGAAGAGCAGTCAGAGGTCGACCATCCAAAAGGAATGTTGAGGAACCAGATGTACCTAATGCACAGAACGTGCAACCTTAAGGGGAAGTGACAAATGTTGAGTTCTGCGAGGCTATCCGAATGATAAGCCAAGCGGTGACTAACCAAGTCGGGAAACAAAGGGTATCTTGACAAGAAAGAGCTGACACTTCAATGATTCGGGAATTCTTGAGGATGAATCCTCCAAGCTTTTCTGGTTCAAACACCACTGAGGATCCAGAAAAATTTGTGGAAGAGTTGAAAAATGTGTTTGAAGTGCTGCATGTGGTTGATACTGAAAGGTTTGAGCTAGCTGCATATCAACTAAAGAATGTGGCTACGACTTGGTTTGACCCGTGAAAGGAGGGCAGAGATGAGAAGTAGAATGAGTTTGTTTGTTGTTGGTTTGTGTTAGGGCTGGCAAAGGGACGGGGACGGGGACTGGGGGACGGGACGAAGGGGGACGGGACGGGACGGGGGACGGGTAGAGGGGATTTGGAGGGGGACCGGGATTGGGGGGACAAAAATAGGTCCCATCCCGTCCCACTTTATATACGGTATGGGATGGGATTTTGGGGGACGTGATGGGACGGAATGGGTGGGACGGGACGGGACGGGACGAGAGATTTTTTATTTTTAAATACTTATATATTTGTATTGAAATTATACTTCTTTAGCTAATAAATTTTAAATTTAATTTTTGATTTTCAAATATCAAAATAAATTTTCAAATTTAAAGTTTCAATTTTCAAATTTCAAGATTGATGTTTCAAATTTCAAGTTTCAACTTTAAAGTTTTAAATTTCAAATTTGAGAAGTTTAAATTTGTAATTTAAATATTTTAAAGTAATGTAAATTGTAAACTTTAAATTAAGTATTTTAAAGTTAGTTTAGTACAAAAACGGTAACAATTTTTGAATTAAAAAAAAAAGTTGGGAGATCCCGTGAACCGGCCGGTTCAACCGGCCGGGTCGACCGGGCCACAGGGGTGAACCGGCCCCTGACCGGTCCCCTCATCCCCCACCCCTTAAACCCCCTAGAAGAAGGGGGACGGGCCGGGTGGGACAGGGGTCGGTCGGGACGCGGGCTGGGGCGGGACAACTCGGTCCCCCTGCCACCCAAAGTTTGTGTCGCTCTTCAAGCAAAGAGTGTCGAGCTTCAATGTTTATTGGAGACATGGAACTTTCGAGGTTTATCATCTATGTGCAGCGGGTAGAGGAGGAAAATCTGAGGAAACGAGAAGAATACAAAAAACAGAAATCCAAGACCGGGAATGAGTCTGGGCAGCATAAAGGTTGCTCGAATCAGCGACAGTTTTAGAAATAGAAGGGGCATGCACCATCATCTGCTAGTGCACCTGCGCCTAGGGAAAGAGTTAAACATCATGGTATGAACTTTTGAGCTAAGCCTGTATATTCACATGGTAGTATGGCGCATGGAGGTAGTAAGCCTCATGCCTGCACCAAGTCTGGTAGAAATCACTCTGTTGTTTGTCACGAGGGCTTCACGGGTTGCTTCAAGTGTGATCATATCGGTCATTTCATGAGAGAGTGCCCAAAGAACAAGCAATGTGGTAGTAAAGGGGGCAACAAAGCTCAGTCTTCATCAGTTGCTCCACCAGTCATGGCTACACCTAGAGGAGCCACTTCTAGTACTAATGGAGAGTCAAACCATCTCTATGCAATCACTAGCCTCCAAGAGTAAGAGAAATCGCCACATGTTGTCATGGATATGATAAAAGTATTAACTTTTGATGTGTATGCATTATTAGACCCAGGAGCAAGTTTATATTTTGTAACTCCTTATGTTGAAAATCAATTTGAGATTATCTTGAGAAACTTTATTAACCTTTCTGTGTTTCTACCCCTGTTTGAGAGTCTATTCTAGAAGACAGAGACTATCATGATTGTCCTACTTCTATCAATCACAAGAACACCATAGATGATACGGTAGAGTTACACATGGTATATTTTCATGCCATTCTAGGTATTGACTGGCTTTATGCCTGTTATGCATCAATAGATTGTAAAACTCGAGTTGTCAAGTTTTAGAATGCAAATAAGTCAGTCATCGAGAGGGGTAGTAGTCAAGCAGTGCCTAAGGGTCGTTTCATTCGTACCTTAAGGCGAGGAAGTTAGTTTCAAAGGGTTGTATCTATTACTTAGTTCGAGTTAATGACTCAAGTGCTAATGTACCTTCCCTTCAGTCATTTCCTAAAGTAAGAGAGTTTTGAGAAGTCTTTCGTAATGATATACCCGGAGTCCCTCCTGAGAGAGAAATAGACTTCAGCATAGACATCATTCCAGATACTCGTCCTATCTCTATTCCGCCATATAGAATGGCACCAGCAGAGTGAGACGAGCTTAAGGAACAATTGAAAGATTTGTTAGACAAAGGCTTTATTCGACCAAGTGTCTCGCCTTGGGGCGCTCCGGTCTTATTTGTGAAAAATAAAGATGGTTCCCTTAGGATGTGCATCGACTACGATCAATTGAATAAGGTGAGCTTCATGAATAAATATCCTCTCCAAAGGGTAGATGATCCTTTTGATCAGCTTCAGGGTGCTTCATACTTCTCGAAATCGGATCTCAAATCACACTATCATCAGTTGAAAGTTGGGGAATATGATCTTCCAAAGACAACATTTAGAACCAGATATGGGCATTATGAGTTTTTAGTTATGTCCTTTGGTTTGACCAATGCGCCTGCAGCATTGATGGATCTTATGAACAGAGTCTTCAAAATTTATTTAGATCTGTTTGTCATTGTCTTCATTGATGACATACTTGTTTACTCAAGGAATGACGAAGATCGCGCTAGTCACCTCAGAATAGTCATGGACTTTTCAAGATAAGGAGTTATATGCCAAGTTTCCAAGTGTGAGTTTTGGCTCAAGTTTTGGCATTCTTGGGCCATAATGTTTTTGGTGATGGATTAGACTTGATACCCAAAAGATAGAAGCAGTTCAGAGCCTAGACCCACATCTAACAATATAAGGAGTTTCTTGGGTTTGGCTGGCTATTATAGGAGATTCATTGAAGGGTTTACATATATATCTCTCTTTGACCAAGCTAACTTAGAAGACAATCAAGTTTCAATGGTCTGAAGCTTGTGAAAAAGCTTTCAGGAGTTGAAAAAGAGATTCACTACCGCTCCGGTTTTGACCTTACCAGAGGGTACTCAAGGTTTTGTGTGTACTGTGATGCATCGAGAGTTTTTTTGGGTTGTGTGTTGATGCAGAATGGCAAGGTTATAGCTTATACCTCCAGACAGTTGAAGGTTCATGAGAAGAATTATTAAACTCATGACTCATAATTGGCTGCAGTAATTTTTGCTTTGAAGATATGGCGTCACTACTTGTACGGTGTTCATGTTGACATATTCACTGATCACAAAAGCCTCCAATACAAATTTATATTTTGGGGGTGAACAAATTATTATAGACAATTAACTTAAATATAAATATCATATTTCTTAACTTAATAAAGCTATAAAAGTTATTAATTTTTTAATATATTATTTTTTCATTAAATGGATATTAAATACTCACTATGCCCCTAATTACTTGTCCACTTTTGAATTGACACACCTATTAAAAAAATCATTATTGACATATATGACGACTCTGCCATTTTATCATATTAATTATGAAGTGGATGAATTAAATATTTAATATTTTCAAAAAGTTCTACCTTTTCTCAAAGTAATTATTTGAGGGTATAATATGAAATTTTTTTAGTCCTTTCTTGATTTGTCAAAATACACAAGTAATTAGGGACAACTATAAAAGAAAAAATGGACAAGTAAATAGGGACAAAGGGAGTAGGTCTTTTCGATAATCTTCCTTATTACTTTAATTAACTTTAATTTTTGATAAGTTATTAGTGTACATTGATTTTTTAGATTTTTAACGGTGTACGATATCATTTTTAGAAATCATACTAACAATACAAATATTTTTAATAACCACAATATCAATAATAAAAGTAATAAAGACAAACCAATATTCATATAAAAATTAATTGCATACATATTATAATTGAATGAAATAACAAACTAAAAAGGAATAAAACATAATAGAAAAACACATAAAATAAGGACAAAAAGTAAAGATATATGAAGAATCCTATGAGACAACTTATGCATTTAAAATACTAAAAGACATAGACTATCCATTGGACAACATAGACATACCAATCTCTACTAATTAAAACTGACAGATATTTGGTCCAAGATCCTTAGAAGTTATTTTTTTGGTTTGGAGCTTGAACATTAATGTTGTTGATATATGAATCATCAAAAAAAGACATAATACTATCATCATCCCAGTCGATTGATTCTGAAGAAGCTGACCTTTGTGGAAATCAAACAGAATTGTTCTGATAGTTATTCATTGGCATTAGTGCATCCCTTGCAGAGTTGTTCATTGAAGAGTCTTGTGGTATTACCGGAGCATTGGTTGGAGACTCCATTATTGGTGAATTCGTTGAAAAAGTCGTTATTGAAGGTGCTGGAGGAGCCATTATAGGGGCCCTTCTAAGATCCATTTGTTGATGTGTAGAAGAATGCATCTGCGGAACCAATGGACGAAATAATTCTGCTGAAAATAATGAATAAGGAGAAATCCATGAGGGATCCACAAAAGGAACCATTTGAGGAGGATTCACTGGATAAAATAAATTCTGGGAGCATTTCAGCAGAAGGAGATGAAGGAATTATTAGTGGAGCCACTTTATCCTCTATTATTTGAGCCACTTCAGGGACCATTAGAGGAGATCTTGGACCCTCGCAGTTGGTTCCACTAGAAACTATCGATGGATAAACCAAAGGAACTTTTGATACTGGAGAATCACTAGAAATTGATTGAGAGGCATACAAAGTAGAACCCTCTTCATCAGTTTTAATTTTTAGTTTGCGAAACATTTCCAAGTTTCTTTTCATGGAATAAATTAGATCATTAAGATCATTACCATTTATGTCATTGGAAATCTTTTTTCCTCTTAGCACTTCATGCATCATATTTGTCTTTTCTTTGATATCGTTTTCTTTCTGTAGCTTGTATAATTGGTCTTTCTTCTTATCTATAATTTTCTTGATAAACTCTTCTGTCGTCATCATGTGTTTTGACTGAGCGGATGGTGAAAGTGCCTTAAACTTATTAAAAGTGTCTACTGCAGCTTGATAATTTGGATATACCACAGGTTCTGAGTGGTACTCACTATATCTGAAGTTAGCTACTTCACAATCACAAAGAATACTAAGTTCTTGAGCCTTTTTAAAGGCTACTTTTTGTCTCTTCTTATATGTGGCTCTCCTTTGAGTATCATTTTCAATCTTACCTTTTCTTCTTGGCATTGTTAATGTGGAAGAAGAGGAAAATTTATGTTTGTGTGGATGTGTATCAAAAACCTTTGTTGTTTGTTTCCTTGCCTAGGATAGACTCCATTTTATAGGGAAAATTTAGATTCTATGTATCTTTGAATATTTTAACTTACAGAATTACTAGTTGTTTCTAATAATTATTTTTGACTAAAACTAAATAAGGATGGATTACATACCAAGTTTGATGTTATAATTTTAAAATATATGTAATTTATATATCTGGTCTTATCTTGACCAACCTTTATGGGTCAAACTTTTATAGGAGAATAATTTAGTGTGGCTTAAATTTTCAGTAAGTAGAATCCACCAAATATGGTCATAGAGTAATGAAAATGCATTTGCTTACTCATTTAAGTTATAAGTTCTAAAAAAATATATTTTAATTTTGATATTTGTACAAAGTAAAAGATTAAAACAATCAGACATTTAAATGACTGGGAATTTTGAAATATCAATTTCAATAATATTTCAACGTGCATAAAAACGATAAAGTTAATTGTTATATCAAAAAGAAATTCAAACATTTAATAAATTTTAAATTGTGATTTGTGTAAGATTATAGTTATTGTAACTATTATATAACATATTATAATTTTCTATATTTAGAAAAAATGCATATTTAATATAAATATAACATTGCTTTTCAATTTATTAAAATTTAAATATTTCTTAAATTTGCTTTTTGTTACGGTACGATACTCATCGAGAAGTAACTCAACTTATTATCAAAAAAATCTAAATTATTTTGAGGCAAATCAATATAAATTGATTGTACAAAAAACTAATCGAAATGATATGTTTACGCATATTGTAGAAGGATTTTTTTATTCATTTAAGGAATGTACTCAAAACAAGTATTGTTAGTTGCATATTGCCTTAATAAATCTTTATTAAATAAAAATAGATATTTTACTGTGATGAGACTTATTCATTAAGGTAAGTAAGTTAAACTATAACAATCTAGGGATTCATATTTAAGTTCCATATGATTTTTTAGCTAATGCATATATGTAAAAGTAAAAAAAAAGATATAATAAATTGATTGAGTTTTTATTATAGTTTTGGCACATTAAATTTAACGGAAAATGCACAAGTACCCCCGTCCCCCAAACCTATGCCCGAAATCCCATAGATACACTTATATTATACTAAGGTCCTATTACCCCCCTGAACTTATTTTATAAAAAGAATTCTACCCATTTTCGGCCTACGTGGCACTAGCTTGAAAAAAAATGACAACACATGCTAGGCCCACAAGATAGTGTCACGTAGGCTGAAAAGGGATAAAAAAGTTATTCATAAAATAAGTTCAGGGGGGTTAGGACCTTAGTATAGTATAAGTGTGTCTCTGAAATTTCGGGCATTGGTTGGGGGCTACTTGTGCATTTTCCCCTAAATTTAATGTTAAAAGGTCACAATTTAAACTTACTTACTGAATTTGTTTTTCGAAATAACATTTAGTGTCAATCATTTAAGTTTCGCTATCAAAAATTAATTCACTTTTAGTTAATGCTAGATTTAATGTCTTTATCCACATTATATTGTGTTCATCATCTCGCTTTTTGCTTTTTACATAACTAATTTTGGAAGCATGTCTTGCACGTTTGACCTCTATTATGATGTAATATTTATATAGGCCTAACTCATGTAAATAAAAAATTGTAATATCAACTTAATCAACCATATGCATACAGAATGAAAATGGTTAAACTAAGAAATATATTAATTAGAATAAGAATGAATAATCAATAAATAAAAAATTACATACGAATTATAAGATGATAAAATACAAAAGTATAGTGGACTAAGATTTTATGTCCAGTTTATTAAGGAAGAAATTGTGTACATCAAAAGTTGTGAGTGAATGCAAAAGTGATGGAGAAAAAAGTTAAATTTAGCTGATTTTGTAGATGGATATGGTTTTGCTGACGTAATGGAATAAAAATATTGTGATAAACGTACCTCCTATTTTTTTTCTAAAAGATGAAGAATGAAAAATGAATGAGGAAGAACATAAGAATTATTATAGAAATGTATTGGAAAACATAAAAGAAAAGACATTTATTTCATAAGAAATAAAAGAGGAAATCAATTCAAATGAATATAAAAGGGTAAAAGGTAGAAGTACCCCCTAGGCTATGACCCAAATCTCAGAGACATACCTTAACTAAACTAAGGTCATATTACCTCCCTGAACTCATTTTATAAATAATTTTGTACACCTTTTTGGTTTACGTGGTATCAATGTATTTCTCGCGTGCCTCAATTGCGTGGAGTCACATAGTGTGCCACGTAGGCCAAAGGTGCACAAAATTATATATAAAATTAGTTCGGGATGGTAATAGGACCTTACTTTAATTAATGTGTATCTCTGAGATTTCGGTCATAGCCTAGGGTATGTATGCCTTCTCTCATATAAAAGAATGATTTGCATATTCATCTACTGTGGCTATACAACTCCCATTTTCCTATTGGTTTGTATTTATTGTTTTGTATTTACCAAATCAATTGATATAGTTTTCTCAATGCATATTTGATCTTTTGTATCAATACCACTAGAAAAGAAGTTTCCAGTCTACGTAACAAGCCTATTATCTGTAGAACTTTCTACGGACCATTCTGATCAACCTTATACCAAGTAATGAAACCTTAAAAATCATCCAAGTTCGGCGAGACCTTTATATGGGTTGTAGGACTTCCTACTATCAATAGACCCAAACTATAGAACTCAAATTTAACCACAAAATGTCACTAAGTCTAGAACCTTTCTAAGTGTCCTTCCTACCAGTAAAACATTCAACGGACCGTCCTGGTCAATCGTCGCACGAGTTACTAGGACTTGTAATTTTCCAAAACTTGACCCACTTCCTACGGATGCACTCTATGATATGTAGAAGCATCTACGATCTATAGAATGATTCCATAGAACACAACCAGTAGCTAAAAAGGTGAAACCTTTCCTTTTCCCAAATTCCGAGGTGTTACACTTGGTCATGCATTACCACATTCACATTAATTAATGTTCCTCATACTCTATACATTCAAAGTATTGAAACATATATCTATTGTACATATATTGTCTCACGATAGATGATACGATGTTATTCCATCCAACTGTGCCTAGTTGGATTGCTCCGTTTTCTTTTGGGATTGGTCAGTTCTGATGATTCAAGGGAACATCCATTATTAGTCTTCATTAATAGTCACATCTATGTTATAGAGGTTTGTTAGATTTAACATGTATTCCACATTATTTTTAGGTTGTGTTAAGATTTTCTTATGTTGTGACTTAATTTTGAGATTACACTTACCTTTATGATTCATTTCATATTGTCATATTTCTTGTCATTGTGTCACACTTATGTCAAGTGGCTTATTTAGGGTCTCTCGGGGTCCTATTCACTACGTCATGTCTAGGGGATAGCTTGAGTGGTGACAATGTGACTCTCCCTGGAGTATCATTTTCATTATACACAAGCTTCACTTTTCTTCTTGGCATACCTAATGAGGAGGAAGAGGAAAATTGTGTTTGTTTGGATGGGTATCAAAAGACTTTGTTATTGTAAGAGTGTATTACATTTGATGTTATGATCTTAAAATGTATGTAGTTTATGGATATTTTTTTATTTTAGACAAATTTTGATGAGTTAATTTTTTTAAAAGAATAATTTTGTGTGGCTTATATTTAAATATAAGTAGGATCCATCAAATATGGTAATAGAGTAATGAAAATTTATTTGCTTACTCATTTAAATCTTAAAGTGAAGAGTGTAGGGTGCGTCCCACTCTAGCAGGTCTATGATTAATACTAGTTCAGATATTTTTGTAGTGGCACAACAACTTATGACCCTGTAAGCTTTTTGTTATATATGCTACTTACTATTTTCTCCAATTTTGAAGAAAATCATATTTAGCAGAAGGGAAAAGACTCAAACACGTCATTGAATTTTTAGAAAAAGGCTCATTTGTTAGAATTTTGGCTCATCGATGCCATTGCTTTTAAAGGAAAGACTCATCCGCGCCATTTTCTTAACTCTGATTTTGCAAAATCACTTTTTACAGCCCCGAACAAGGTTAGCACTTTTCAATTAGAGTTTTTGGATCAAATGTACACTTTTTTGCTTCTTTTTCTTTAAGAGCACCAAGAACACGTGAAGACATAAACAACTCTCAAATTTAGAACATCTTCAATTCTATACGAAATCATAAATTTGGCTACATCATTAATTTATTTTTAAAAAAAACTAAAACTATAAAATCATTTGTAGAGTTTAAAAAATTCATCCGTATTAAAAAAAGATCCAAAAAATGAAAATCAACCCCAAAATTTTAAAATCTTGCTTTGGTTCGTGTTTTTGTAGTTGTTTTTTTACATTAGATCTTTGTCACCTAGTGTTTTTTTGAGTCTATGTTTAAAATTTAAAATGATTTGAAGTTGTTGAGAAAATTCTACCGTTAAAGAATATTGAAATTTTGGAACTTTGAAGAAATTTTAAGTGGGTCTTGTTGAGTTAGTTTGAATTCAAGTTTAAAAGATATTTAGTTTTGGTATCTAGGTCGGAGGAAAACTACTCTTGACATTTGAAGCGATTTCGTGAAGAATTAAACAAGTTTGAAATTCAGTAATTGTTAATGTTCTTACGGAAGTAGAAGAGCACAATGTACATTTGATCCAAAAATACCAATTGAAAAATGTTAAACATTATTTGGGTTTCAAAAATGCTTTTGCAAAATCGGAGTTACCAAAACTATATGGATGAGCTTTTTCTTTAATAACAAAGGCATAGGTGAGCCAAACCAAACAATGAAAGATACTTTTGTAAATAAATATTTTTATACAATGCATACTATTTCTAATTCACCAAACCAAACAATGCATAAAAACTAATATATGCATTACTAATACAAAGTATAAATAATATCATGTTAATGCACGCATTAAATCCTTTGCATCACTAATATCATGAATTTCTAGGTATTAGTAATACACAATAGAGTGTACAACTAATGCAAACATTAGTTATGCATACCATGAAAAATGCACCAAAAAAAAGGATTACTAATACATATAATAAATGCATGCATTATTTTTGCTAATACACTCTACCAAACGACCCTTACACTCAGCAAAGTTTGATTACTAACCCTTCTAAGAATCGATAATGAGTTATCTTAAAATTTTATTTTATAAATAATTACATTATAAAAGAATTCACCTCAGCTTAACAATTAAGAAAATAGTTTTTAAAAATTCATAGTTACACCACTGATGATATCATAAGATGTCTCAAATGTATCTAGTCAAATCAGTATTGTAATATCTAGTAAATTATAATAGCCACGAATAAGCTAAGAAACTTAAATTTATCATTTTTGAAAAGAATAGAAACATCTGAAAAATCTCCCAAGTGTAAAAAGTGAGTATTGACCATTTTCAAATGGCCATAACTTCTAGCTCAGGATGATTTAGAGTTAGTTCTTTATATGATTGGAAATCCCTTGGAGATATCTTTCCAACACCGCCAAGTTTACGGATATTCCTTATCGTGTGAGGGAGATATACCTATCGGAAGTTGGGTTGTTGGATTAAGGATAATCCAATCCGGATTTGGGAAGGGCAAAGTTTTTTTTTCCTTACCCAATTATTTTTTCATTTTTGGGTAATAAATTGGGCTCTAAAATGATCCTATTCAGTTCAGGCTTTTAGAAAACAAGTTAGGGTTTTGAGAAAAGAGGAGAAAGGAGAAGAGGAAGCAATAACGTTCAAGATCGTCCAAGTTCAGCTTGTGGAATTCGTCAAGGGTTATCCCTATTAAGGATGTGGGATCTTTCATGTTGGGTTAATTCACCCGCACACCAATTTATTTTAATTTAGTAATCTTTGAGTTGATTTCATGCTAGAAGTTAAGTTCTTGAAGAAAAGTTTTTAGTTCTTGTTGATTGAGTTGTTGGCTGCCATTGTTGGTTGAATTCTTGTTCCTCCGGGTTATTTTTTAATTGAATTTGGTGGATATTAAGAGTACCACTAGTCCCATGTGTTTTATGAAATAACTAGGAAGGTTTGGAGGGTTTGGAGATGAAGAAAGAATTGAAAATTTTGTTAGACACACCTGGGTAGGGGCAGGCGCCGCACTCCTACAGTGCGCCAGCAACTGCCCTCAGCCAACCAAGGCCCGGCGCGGCGTGTGATACACTTAAATTACACCTCTCTAAAGAAGTATAAGCAGTCGTAATTAACTAGAGAACCCAACTAGTAGGTTGGGGTCGATCCCATGAAGAAAATGATTTAGACTTAACTTCAATGTACAATTATATCTATTTTGCCAAGGTCTTTCTGAAAACAAGTAATTAAAGGGGGGTTTTGTGAAATAAATTTCTTTAACACTTCTAAGTTAACAAGTAAGCAAAAATAAAAAGTTACTTTTTATCAAGTTGTGAGACTAACTAGGGTATATGTGTTCCCCATAGGTTCATAACGTCGTATTCCTAGCAATAGCAATTCTTCCCTAGTCTTTTGCATGTAAAGTGATAAGTTATGTATCTCTAAATCCTTGGTCCGTCATCTAAAAAATTCCACCCCGTACCTTGGTCTGTCTACGTGTGTATAAGCTATTAACCCTTATCTTTACGTCATATTAGACATCATAATCGATGTATGATTTAGTTATTACTTCAAACCAATCGACACTAGCCTATTAGATAGTATCCCACAAAATTTATGTTGATAATTCTTTTGCTATTACTACCTCATTGGTCCGGCAAATAGCAACAAGACGAGTTTTAACGTTGGCCACCGTTAAAAAGACTTCTAAGCGAAAGAATTATCAATACATGCAAGAACCTATTTTAGAATTGCTTATTTGCTAGGTTTACTTTGTTAATTACCCATGGTTCGCACAACCCTAGTTGTGGATTAGTTACCCATGTCAGCAAGATCAAAATTCATAATGTTTAATGAAGAAATCATGAACTTACTTCAACAATAAGAATAAACCCAGAAAATCAACTTGAAATTGCAAGATAAATCTTCAAACCAAATCCGAAAGTTGAATTATTGCAAAAGTTTGCAAAAATCAATCTCCAAAACAAAAACAAGAACAATACTAATAAGGTCTAACCCCCAAAACGAGGTTTTAATCTCTATTTATAGAAAACATTGTCCTAAATTAATAGGAATTAAAAAAGGAAAGTTTGTTCAAAAAGCGGCATTGATCGACGACCCCTACTGACGGACCGTCCATGGAACGACGGTCCGTCCACTGCCTTCGTCAGTCCAGACTTAGAATAGTTTTCTCTTCTTCAGATGTCACCTTTTCTGAATCAATCGAGGGACCAACAGCACGGTCTGTCGATGCACCTACTGTCTGTTGATGCCCTCCGTCGCTCTATACATAGAATTTCTCCAACTTCGGGTAATGGAACTATTGCTGATCAAATCAACAGTTTGCCATTACGGTCCGTCGATCAATGCCATAAATATAAGGAGTTTCTTGGGTTTGGCTGGCTATTATAGGAGATTC
>CM040629.1:87229783-87248562 GCA_022817965.1 Solanum lycopersicoides | reverse complement strand
GTTTTTAGTTATGTCCTTTGGTTTGACAATGCGCCTGCAGCATTGATGGATCTTATGAACAGAGTCTTCAAAATTTATTTAGATCTGTTTGTCATTGTCTTCATTGATGACATACTTGTTTACTCAAGGAATGACGAAGATCGCGCTAGTCACCTCAGAATAGTCATGTGGACTTTTCAAGATAAAGAGTTATATGTCAAGCTTTCCAAGTGTGAGTTTTGGCTCAAGTTTGTGGCATTCTTGGGCCATAATGTTTTATGGTGATGGGATTATACTTGATACCCAAAAGATAGAAGCAGTTCATAGCTGGCCTAGACCCACATCTCCAATAAATATAAGGAGTTTCTTGGGTTTGGCTGGCTATTATAGGAGATTCATTGAAGGGTTTACATATATATCGTCTCTTTGACCAAGCTAACTTAGAATACAATCAAGTTTCAATGGTATGAAGCTTGTGAAAAAAGCTTTCAGGAGTTGAAAAAGAGATTCACTACCGCTCCGGTTTTGACCTTACCAGAGGGTACTCAAGGTTTTGTTGTACTGTGATGCATCGAGTTTTTTTGGGTTGTGTGTTGATGAAGAATGGCAAGGTTATAGCTTATACCTCCAGACAGTTGAAGGTTCATGAGAAGAATTATTAAACTCATGACTCATAATTGGCTGCAGTAATTTTTGCTTTGAAGATATGGCGTCACTACTTGTACGGTGTTCATGTTGACATATTCACTGATCACAAAAGCCTCCAATACAAATTTATATTTTGGGAGTGAACAAATTATTATAGACAATTAACTTAAATATAAATATCATATTTCTTAACTTAATAAAGCTATAAAAGTTATTAATTTTTTAATATATTATTTTTTCATTAAATGGATATTAAATACTCACTATGCCCCTAATTACTTGTCCACTTTTGAATTGACACACCTATTAAAAAAATCATTATTGACAATATAGTGACTCTGCCATTTTATCATATTAATTATGAAGTGGATGAATTAAATATTTAATATTTTCAAAAAGTTCTACCTTTTTCAAAGTAATTATTTGAGGGTATAATATGAAATTTTTTTAGTCCTTTCTTGATTTGTCAAAATACACAAGTAATTAGGGACAACTATAAAAGAAAAAATGGACAAGTAAATAGGGACAAAGGGAGTAGGTCTTTTCGATAATCTTCCTTATTACTTTAATTAACTTTAATTTTTGATAAGTTATTAGTGTACATTGATTTTTTAGATTTTTAACGGTGTACGATATCATTTTTAGAAATCATACTAACAATACAAATAATTTTAATAACCACAATATCAATAATAAAAGTAATAAAGACAAACCAATATTCATATAAAAATTAATTGCATACATATTATAATTGAATGAAAATAACAAACTAAAAAGGAATAAAACATAATAGAAAAACAAATAAAATAAGGACAAAAAGTAAAGATATATGAAGAATCCTATGAGACAACTTATGCATTTAAAATACTAAAAGACATAGACTATCCATTGGACAACATAGACATACCAATCTCTACTAATTAAAACTGACAGATATTTGGTCCAAGATCCTTAGAAGTTATTTTTTTGGTTTGGAGCTTGAACATTAATGTTGTTGATATATGAATCATCAAAAAAAGACATAATACTATCATCATCCCAGTCGATTGATTCTGAAGAAGCTAACCTTTGTGGAAATCCAACAGAATTGTTCTGATAGTTATTAATTGGCATTAGTGCATCCATTGTAGAGTTGTTCATTGAAGAGTCTTGTGGTATTATCGGAGCAGCGGTTGGAGACTCCATTATTGGTGAATTCGTTGAAAAAGTCGTTATTGAAGGTGTTGGAGGAGCCATTATAGGGGCCCTTCTAAGATCCATTTGTTGATGTGTAGAAGAATGCATCTGCGGAACCAATGGAGGAAATAATTCTGCTGAAAATAATGAATAAGGAGAAATCCATGAGGGGTCCACAAAAGGAACCATTTGAGGAGGATTCACTGGATAAAATAATTCTTGAAGCATTTCAGCAGAAGGAGATGAAGGAATTATTAGTGGAGCCACTTTATCCTCTATTATTTGAGCCACTTCAGGGACCATTAGAGGAGATCTTGGACCCTCGCAGTTGGTTCCACTAGAAACTATCGATGGATAAACCAAAGGAACTTTTGATACTGGAGAATCACTAGAAATTGGTTGAGAGGCATACAAAGTAGAACCCTCTTCATCAGCTTTAATTTTTAGTTTGCGAAACATTTCCAAGTTTCTTTTCATGGAATAAATTAGATCATTAAGATCATTACCATTTATGTGATTGGAAATCTTTTTTCCTCTTAGCACTTCATGCATCATATTTGTCTTTTCTTTGATATCGTTTTCTTTCTGTAGCTTGTTTAATTGGTCTTTCTTCTTATCTATAATTTTCTTGATAAACTCTTCTGTCGTCATCATGTGTTTTGACTGAGCGGATGGTGAAAGTGCCTTAAACTTATTAAAAGTGTCTACTGCAGCTTGATAATTTGGATATACCACAGGTTCTGAGTGGTACTCACTATATCTGAAGTTAGCTACTTCACAATCACAAAGAATACTAAGTTCTTGAGCCTTTTTAAAGGCTACTTTTTGTCTCTTCTTATATGTGGCTCTCCTTTGAGTATCATTTTCAATCTTACCTTTTCTTCTTGGCATTGTTAATGTGGAAGAAGAGGAAAATTTATGTTTGTGTGGATGTGTATCAAAAACCTTTGTTGTTTGTTTCCTTGCCTAGGATAGACTCCATTTTATAAGGAAAATTTATATTCTATGTATCTTTGAATATTTTAACTTACAGAATTACTAGTTGTTTCAAATAATTATTTTAGACTAAAACTAAATAAGGATGGATTACATACCAAGTTTGATGTTATAATTTTAAAATATATGTAATTTATATATCTGGTCTTATCTTGACCAACCTTTATGAGTCAAACTTTTATAGGAGAATAATTTAGTGTGGCTTAAATTTTCAGTAAGTAGAATCCACCGAATATGGTCATAGAGTAATGAAAATGCATTTGCTTACTCATTTAAGTTATAAGTTCTAAAAAAATATATTTTAATTTTGATATTTGTACCAAGTAAAAGATTAAAACAATCAGACATTTAAATGACTGGGAATTTTGAAATATCAATTTCAATAATATTTCAACGTGCATAAAAACGATAAAGTTAATTGTTATATCAAAAGAAATTCAAACATTTAATAAATTTTAAATTGTGATTTGTGTAAGATTATAGTTATTGTAACTATTATATAACATATTATAATTTTCTATATTTAAAAAATGCATATTTAATATAAATATAACATTGCTTTTCAATTTATTAAAATTTAAATATTTCTTAAATTTGCTTTTTGTTTCGGTACGATACTCATCGAGAAGTAACTCAACTTATTATAAAAAATCTAAATTTTTTGAGGCAAATCAATATAAATTGATTGCACAAAAAACTAATCGAAATGATATGTTTACGCATATTGTAGAAGGATTTTTTTATTCATTTAAGGAATGTACTCAAAACAATTGTTAGTTGCATATTGTCTTAATAAATCTTTATTAAATAAAAATAGATATTTTACTGTGATGAGACTTATTCATTAAGGTAAGTAAGTTAAACTATAACAATCTAGGGATTCATATTTAAGTTCCATCTGATTTTTTAGCTAATGCATATATGTAAAAGTAAAAAAAAAGATATAATAAATTGATTGAGTTTTTATTATAGTTTTGGCACATTAAATTTAACGGAAAATGCACAAGTACCCCCGTCCCCCAAACCTATGCCCGAAATCCCACAGATACACTTATATTATACTAAGGTCCTATTACCCCTGAACTTATTTTATAAAAAAATTCTACCCATTTTCGGCCTACGTGGCACTAGCTTGAAAAATAGCTTGAAAAAAAATGACAACACATGCTAGGCCCACAAGATAGTGTCACGTAGGCTGAAAAGGGTAAAAAAGTTATTCATAAAATAAGTTCAGGGGGTTAGGACCTTAGTATAGTATAAGTGTGTCTCTGAAATTTCGGGCATTGGTTGGGGGCTACTTGTGCATTTTCCCCTAAATTTAATGTTAAAAGGTCACAATTTAAACTTACTTAGTGAATTTGTTTTTCGAAATAACATTTAGTGTCAATCATTTAAGTTTCGCTATCAAAAATATTTTCACTTTTAGTTAATGCTAGATTTAATGTCTTTATCCACATTATATTGTGTTCATCATCTCGCTTTTTGCTTTTTACATAACTAATTTTGGAAGCATGTCTTGCACGTTTGACCTCTATTATGATGTAATATTTATATAGGCCTAACTCATGTAAATAAAAAATTGTAATATCAACTTAATCAACCATATGCATACAAAATGAAAATGGTTAAACTAAGAAATGTATTAATTAGAATAAGAATGAATAATCAATAAATAAAAAATTACATACGAATTATAAGATGATAAAATACAAAAGTATAGTGGACTAAGATTTTATGTCCAGTTTATTAAGGAAGAAATTGTGTACATTAAAAGTTGTGAGTGAATGCAAAAGTGATGGAGAAAAAAGTTAAATTTAGCTGATTTTGTAGATGGATATGGTTTTGCTGACGTAATGGAATAAAATATATTGTGATAAACGTACCTCCTATTTTTTTTCTAAAAGATGAAGAATGAAAAATGAATGAGGAAGAACATAAGAATTATTATAGAAATGTATTGGAAAACATAAAAGAAAAGACATTTATTTCATAAGAAATAAAAGAGGAAATCAATTCAAATGAATATAAAAGGGTAAAAGGTAGAAGTACCCCCTAGGCTATGACCCAAATCTCAGAGACATACCTTAACTAAACTAAGGTCATATTACCCCCCTGAACTCATTTTATAAATAATTTTGTACACCTTTTTGGTTTACGTGGTATCAAAGTATTTCTCGCGTGCCTCAATTGCGTGGAGTCACATAGTGTGCCACGTAGGCCAAAGGTGCACAAAATTATATATAAAATTAGTTCGGGATGGTAATAGGACCTTACTTTAATTAATGTGTATCTCTGAGATTTCGGTCATAGCCTAGGGGTATGTATGTCTTCTCTCATATAAAAGAATGATTTGCATATTCATCTACTGTGGCTATACAACTCCCATTTTCCTATTGGTTTGTATTTATTGTTTTGTATTTACCAAATCAATTGATATAGTTTTCTCAATGCATATTTGATCTTTTGTATCAATACCACTAGAAAAGAAGTTTCCAGTCTACGTAACAAGCCTATTATCTGTAGAACTTTCTACGGACCATTCTGATCAACCTATACCAAGTAATGAAACCTTAAAAATCATCCAAGTTCGGCGAGACCTTTATATGGGTTGTAGGACTTCCTACTATCAATAGACCCAAACTATAGAACTCAAATTTAACCACAAAATGTCACTAAGTCTAGAACCTTTCTAAGTGTCCTTCCTACAGTAAAACATTCAACGGACCGTCCTGGTCAATCGTCGCACGAGTTACTAGGACTTGTAATTTTCCAAAACTTGACCCACTTCCTACGGATGCACTCTATGATATGTAGAAGCATCTACGATCTATAGAATGATTCCATAGAACACAACCAGTAGCTAAAAAGGTGAAACCTTTCCTTTTCCCAAATTCCGAGGTGTTACACTTGGTCATGCATTACCACATTCACATTAATTAATGTTCCTCATACTCTATACATTCAAAGTATTGAAACATATATCTATTGTACATAGATTGTCTCACGATAGATGATACGATGTTATTCCATCCAACTGTGCCTAGTTGGATTGCTCCGTTTTCTTTTGGGATTGGTCAGTTCTGATGATTCAAGGGAACATCCATTATTAGTCTTCATTAATAGTCACATCTATGTTATAGAGGTTTGTTAGATTTAACATGTATTCCACATTATTTTTAGGTTGTGTTAAGATTTTCTTATGTTGTGACTTAATTTGAGATTACACTTACCTTTATGATTCATTTCATATTGTCATATTTCTTATCATTGTGTCACACTTATGTCAAGTGGCTTATTTAGGGTCTCTCGGGGTCCTATTCACTACGTCATGTCTAGGGGATAGCTTGAGTGGTGACAATGTGACTCTCCTTGGAGTATCATTTTCATTATACACAAGCTTCACTTTTCTTCTTGGCATACCTAATGAGGAGGAAGAGGAAAATTGTGTTTGTTTGGATGGGCATCAAAAGACTTTGTTATTGTAAGAGTGTATTACATTTGATGTTATGATCTTAAAATGTATGTAGTTTATGGATATTTTTTTATTTTAGACAAATTTTGATGAGTTAATTTTTTTAAAAGAATAATTTTGTGTGGCTTATATTTAAATATAAGTAGGATCCATCAATTATGGTAATAGAGTAATGAAAATTTATTTGCTTACTCATTTAAATCATAAAGTGAAGAGTGTAGGGTGCGTCCCACTCTAGCAGGTCTATGATTAATACTAGTTCAGATATTTTTGTAGTGGCACAACAACTTATGACCCTGTAAGCTTTTTGTTATATATGCTACTTACTATTTTCTCCAATTTTGAAGAAAATCATATTTAGCAGAAGGGAAAAGACTCAAACACGTCATTGAATTTTTAGAAAAAGGCTCATTTGTTAGAATTTTGGCTCATCGATGCCATTGCTTTTAAAGGAAAGACTCATCCGCGCCATTTTCTTAACTCTGATTTTGCAAAATCACTTTTTACAGCCCCGAACAAGGTTAGCACTTTTCAATTAGAGTTTTTGGATCAAATGTACACTTTTTTGCTTCTTTTTCTTTAAGAGCACCAAGAACACGTGAAGACATAAACAACTCTCAAATTTAGAACATCTTCAATTCTATACGAAATCATAAATTTGGCTACATCATTAATTTATTTTTAAAAAAAACTAAAACTATAAAATCATTTGTAGAGTTTAAAAAATTCATCCGTATTAAAAAAAGATCCAAAAAATGAAAATCAACCCCAAAATTTTAAAATCTTGCTTTGGTTCGTGTTTTTGTAGTTGTTTTTTTACATTAGATCTTTGTCACCTAGTGTTTTTTTGAGTCTATGTTTAAAATTTAAAATGATTTGAAGTTGTTGAGAAAATTCTACCGTTAAAGAATGTTGAAATTTTGGAACTTTGAAGAAATTTTAAGTGGGTCTTGTTGAGTTAGTTTGAATTCAAGTTTAAAAGATATTTAGTTTTGGTATCTAGGTCGGAGGAAAACTACTCTTGACATTTGAAGTGATTTCGTGAAGAATTAAACAAGTTTGAAATTCAGTAATTGTTAATGTTCTTACGGAAGTAGAAGAGACACAATGTACATTTGATCCAAAAATACCAATTGAAAAATGTTAAACATTATTTGGGTTTCAAAAATGCTTTTGCAAAATCGGAGTTACCAAAACTATATGGATGAGCTTTTTCTTTAATAACAAAGGCATAGGTGAGCCAACCAAACAATGAAAGATACTTTTGTAAATAAATATTTTTATACAATGCATACTATTTCTAATTCACCAAACCAAACAATGTATAAAAACTAATATATGCATTACTAATACAAAGTATAAATAATATCATGTTAATGCACGCATTAAATCCTTTGCATCACTAATATCATGAATTTCTAGGTATTAGTAATACACAATAGAGTGTACAACTAATGCAAACATTAGTTATGCATACCATGAAAAATGCACCAAAAAAAAGGATTACTAATACATATAATAAATGCATGAATTATTTTTGCTAATACACTATACCAAACGACTCTTACACTCAGCAAAGTTTGATTACTAACCCTTCTAAGAATCGATAATGAGTTATCTTAAAATTTTATTTTATAAATAATTACATTATAAAAGAATTCACCTCATCTTAACAATTAAGAATATAGTTTTTAAAAATTCTTAGTTACACCACTGATGATATCATAAGATGTCTCAAATGTATCTAGTCAAATCAGTATTGTAATATCTCGTAAATTATAATAGCCAAGAATAAGCTAAGAAACTTAAATTTATCATTTTTGAAAAGAATAGAAAAATCTGAAAAATCTCCTAAGTGAAAAGTGAGTATTGACCATTTTCAAATGGCCATAACTTCTAGCTCAGGATGATTTATAGTTAGTTCTTTATATGATTGGAAATTCCCTGGAGATATCTTTCCAACCCCGCCAAGTTTACGCATTTTCGTTATCGTGTGAGGGAGATATACCTATCGGAAGTTGGGTTGTTGGATTAAGGATAATCCAATCCGGATTTGGGAAGGGCAAAGTTTTTTTTTCCTTACCCAATTATTTTTTCATTTTTGGGTAATAAATTGGGCTCTAAAATGATCCTATTCAGTTCAGGCTTTTAGAAAACAAGTTAGGGTTTTGAGAAAAGAGGAGAAAGGAGAAGAGGAAGCAATAACGTTCAAGATCGTCCAAGTTCAGCTTGTGGAATTCGTCAAGGGTTATCCCTATTAAGGATGTGGGATCTTTCATGTTGGGTTAATTCACCCGCACACCAATTTATTTTAATTTAGTAATCTTTGAGTTGATTTCATGCTAGAAGTTAAGTTCTTGAAGAAAAGTTTTTAGTTCTTGTTGATTGAGTTGTTGGCTGCCATTGTTGGTTGAATTCTTGTTCCTCCGGGTTATTTTTTAATTGAATTTGGTGGATATTAAGAGTACCACTAGTCCCATGTGTTTTATGAAATAACTAGGAAGGTTTGGAGGGTTTGGAGATGAAGAAAGAATTGAAAATTTTGTTAGACACACCTGGGTAGGGGCAGGCGCCGCACTCCTACAGTGCGCCAGCAACTGCCCTCAGCCAACCAAGGCCCGGCGCGGCGTGTGATACACTTAAATTACACCTCTCTAAAGAAGTATAAGCAGTCGTAATTAACTAGAGAACCCAACTAGTAGGTTGGGGTCGATCCCATGAAGAAAATGATTTAGACTTAACTTCAATGTACAATTATATCTATTTTTGCCAAGGTCTTTCTGAAAACAAGTAATTAAAGGGGGGTTTTGTGAAATAAATTTCTTTAACACTTCTAAGTTAACAAGTAAGCAAAAATAAAAAGTTACTTTTTATCAAGTTGTGAGACTAACTAGGGTATATGTGTTCCCCATAGGTTCATAACGTCGTATTCCTAGCAATAGCAATTCTTCCCTAGTCTTTTGCATGTAAAGTGATAAGTTATGTATCTCTAAATCCTTGGTCCGTCATCTAAAAAATTCCACCCCGTACCTTGGTCTGTCTACGTGTGTATAAGCTATTAACCCTTATCTTTACGTCATATTAGACATCATAATCGATGTATGATTTAGTTATTACTTCAAACCAATCGACACTAGCCTATTAGATAGTATCCCACAAAATTTATGTTGATAATTCTTTTGCTATTACTACCTCATTGGTCCGGCAAATAGCAACAAGACGAGTTTTAACGTTGGCCACCGTTAAAAAGACTTCTAAGCGAAAGAATTATCAATACATGCAAGAACCTATTTTAGAATTGCTTATTTGCTAGGTTTACTTTGTTAATTACCCATGGTTCGCACAACCCTAGTTGTGGATCTAGTTACCCATGTCAGCAAGATCAAAATTCATAATGTTTAATGAAGAAATCATGAACTTACTTCAACAATAAGAATAAACCCAGAAAATCAACTTGAAATTGCAAGATAAATCTTCAAACCAAATCCGAAAGTTGAATTATTGCAAAAGTTTGCAAAAATCAATCTCCAAAACAAAAACAAGAACAATACTAATAAGGTCTAACCCCCAAAACGAGGTTTTAATCTCTATTTATAGAAAACATTGTCCTAAATTAATAGGAATTAAATAAAGGAAAGTTTGTTCAAAAAGCGGCATTGATCGACGACCCCTACTGACGGACCGTCCATGGAACGACGGTCCGTCCACTGCCTTCGTCAGTCCAGACTTAGAATAGTTTTCTCTTCTTCAGATGTCACCTTTTCTGAATCAATCGAGGGACCAACAGCACGGTCTGTCGATGCACCTACTGTCTGTTGATGCCCTCCGTCGCTCTATACATAGAATTTCTCCAACTTCGGGTAATGGAACTATTGCTGATCAAATCAACAGTTTGCCATTACGGTTCGTCGATCAATGCCATAAATATAAGGAGTTTCTTGGGTTTGGCTGGCTATTATAGGAGATTCATTGAAGGGTTTACATATATATCGTCTCTTTGACCAATCTAACTTAGAATACAATCAAGTTTCAATGGTATGAATCTTGTGAAAAAAGCTTTCAGGAGTTGAAAAAGAGATTCACTACCGCTCCGGTTTTGACCTTACCAGAGGGTACTCAAGGTTTTGTGGTGTACTGTGATGCATCGAGAGTTTTTTTGGGTTGTGTGTTGATGCAGAATGGCAAGGTTATAGCTTATACCTCCAGACAGTTGAAGGTTCATGAGAAGAATTATTAAACTCATGACTCATAATTGGCTGCAGTAATTTTTACTTTGAAGATATGGCATCATTACTTGTACGGTGTTCATGTTGACATATTCACTGATCACAAAAGCCTCCAATACAAATTTATATTTTGGGAGTGAACAAATTATTATAGACAATTAACTTAAATATAAATATCATATTTCTTAACTTAATAAAGCTATAAAAGTTATTCATTTTTTAATATATTATTTTTTCATTAAATGGATATTAAATACTCACTATGCCCTAATTACTTGTCCACTTTTGAATTGACACACCTATTAAAAAAAATCATTATTGACATATATAGTGACTCTGCCATTTTATCATATTAATTATGAAGTGGATGATTTAAATATTTAATATTTTCAAAAAGTTCTACCTTTTTTCAAAGTAATTATTTGAGGGTATAATATGAATTTTTTTTAGTCCTTTCTTGATTTGTCAAAATACACAAGTAATTAGGGACAACTATAAAAGAAAAAATGGACAAATAAATAGGGACAAAGGGAGTAGGTCTTTTCGATAATCTTCCTTATTACTTTAATTAACTTTAATTTTTGATAAGTTATTAGTGTACATTGATTTTTTAGATTTTTAACGGTGTACGATATCATTTTTAGAAATCATACTAACAATACAAATAATTTTAATAACCACAATATCAATAATAAAAGTAATAAAGACAAACCAATATTCATATAAAAATTAATTGCATACATATTATAATTGAATGAAAATAACAAACTAAAAAGGAATAAAACATAATAGAAAAACAAATAAAATAAGGACAAAAAGTAAAGATATATGAAGAATCCTATGAGACAACTTATGCATTTAAAATACTAAAAGACATAGACTATCCATTGGACAACATAGACATACCAATCTCTACTAATTAAAACTGACAGATATTTGGTCCAAGATCCTTAGAAGTTATTTTTTTGGTTTGGATCTTGAACATTAATGTTGTTGATATATGAATCATCAAAAAAAGACATAATACTATCATCATCCCAGTCGATTGATTCTGAAGAAGCTGACCTTTGTGGAAATTCAACAGAATTGTTCTGATAGTTATTCATTGGCATTAGTGCATCCATTGCATAGTTGTTCATTGAAGAGTCTTGTGGTATTACCGGAGCATTGGTTGGAGACTCCATTATTGGTGAATTCGTAGAAAAAGTCGTTATTGAAGGTGCTGGAGGAGCCATTATAGGGGCCCTTCTAAGATCCATTTGTTGATGTGTAGAAGAATGCATCTGCGGAACCAATGGACGAAATAATTCTGCTGAAAATAATGAATAAGGAGAAATCCATGAGGGGTCCATAAAAGGAACCATTTGAGGAGGATTCACTGGATAAAATAATTCTTGGAGCATTTCAGCAGAAGGAGATGAAGGAATTCTTAGTGGAGCCACTTTATTCTCTATTATTTGAGCCACTTCAGGGACCATTAGAGGAGATCTTGGACCCTCGCAGTTGGTTCCACTAGAAACTATCGATGGATAAACCAAAGGAACTTTTGATACTGGAGAATCACTAGAAATTGGTTGAGAGGCATACAAAGTAGAACCCTCTTCATCAGCTTTAATTTTTAGTTTGCGAAACATTTCCAAGTTTCTTTTCATGGAATAAATTAGGTCATTAAGATCATTACCATTTATGTCATTGGAAATCTTTTTTCCTCTTAGCACTTCATGCATCATATTTGTCTTTTCTTTGATATCGTTTTCTTTCTGTAGCTTGTTTAATTGGTCTTTCTTCTTATCTATAATTTTCTTGATAAACTCTTCTGTCGTCATCATGTGTTTTGACTGAGCGGATGGTGAAAGTGCCTTAAACTTATTAAAAGTGTCTACTGCAGCTTGATAATTTGGATATACTACAGGTTCTGAGTGGTACTCACTATATCTGAAATTAGCTACTTCACAATCACAAAGAATACTAAGTTCTTGAGCCTTTTTAAAGGCTACTTTTTGTCTCTTCTTATATGTGGCTCTCCTTTGAGTATCATTTTCAATCTTACCTTTTCTTCTTGGCATTGTTAATGTGGAAGAAGAAGAAAATTTATGTTTGTTTGTATGTGTACCAAAAACCTTTGTTGTTTGTTTCCTTGCCTAGGATAGACTCCATTTTATAAGGAAAATTTAGATTCTATGTATCTTTGAATATTTTAACTTACAGAATTACTAGTTGTTTCTAATAATTATTTTTGACTAAAACTAAATAAGGATGGATTACATACCAAGTTTGATGTTATAATTTTAAAATATATGTAATTTATATATCTGGTCTTATCTTGACCAACCTTTATGATTCAAACTTTAATAGGAGAATAATTTATTGTGGCTTAAATTTTCAGTAAGTAAAATCCACCAAATATGGTCATAGAGTAATGAAAATGCATTTGCTTACTCATTTAAGTTATAAGTTCTAAAAAAATATATTTTAATTTTGATCTTTGTACCAAGTAAAAGATTAAAACAATCAGACATTTAAATGACTGGGAATTTTGAAATATCAATTTACGTGCATAAAAACGATAAAGTTAATTGTTATATCAGAAAGAAATTCAAACATTTAATAAATTTTAAATTGTGATTTGTGTAAGATTATAGTTATTGTAACTATTATATAACATATTATAATTTTCTATATTTAGAAAAAATGCATATTTAATATAAATATAACATTGCTTTTCAATTTATTAAAATTTAAATATTTCTTAAATTTGCTTTTTGTTTCGGTACGATACTCATCGAGAAGTAACTCAACTTATTATCAAAAAAATCTAAATTATTTTGAGGCAAATCAATATAAATTGATTGCACAAAAAACTAATCGAAATGATATGTTTAAGCATATTGTAGAAGGATTTTTTATTCATTTAAGGAATGTACTCAAAACAAGTATTGTGAGTTGTGTTATGCCGTAATTTTACTATCTTTAGAAAAATCACTTTTTTGAAATGTTCTAAGTATAAAACAATTTGAGAAAAATACTTAGAAAAGAGTCGCCACTTAATTTTTTAAAGAAATTAAGAAAACTTAATTTAAAAAGATTTTAACAAATTAAATCTTAATAAATTTAGAGAAAATGGGTAAGAGGTTCTTATTTACGCTTCAAGAAGGATTTTAAGGCATTTGAAGCGTCCGCTAACATGCGGTTATCCTATGACTTAGGTTAATTATTTTTTTACTATTCTTAGGAACATGATTTAACGACATTCGTTCAACTTTAAGAAAATATTTAAACAAAGATTAATTTTTATTTATTTATTTTTATTTTAAGGAAATGGAAACTTAATTAGAATTTTTGAAATTGATTATAAGTGAATAGAACTGAATTAGATTATTATTGTTTTTAATCATTTTAAAAGATAATAACATCAAACCAAATTGATCAACTTGAGCATGAAAACCCATTTCAAATTAGTAGAACAATAAAATCTTAATCTAACTTAAAATAATTTTTTTTTTTAAAAAAATGGTAAAGTGGTTAAGTGAAAAATATTAAAGAATATATCTTTTAAATATATTCGACTTAACTAATGATATTAATTTTACTCATATACTTGACATAAAAATAGATGATTGCAAAAGGTGTTTAAATAGTAAACCAACATAAAGAAATTAACTCATATTTTGGGGATTTAAGTAAGTTAATTACCAATTCTAAAGTTAGAGTTAAATGATAAAAATAACAAGCAATAACTAAAGACAATTAAATAATAAAGAGAGGAAGAGAAGAGTGTGGGCCTTTTGGGCCTATTACTGCCCAGAAACATTAGGCCGAAGCTGCTGATTTTTGGATTTTTAAATCAATTCCCGTTTTTGAATACACAAGTTGTATATCTATATATACAACGCGTATATCTGCCTCGTTTCCTGTATCTTGGTCTGTATACCGAATGTATGCAGGTCACTTCAACCTCTAGCACCTGTATTTTGATTTTTTGGAAATGTACATCAATATTCACCATGTATACTAGTGTATACTGCTGTATACAACATGTACGTTTTCGAACTTTCCGAGGCCTGTTTCAGCTTTCGGCATCATCGGATATTGACGGGGATAACTCAAATATAGGTGTTGTTGAATTTGATTCAACGAAATAATGCAAGAAAAAGAGAGCCTTAGCAGACTCATCTCGAAATAGAGTTCATGCAAAGGGAAAAGACAACAAGGATTAGGAAAATAGCTTATTCATTAAATAAACAATTAAACAATAGGCATGACTAACTACACAATCAGTTTGACTAAAGAAACACATAAGATAGTTAAGGGGAATACGAATCATGGCCAACCAAACTTATCATAACTAATGAATTATAAAGCAACTGGCACTTAACAAATTAAAGATGACTAACAAATTGATAGATTTCATGACAAAGAGTTACATTTAAGTCAATGGTAGGAGACCAATCTCTTAGGATGGCAACACTAGTTTACAACAAATCAAAACAAACTAGGCACCCAAATTATCATGGTAAACAAAACACTTGTAAAACTCAAAAATTTAGGTAAAAAAATAAAAATAAAAATAAATATAACACCATCAAACCAAGGAACTTGATTATCACAATAACACTATCATAATTTTTTAACCATTTATGAAAAAACAAGAAAAGTAGGTAAGGATCTTTATCGGGACAGCGTTCCGGGACGAACGAGCTTGGAGGAGCACCCACCACTACACAAGGAATTTAAACGAAAATTCAAGTTCCAAAACAACAAACCCAAAATTCTAGAATACTATTATTCTATAAAATCCAATCTGGACTATTTTTTTCGTATATGACCTCAAAATCCAAAAAAAAAAAATTCTTCAAAAAAAAAAATCCGATCTCCTCTAACTTTATTTTCCTCACCACTATTTTCTGCCTCCTAACACTAAAGAAGATGGAGATTTATATAGAGTGATTCGGGGTCGATTTTCAAATTCAAATCTTGAAGAGATAAGAAAAAGCTGTCCATGGTACCAAATTTTCAACGGAAAAGAAAGAGAGAGGGGAAGAGGACGTGATTTGCTGCGGGATTCTCGTGATTTGCAGGAATTTTCGCTGGATCTGCTCACTGATTTTTCTTGTTGTTAGGTGAAGAAGATGAAGTAATGGGGTCGGGTGGTACTGTATATTGTTTGTGGGTTGGTCATTGAAAAGAGTAAGCTGTAAATATTGTTAGGAATAGGGGCTGTAAAAACGTGAATTGGGCTAAAAATGGCCCAAATTGGGTCTGATTTGTTGGGATTTAAGAGAATGAATTGGGCTTGGCAAAATTATAAAGTTGGGCTGCTGGGAATTGGGAAAAAAGGGACCAAGATTTGGTTTTCAAATGGGTTTAAGGGAAATGGGTTATGTCTTGGAATTTCAAGAAATAGTCAAATTAAATTTAATTTAGGGAATTTGACTAAAATTTAAGAAAGATGAATTAACATCAATTAATTAACGATCTTCTTAATTTGAACAAAAATAAAATAATTAATTTAATCGTAAACTATTAATTCAAAAAATATAAACTATAAATTAGCTAAACTAATTAATAAAATATTTAAGTAAAACTAAAATATTTTTGAGATGATTTTCTAACATTAATATAATAAATATATGCAAAATCATATAGAATACGTAAATTATTTTTTAACATTTTAAAATTTATAATAATGACAAAATTACTTAAAATAACTCGACAAATATTTAAAATATTTAAAGTTAATTATTTCAAATCGTTTAAAATTTAAGAGGCTCGATGACTAATTTATATTGTGGAAGGCCAAAATAGGGTGTCAACAAGTTGCATATTGTCTTAATAAATCTTTATTAAATAAAAATAGATATTTTACTGTGATGAGACTTATTTATTAAGGTAAGTAAGTTAAACTATAACAATCTAGGGCTTCATATTTAAGTTCCATCTGATTTTTTAGCTAATGCATATATGTAAAAGTAAAAAAAAAAAGATATAATAAATTGATTGAGTTTTTATTATAGTTTTGGCACATTAAATTTAACGAAAAATGCACAAGTACCCCCGTCCCCCAAACCTATGCCCGAAATCCCACAGATACACTTATATTATACTAAGGTCCTATTACTCCCCTGAACTTATTTTATAAAAAACATTCTACCCATTTTCGGCCTACGTGGCACTAGCTTGAAAAAAAATGACAACACATGCTAGGCCCACAAGATAGTGTCACGTAGGCTGAAAAGGGGTAAAAAAGTTATTCATAAAATAAGTTCAGGGGGGTTAGGACCTTAGTATAGTATAACTGTGTCTCTGAAATTTCGGGCATTGGTTGGGGGCTACTTGTGCATTTTCCCCTAAATTTAATGTTAAAAGGTCACAATTTAAACTTACTTAGTGAATTTGTTTTTCGAAATAACATTTAGTGTCAATCATTTAAGTTTCACTATCAAAATTATTTTCACTTTTAGTTAATGCTAGATTTAATGTCTTTATCCACATTATATTGTGTTCATCATCTCGCTGTTTGCTTTTTACATAACTAATTTTGGAAGCATGTCTTGCACGTTTGACCTCTATTATGATGTAATTATATAGGCCTAACTCATGTAAATAAAAAATTGTAATATCAACTTAATCAACCATATGCATACAAAATGAAAATGGGTAAACTAAGAAATGTATTAATTAGAATAATAATGAATAATCAATAAATAAAAAATTACATACGAATTATAAGATGATAAAATACAAAAGTATAGTGGACTAAGATTTTATGTCCAGTTTATTAAGGAAGAAATTGTGTACATCAAAAGTTGTGAGTGAATGCAAAAGTGATGGAGAAAAAAGTTAAATTTAGCTGATTTTGTAGATGGATATGGTTTTGCTGACGTAATGGAATAAAAAATATTGTGATAAACGTACTTCCTATTTTTTTTCTAAAAGATGAAGAATGAAAAATGAATAAGGAAGAACATAAGAATTATTATAGAAATGTATTGGAAAACATAAAAGAAAAGACATTTATTTCATAAGAAATAAAAGAGGAAATCAATTCAAATGAATATAAAAGGGTAAAAGGTAGAAGTACCCCCTAGGCTATGACCCAAATCTCAGAGACATATCTTAACTAAATTAAGGTCATATTAACCCCTTGAACTCATTTTATAAATAATTTTGTACACCTTTTTTGCTTACGTGGTATCCAAGTATTTCTCACGAGCCTCAATTGTGTGGAGTCACATAGTGTGCCACGTAGGCCAAAGGTGCACAAAATTATATATAAAATTAGTTCGGGATGGTAATAGGACCTTAATTTAATTAATGTGTATCTCTGAGATTTCGGTTATAGCCTAGGGGTATGTATGCCTTTTCTCATATAAAAGAATGATTTGCATATTCATCTACTGTGGCTATACAACTCCCATTTTTCTATTGGTTTGTATTTATTGTTTTGTATTTACCAAATCAATTGATATAGTTTTCTCAATGCATATTTGATCTTTTGTATCAATACCACTAGAAAAGACGTTTCCAGTCTACGTAACAAGCCTATTATCTGTAGAACTTTCTACGGACCATTCTGATCAACCTTATACCAAGTAATGAAACCTTAAAAATCATCCAAGTTCGGCGAGACCTTTATATGGGTTGTAGGACTTCCTACTATCAATAGACCCAAACTGTAGAACTCAAATTTAACCTGTCACTAAGTCTGGAACCTTTCTAAGTGTCCTTCCTACCAGTAAAACATTCAACGGACCATCCTGGTCAATCGTCGCACGAGTTACTAGGACTTGTAATTATCCAAAACTTGACCCACTTCTTACGGATGCACTCTACGATCTGTAGAAGCATCTACGATCTATAATGATTCCATAGAACACAACCAGTAGCTAAAATGGTGAAACCTTTCCTTTTCCCAAATTCCGAGGTGTTACACTTGTTCATGCATTACCACATTCACATTAATTAATGTCTATTAATGTTCCTCATACTCATACATTCAAAGTATTGAAACGTATATCTATTGTACATATATTGTCTCACGATAGATGATACGATGTTATTCCATCAACCTGTGGCTAGTTGGATTGCTCCGTTTTCTTTTGGTATTGGTGAGTTCTGATGATTCGAGGGAATCCATTATTAGTCTTTCATTACTTTTCAGTCATTTAGTTTCAATTTTCTTTCATAAGCTAGATTTTTTTCCTAGTCACATCTATGTTTAGAGGTTTTGTTAGATTTAACATGTATTCCACATTATTTTTAGGTTGTGTTAAGATTTTCTT
>CM040629.1:87217617-87228783 GCA_022817965.1 Solanum lycopersicoides | reverse complement strand
GGACCCTCGCAGTTGGTTCCACTAGAAACTATCGATGGATAAACCAAAGGAACTTTTGATACTGGAGAATCACTAGAAATTGGTTGAGAGGCATACAAAGTAGAACCCTCTTCATCAGCTTTAATTTTTAGTTTGCGAAACATTTCCAAGTTTCTTTTCATGGAATAAATTAGATCATTAAGATCCTTACCATTTATGTCATTGGAAATCTTTTTTCCTCTTAGCACTTCATGCATCATATTTGTCTTTTCTTTGATATCGTTTTCTTTCTGTAGCTTGTTTAATTGGTCTTTCTTCTTATCTATAATTTTCTTGATAAACTCTTCTGTCGTCATCATGTGTTTTGACTGAGCGGATGGTGAAAGTGCCTTAAACTTATTAAAAGTGTCTACTGCAGCTTGATAATTTGGATATACCACAGGTTCTGAGTGGTACTCACTATATCTGAAATTAGCTACTTCACAATCACAAAGAATACTAAGTTCTTGAGCCTTTTTAAAGGCTACTTTTTGTCTCTTCTTATATGTGGCTCTCCTTTGAGTATCATTTTCAATCTTACCTTTTCTTCTTGGCATTGTTAATGTGGAAGAAGAAGAAAATTTATGTTTGTTTGTATGTGTACCAAAAACCTTTGTTGTTTGTTTCCTTGCCTAGGATAGACTCCATTTTATAAGGAAAATTTAGATTCTATGTATCTTTGAATATTTTAACTTACAGAATTACTAGTTGTTTCTAATAATTATTTTTGACTAAAACTAAATAAGGATGGATTACATACCAAGTTTGATGTTATAATTTTAAAATATATGTAATTTATATATCTGGTCTTATCTTGACCAACCTTTATGAGTCAAACTTTAATAGGAGAATAATTTAGTGTGGCTTAAATTTTCAGTAAGTAAAATCCACCAAATATGGTCATAGAGTAATGAAAATGCATTTGCTTACTCATTTATGTTATAAGTTCTAAAAAAATATATTTTAATTTTGATCTTTGTACCAAGTAAAAGATTAAAACAATCAGACATTTAAATGAATGGGAATTTTGAAATATCAATTTACGTGCATAAAAACGATAAAGTTAATTGTTATATCAGAAAGAAATTCAAACATTTAATAAATTTTAAATTGTGATTTGTGTAAGATTATAGTTATTGTAACTATTATATAACATATTATAATTTTCTATATTTAGAAAAAATGCATATTTAATATAAATATAACATTGCTTTTCAATTTATTAAAATTTAAATATTTCTTAAATTTGCTTTTTGTTTCGGTACGATACTCATCGAGAAGTAACTCAACTTATTATCAAAAAAATCTAAATTATTTTGAGGCAAATCAATATAAATTGATTGCACAAAAAACTAATCGAATATGTTTAAGCATATTGTAGAAGGATTTTTTATTCATTTAAGGAATGTACTCAAAACAAGTATTGTGAGTTGTGTTATGCCGTAATTTTACTATCTTTAGAAAAATCACTTTTTTGAAATGTTCTAAGTATAAAACAATTTGAGAAAAATACTTAGAAAAGAGTCGCCACTTAATTTTTTAAAGAAATTAAGAAAACTTAATTTAAAAAGATTTTAACAAATTAAATCTTAATAAATTTAGAGAAAATGGGTAAGAGGTTCTTATTTACGCTTCAAGAAGGTTTTTAAGGCATTTGAAGCGTCCGCTAACATGCGGTTATCCTATGACTTAGGTTAATTATTTTTTTACTATTCTTAGGAACATGATTTAACGACATTCGTTCAACTTTAAGAAAATATTTAAACAAAGATTAATTTTTATTTTAAGGAAATGGAAACTTAATTAGAATTTTTGAAATTGATTATAAGTGAATAGAACTGAATTAGATTATTATTGTTTTTAATCATTTTAAAAGATAATAACATCAAACCAAATTGATCAACTTGAGCATGAAAACCCATTTCAAATTAGTAGAACAATAAAAGCTTAATCTAACTTAAAATAATTTTTTTTTTTTAAAAAAAATGGTAAAGTGGTTAAGTGAAAAATATTAAAGAATATATCTTTTAAATATATTCGACTTAACTAATGATATTAATTTTACTCATATACTTGACATAAAAATAGATGATTGCAAAAGGTGTTTAAATAGTAAACCAACATAAAGAAATTAACTCATATTTTGGGGATTTAAGTAAGTTAATTACCAATTCTAAAGTTAGAGTTAAATGATAAAAATAACAAGCAATAACTAAAGACAATTAAATAATAAAGAGAGGAAGAGAAGAGTGTGGGCCTTTTGGGCCTATTACTGCCCAGAAACATTAGGCCGAAGCTGCTGATTTTTGGGTTTTTAAATCAATTCCCGTTTTTGAATACACAAGTTGTATATCTATATATACAACGTGTATATCTGCCTCGTTTCCTGTATCTTGGTCTGTATACCGAATGTATGCAGGTCACTTCAACCTCTAGCACCTGTATTTTGATTTTTTGGAAATGTACATCAATATTCACCATGTATACTAGTGTATACTGCTGTATACAACATGTACGTTTTCGAACTTTCCGAGGCCTGTTTCAGCTTTCGGCATCGTCGGATATTGACGGGGATAACTCAAATATAGGTGTTGTTGAATTTGATTCAACGAAATAATGCAACGAAAACAGAGCCTTAGCAGACTCATCTCGAAATAGAGTTCATGCAAAGGGAAAAGACAACAAGGATTAGGAAAATAGCTTATTCATTAAATAAACAATTAAACAATAGGCATGACTAACTACACAATCAGTTTGACTAAAGAAACACATAAGATAGTTAAGGGGAATACGAATCATGGCCAACAAAACTTATCATAACTAATGAATTATAAAGCAACTGGCACTTAACAAATTAAAGATGACTAACAAATTGATAGATTTCATGACAAAGAGTTACATTTAAGTCAATGGTAGGAGACCAATCTCTTAGGATGGCAACACTAGTTTACAACAAATCAAAACAAACTAGGCACCCAAATTATCATGGTAAACAAAACACTTGTAAAACTCAAAAATTTAGGTAAAAAAATAAAAATAAAAATAAATATAACACCATCAAACCAAGGAACTTGATTATCACAATAACACTATCATAATTTTTTAACCATTTATGAAAAAACAAGAAAAGTAGATAAGGATCTTTATCGGGACAGCGTTCCGGGACGAACGAGCTTGGAGGAGCACCCACCACTACACAAGGAATTTAAACGAAAATTCAAGTTCCAAAACAACAAACCCAAAATTCTAGAATACTATTATTCTATAAAATCCAATCTGGACTATTTTTTTCGTATATGACCTCAAAATCCAAAAAAAAAAATTCTTCAAAAAAAAAAATCCGATCTCCTCTAACTTTATTTTCCTCACCACTATTTTCTGCCTCCTAACACTAAAGAAGATGGAGATTTATATAGAGTGATTCGGGGTCGATTTTCAAATTCAAATCTTGAAGAGATAAGAAAAGGCTGTCCATGGTACCAAATTTTCAACGGAAAAGAAAGAGAGAGGGGAAGAAGACGTGATTTGCTGCGGGATTCTCGTGATTTGCAGGGATTTTCGCTGGATCTGCTCACTGATTTTTCTTGTTGTTAGGTGAAGAAGATGAAGTAATGGGGTCGGGTGGTACTGTATATTGTTGGTGGGTTGGTCATTGAAAAGAGTAAGCTGTAAATATTGTTAGGAATAGGGGCTGTAGAAACGTGAATTGGGCTAAAAATGGCCCAAATTGGGTCTGATTTGTTGGGATTTAAGAGAATGAATTGGGCTTGTTAAAATTATAAAGTTGGGCTGCTGGGAATTGGGAAAAAAGGGACCAAGATTTGGTTTTCAAATGGGTTTAAGGGAAATGGGTTATGTCTTGGAATTTCAAGAAATAGTCAAATTAAATTTAATTTAGGGAATTTGACTAAAATTTAAGAAAGATGAATTAACATCAATTAATTAACGATCTTCTTAATTTGAACAAAAATAAAATAATTAATTTAATCGTAAACTATTAATTCAAAAAATATAAACTATAAATTAGCTAAACTAATTAATAAAATATTTAAGTAAAACTAAAATATTTTTGAGATGATTTTCTAACATTAATATAATAAATATATGCAAAATCATATAGAATACGTAAATTATTTTTTAACATTTTAAAATTTATAATAATGACAAAATTACTTAAAATAACTCGACAAATATTTAAAATATTTAAAGTTAATTATTTCAAATCGTTTGAAATTTAAGAGGCTCGATGACTAATTTATATTGTGGAAGGCCAAAATTGGGTGTCAACAAGTTGCATATTGTCTTAATAAATCTTTATTAAATAAAAATAGATATTTTACTGTGATGAGACTTATTTATTAAGGTAAGTAAGTTAAACTATAACAATCTAGGGCTTCATATTTAAGTTCCATCTGATTTTTTAGCTAATGCATATATGTAAAAGTAAAAAAAAAAAAGATATAATAAATTGATTGAGTTTTTATTATAGTTTTGGCACATTAAATTTAACGAAAAATGCACAAGTACCCCCGTCCCCCAAACCTATGCCCGAAATCCCACAGATACACTTATATTATACTAAGATCCTATTACTCCCCTGAACTTATTTTATAAAAAAAATTCTACCCATTTTCGGCCTACGTGGCACTAGCTTGAAAAAAAATGACAACACATGCTAGGCCCACAAGATAGTGTCACGTAGGCTGAAAAGGGGTAAAAAAGTTATTCATAAAATAAGTTCAGGGGGGTTAGGACCTTAGTATAGTATAACTGTGTCTCTGAAATTTCGGGCATTGGTTGGGGGCTACTTGTGCATTTTCCCCTAAATTTAATGTTAAAAGGTCACAATTTAAACTTACCTAGTGAATTTGTTTTTCGAAATAACATTTAGTGTCAATCATTTAAGTTTCACTATCAAAATTATTTTCACTTTTAGTTAATGCTAGATTTAATGTCTTTATCCACATTATATTGTGTTCATCATCTCGCTGTTTGCTTTTTACATAACTAATTTTGGAAGCATGTCTTGCACGTTTGACCTCTATTATGATGTAATAATTATATAGGCCTAACTCATGTAAATAAAAAATTGTAATATCAACTTAATCAACCATATGCATACAAAATGAAAATGGGTAAACTAAGAAATGTATTAATTAGAATAATAATGAATAATCAATAAATAAAAAATTACATACGAATTATAAGATGATAAAATACAAAAGTATAGTGGACTAAGATTTTATGTCCAGTTTATTAAGGAAGAAATTGTGTACATCAAAAGTTGTGAGTGAATGCAAAAGTGATGGAGAAAAAAAGTTAAATTTAGCTGATTTTGTAGATGGATATGGTTTTGCTGACGTAATGGAATAAAAAATATTGTGATAAACGTACCTCCTATTTTTTTTCTAAAAGATGAAGAATGAAAAATGAATGAGGAAGAACATAAGAATTATTATAGAAATGTATTGGAAAACATAAAAGAAAAGACATTTATTTCATAAGAAATAAAAGAGGAAATCAATTCAAATGAATATAAAAGGGTAAAAGGTAGAAGTACCCCCTAGGCTATGACCCAAATCTCAGAGACATATCTTAACTAAATTAAGGTCATATTAACCCCTTGAACTCATTTTATAAATAATTTTGTACACCTTTTTTGCTTACGTGGTATCCAAGTATTTCTCACGAGCCTCAATTGTGTGGAGTCACATAGTGTGCCACGTAGGCCAAAGGTGCACAAAATTATATATAAAATTAGTTCGGGATGGTAATAGGACCTTAATTTAATTAATGTGTATCTCTGAGATTTCGGTTATAGCCTAGGGGTATGTATGCCTTTTCTCATATAAAAGAATGATTTGCATATTCATCTACTGTGGCTATACAACTCCCATTTTTCTATTGGTTTGTATTTATTGTTTTGTATTTACCAAATCAATTGATATAGTTTTCTCAATGCATATTTGATCTTTTGTATCGATACCACTAGAAAAGAAGTTTCCAGTCTACGTAACAAGCCTATTATCTGTAGAACTTTCTACGGACCATTCTGATCAACCTTATACCAAGTAATGAAACCTTAAAAATCATCCAAGTTCGGCGAGACCTTTATATGGGTTGTAGGACTTCCTACTATCAATAGACCCAAACTGTAGAACTCAAATTTAACCACAAAATGTCACTAAGTCTGGAACCTTTCTAAGTGTCCTTCCTACCAGTAAAACATTCAACGGACCATCCTGGTCAATCGTCGCACGAGTTACTAGGACTTGTAATTATCCAAAACTTGACCCACTTCTTACGGATGCACTCTACGATCTGTAGAAGCATCTACGATCTCTATAATGATTCCATAGAACACAACCAGTAGCTAAAATGGTGAAACCTTTCCTTTTCCCAAATTCCGAGGTGTTACACTTGTTCATGCATTACCACATTCACATTAATTAATGTCTATTAATGTTCCTCATACTCAATACATTCAAAGTATTGAAACGTATATCTATTGTACATATATTGTCTCACGATAGATGATACGATGTTATTCCATCAACCTGTGGCTAGTTGGATTGCTCCGTTTTCTTTTGGTATTGGTGAGTTCTGATGATTCGAGGGAGTATCCATTATTAGTATTTCATTACTTTTCAGTCATTTAGTTTCAATTTTCTTTCATAAGCTAGATTTTTCTCCTAGTCACATCTATGTCATAGAGGCTTGTTGTTAGATTTAACATGTATTCCACATTATTTTTAGGTTGTGTTAAGATTTTCTTATGTTGTGACTTAATTTTGAGATTACACTTACCTTTATGATTCATTTCATATTGTCATATTTCTTATCATTGTGTCACACTTATGTCAAGTGGCTTATTTAGGGTCTCTTGGGGTCCTATTCACTACGTCATGTCTAGGGGATAGCTTGAGTGTTGACAATGTGACTCTCCTTGGAGTATCATTTTCATTATACACAAGCTTCACTTTTCTTCTTGGCATGGCTAATGAGGAGGAAGAGGAAAATTGTGTTTGTTTGGATGGGTATCAAAAGACTTTGTTATTGTAAGAGTGTATTACATTTGATGTTATGATCTTAAAATGTATGTAGTTTATGGATATTTTTTTATTTTAGACAAATTTTGATGAGTTAATTTTTTTAATCAAAGAATAATTTTGTGTGGCTTATATTTAAATATAAGAGGGATCCATCAAATATGGTAATAGAGTAATGAAAATTTATTTGCTTACTCATTTAAATCATAAAGTGAAGAGTGCAGGTTGCGTCCCACTCTAGCAATCTTACCTTTTCTTCTTGGCATTGCTAATGGGGAAGAAGAGGAAAATTTATGTTTGTTTGTATGTGTATCAAAAACCTTTGTTGTTTGTTTCCTTGCCTAGGATAGACTCCATTTTATAGGGAAAATTTAGATTCTATGTATCTTTGAATATTTTAACTTACAGAATTACTAGTTGTTTCTAATAATTATTTTTGACTAAAACTAAATAAGGATGGATTACATACCAAGTTTGATGTTATAATTTTAAAATATATGTAATTTATATATCTGGTCTTATCTTGACCAACCTTTATGAGTCAAACTTTTATAGGAGAATAATTTAGTGTGGCTTAAATTTTCAGTAAGTAGAATCCACCAAATATGGTCATAGAGTAATGAAAATGCATCTGCTTACTCATTTAAGTTATAAGTTCTAAAAAAATATGTTTTAATTTTGATATTTGTACAAAGTAAAAGATTAAAACAATCAGACATTTAAATGACTGGGAATTTTGAAATATCAATTTCAATAATATTTCAACGTGCATAAAAACGATAAAGTTAATTGTTATATCAAAACGAAATTCAAACATTTAATAAATTTTAAATTATGATTTGTGGAGGATTATAGTTATTGTAACTATTATATAACATATTATAATTTTCTATATTTAGAAAAAATGCATATTTAATATAAATATAACATTGCTTTTCAATTTATTAAAATTTAAATATTTCTTAAATTTGCTTTTTGTTTCGGTACGATACTCATCGAGAAGTAACTCAACTTATTATCAAAAAAATCTAAATTATTTTGAGGCAAATCAATATAAATTGATTGCACAAAAAACTAATCGAAATGATATGTTTACGCATACTGTAGAAGGATTTTTTTATTCATTTAAGGAATGTACTCAAAACAAGTATTGTTAGTTGCATATTGTCTTAATAAATCTTTATTAAATAAAAATAGATATTTTACTGTGATGAGACTTATTCATTAAGGTAAGTAAGTTAAACTATAAAAATCTAGGGATTCATATTTAAGTTCCATCTGATTTTTAGCTAATGCATATATGTATAAGTAAAAAAAAAGAAAAAGATATAATAAATTGATTGAGTTTTTATTATAGTTTTGGCACATTAAATTTAATGGGAAATGCACAAGTACCCCCGTCCCCCAAACCTATGCCCGAAATCCCACAGATACACTTATATTATACTAAGGTCCTATTATCCCCTGAACTTATTTTATAAAAAAAAAATCTACCCATTTTCGGCCTACGTGGCACTAGCTTGAAAAAAAATGACAACACATGCTAGGCCCACAAGATAGTGTCACGTAGGCTGAAAAGGGGTAAAAAAATTATTCATAAAATAAGTTCAGGAGGGTTAGGACCTTAGTATAGTATAAGTGTGTCTCTGAAATTTCGAGCATTGGTTGGGGGCTACTTGTGCATTTTCCCCTAAATTTAATGTTAAAAGGTCACAATTTAAACTTACTTAGTGAATTTGTTTATCGAAATAACATTTAGTGTCAATCATTTAAGTTTCGCTATCAAAAATTATTTTCACTTTTAGTTAATGCTAGATTTAATGTCTTTATCCACATTATATTGTGTTCATCATCTCGCTTTTTGCTTTTTACATAACTAATTTTGGAAGCATGTCTTGCACGTTTGACCTCATTATGATGTAATATTTATATAGGCCTAACTCATGTAAATAAAAAATTGTAATATCAACTTAATCAACCATATGCATACAAAATGAAAATGGTTAAACTAAGAAATGTATTAATTAGAATAAGAATGAATAATCAATAAATAAAAAATTACATACGAATTATAAGATGATAAAATACAAAAGTATAGTGGACTAAGATTTTCTGTCCAGTTTATTAAGGAAGAAATTGTGTACATCAAAAGTTGTGAGTAAATGCAAAAGTGATGGAGAAAAAAGTTAAATTTAGCTGATTTTGTAGATGGATATGGTTTTGCTGACGTAATGGAATAAAAAATATTGTGATAAACGTACCTCCTATTTTTTTCTAAAAGATGAAGAATGAAAAATGAATGAGGAAGAACATAAGAATTATTATAGAAATGTATTGGAAAACATAAAAGAAAAGACATTTATTTCATAAGAAATAAAAGAGGAAATCAATTCAAATGAATATAAAAGGGTAAAAGGTAGAAGTACCCCCTAGGCTATGACCCAAATCTCAGAGACATACCTTAACTAAACTAAGGTCATATTACCCCCTTGAACTCATTTTATAAATAATTTGGTACACCTTTTTAGCTTACGTGGTATCCAAGTATTTCTCACGAGCCTCAATTGCGTGGAGTCACATAGTGTGCCACGTAGGCTAAAGGTGCACAAAATTATATATAAAATTAGTTCGGGATGGTAATAGGACCTTACTTTAATTAATGTGTATCTCTGAGATTTCGGTCATAGCCTAGGGGTATGTATGCCTTCTCTCATATAAAAGAATGATTTGCATATTCATCTACTGTGGCTATACAACTCCCATTTTTCTATTGGTTTGTATTTATTGTTTTGTATTTACCAAATCAATTGATATAGTTTTCTCAGTGCATATTTGATCTTTTGTATCAATACCACTAGAAAAGACGTTTCCAGTCTACGTAACAAGCCTATTATCTGTAGAACTTTCTACGGACCATTCTGATCAACCTTATACCAAGTAATGAAACCTTAAAAATCATCCAAGTTCGGCGAGACCTTTATATGGGTTGTAGGACTTCCTACTATCAATAGACCCAAACTGTAGAACTCAAATTTAACTCTCACTAAGTCTGGAACCTTTCTAAGTGTCCTTCCTACCAGTAAAACATTCAACGGACCGTCCTGGTCAATCGTCGCACGAGTTACTAGGACTTGTAATTATCCAAAACTTGACCCACTTCCTACGGATGCACTCTACGATCTGTAGAAGCATCTACGATCTATAGAATGATTCCATAGAACACAACCAGTAGCTAAAAAGGTGATACCTTTCCTTTTCCCAAATTCCGAGGTGTTACACTTGTTCATGCATTACCACATTCACATTAATTAATGTCTATTAATGTTCCTCATACTCTATACATTCAAAGTATTGAAACGTATATCTATTGTACATATATTGTCTCACGATAGATGATACGATGTTATTCCATCCAACTGTGGCTAGTTGGATTGCTCCGTTTTCTTTTGGGATTGGTGAGTTCTGATGATTCGAGGGAACATCCATTATTAGTCTTTCATTAATTTTCAGTCATTTAATTTCAATTTTCTTTCATAAGCTAGGGTTTTTTTCCTAGTCACATCTATGTTATAGAGGTTTGTTAGATTTAACATGTATTCCACATTATTTTTAGGTTGAGTTAAGATTTTCTTATGTTGTGACTTAATTTTGAGATTACACTTACCTTTATGATTCATTTCATATTGTCTTATTTCTTATCATTGTGTCACACTTATGTCAAGTGGCTTATTTAGGGTCTCTCGGGGTCCTATTCACTACGTCATGTCTAGGGGATAGTTTGAGTGGTGACAATGTGCCTCTCCTTGGAGTATCATTTTCATTATACACAAGCTTCACTTTTCTTCTTGCAGGCTAATGAGGAGGAAGAGGAAAATTGTGTTTGTTTGGATGGGTATCAAAAGACTTTGTATTGTAAGAGTGTATTACATTTGATGTTATGATTTAAAATGTATGTACTTTATGGATATTTTTTTATCTTAGACAAGTTTTTATGAGTTAATTTTTTAATCAGAGATAATTTTGTGTGGCTTATATTTAAATATAAGTAGGATCCATCAAATATGGTAATAGAGTAATGAAAATTTATTTGCTTACTCAT
>CM040629.1:87106279-87216617 GCA_022817965.1 Solanum lycopersicoides | reverse complement strand
AAAAGGGTAAAAATTATTCATAAAATAAGTTCAGGAGGTTAGGACCTTAGTATAGTATAAGTGTGTCTCTGAAATTCGGGCATTGGTTGGGGGCTACTTGTGCATTTTCCCCTAAATTTAATGTTAAAAGGTCACAATTTAAACTTACTTAGTGAATTTGTTTTTCGAAATAACATTTAGCGTCAATCATTTAAGTATCGCTATCAAAAAATATTTTCACTTTTAGTTAATGCTAGATTTAATGTCTTTATCCACATTATATTGTGTTCATCATCTCGCTTTTTGCTTTTTACATAACTAATTTTGGAAGCATGTCTTGCACGTTTGACCTCTATTATGATGTAATATTTATACAGGCCTAACTCATGTAAATAAAAAATTGTAATATCAACTTAATCAACCATATGCATACAAAATGAAAATGGTTAAACTAAGAAATGTATTAATTAGAATAAGAATGAATAATCAATAAATAAAAAATTACATACGAATTATAAGATGATAAAATACAAAAGTATAGTGGACTAAGATTTTATGTCCAGTTTATTAAGGAAGAAATTGTGTACATTAAAAGTTGTGACTGAATGCAAAAGTGATGGAGAAAAAAGTTAAATTTAGCTGATTTTGTAGATGGATATGGTTTTGCTGACGTAATGGAATAAAAAATATTGTGATAAACGTACCTCCTATTTTTTTTCTAAAAGATGAAGAATGAAAAATGAATGGGAAGAACATAAGAATTATTATAGAAATGTATTGGAAAACATAAAAGAAAAGACATTTATTTCATAAGAAATAAAAGAGGAAATCAATTCAAATGAATATAAAAGGGTAAAAGGTAGAAGTACCCCCTAGGCTATGACCCAAATCTCAGAGACATACTTAACTAAACTAAGGTCATATTACCCCCTTGAACTCATTTTATAAATAATTTTGTACACCTTTTTGCTTACGTGGTATCCAAGTATTCTCCGAGCCTCAATTGCGTGAGTCACATAGTGTGCCACGTAGGCCAAAGGTGCACAAAATTATATATAAAATTAGTTCGGGATGGTAATAGGACCTTACTTTAATTAATGTGTATCTCTGAGATTTCGGTCATAGCCTAGGGGTATGTATGTCTTCTCTCATATAAAAGAATGATTTGCATATTCATCTACTGTGGCTATACAACTCCCATTTTTCTATTGGTTTGTATTTATTGTTTTGTATTTACCAAATCAATTGATATAGTTTTCTCAATGCATATTTGATCTTTTGTATCAATACCACTAGAAAAGAAGTTTCCAGTCCACGTAACAATCCTATTATCTGTAGAACTTTCTACGGACCATTCTGATCAACCTTATACCAAGTAATGAAACCTTAAAAATCATCCAAGTTCGGCGAGACCTTTATATGGGTTGTAGGACTTCCTACTATCAATAGACCCAAACTGTAGAACTCAAATTTAACTCTCACTAAGTCTGGAACCTTTCTAAGTGTCCTTCCTACCAGTAAAACATTCAACGGACCGTCCTGGTCAATCGTCGCACGAGTTACTAGGACTTGTAATTTTCCAAAACTTGACCCACTTCCTACGGATGCACTCTACGATCTGTAGAAGCATCTACGATCTATAGAATGATTCCATAGAACACAACCAGTAGCTAAAAAGGTGAAACCTTTCCTTTTCCCAAATTCCGAGGTGTTACTTGGTCATGCATTACCACATTCACATTAATTAATGTTATTAGTTCCTCATACTCTATACATTCAAAGTATTGAAACATATATCTATTGTACATATATTGTCTCACGATAGATGATACGATGTTATTCCATCTAACTGTGGCTAGTTGGATTGCTCCGTTTTCTTTTGGGATTGGTGAGTTCTGATGATTCAAGGGAACATCCATTATTAGTCTTTCATTAATTTTCAGTCATTTAATTTCAATTTTCTTTCATAAGCTAGGGTTTTTTTCCTAGTCACATCTATGTTATAGAGGTTTGTTAGATTTAACATGTATTCCACATTATTTTTAGGTTGAGTTAAGATTTTCTTATGTTGTGACTTAATTTTGAGATTACACTTACCTTTATGATTCATTTCATATTGTCTTATTTCTTATCATTGTGTCACACTTATGTCAAGTGGCTTATTTAGGGTCTCTCGGGGTCCTATTCACTACGTCATGTCTAGGGGATAGCTTGAGTGGTGACAATGTGACTCTCCTTGGAGTATCATTTTCATTATACACAAGCTTCACTTTTCTTCTTGGCATGGCTAATGAGGAGGAAGAGGAAAATTGTGTTTGTTTGGATGGGTATCAAAAGACTTTGTTATTGTAAGAGTGTATTACATTTGATGTTATGATTTTAAAATGTATGTACTTTATGGATATTTTGTTTATCTTAGACAAGTTTTTATGAGTTAATTTTTTTAATCAAAGAATAATTTTGTGTGGCTTATATTTAAATATAAGTAGGATCCATCAAATATGGTAATAGAGTAATGAAAATTTATTTGCTTACTCATTTAAATCATAAAGTGAAGAGTGCAGGTTGCGTCCCACTCTAGCAGGTCTATGATTAATACTAGTTCAGATATTTTTGTAGTGGCACAACAAGTTATGACCCTGTAAGCTTTTTGTTATATATGCTACTTACTATTTTCTCCAATTTTGAAGAAAATCATATTTAGCATAAGGGAAAAGACTCAAACACGTCATTGAATTTTTAGAAAAAGGCTCATTTGTTAAAATTTTGGCTCATCTATGCCATTGGCTTTTAAAGGAAAGACTCATACGCGCCATTTTCTTAACTTTGATTTTGCAAAATCACTTTTTACAGCCCCGAACAAGGTTAGCACTTTTCAATTAGTGTTTTTGGATCAAATGTACACTTTTTTGCTTCTTTTTCTTTAAGAGCACCAAGAACACGCGAAGACATAAACAACTCTCAAATTTAGAACATCTTCAATTCTTCACGAAATCATAAATTTGGCTACATCATTAATTTATTTTTAAAAAAAACTAAAACTATAAAATCATTTGTAGAGTTTAAAAAATTCATCCGTATTAAAAAGAGATCCAAAAAATGAAAACCAGCCCCAAAATTTTAAAGTCTTGCTTTGGTTCGTGTTTTTGTAGTTGTTTTTTTACATTAGATCTTTGTCACCTAGTGTTTTTTTGAGTATATGTTTAAAATTTAAAATGATTTGAAGTTGTTGAGAAAATTCTACCGTTATAGAATGTTGAAATTTTGGAACTTTGAAGAAATTTTAAGTGGGTCTTGTTGAGTTAGTTTGAATTCAAGTTTAAAAGATATTTAGTTTTGGTATCTAGGTCGGAGGGAAACTACTCTTGACATTTGAAGCGATTTCGTGAAAAATTAAACAAGTTTGAAATTCAGTAATTGTTAATGTTCTTACGGAAGTAGAAGAGCAAAATGTACATTTGATCCAAAAATACGAATTGAAAAATGTTAAACATTATTTGGATGTCAAAAATGCTTTTGCAAAATCGGAGTTACAAAAACTATATGGATGAGCTTTTTCTTTTATAACAAAGGCATAGGTGAACCAAACCAAACAATGAAAGATACTTTTGTAAATAAATATTTATATACAATGCATACTATTTCTAATTCACCAAACCAAACAATGCATAAGAACTAATATATGCATTACTAATACAAAGTATAAATAATATCATGTTAATGCACGCATTAAATCCTTTGCATCACTAATATCATGAATTTTTAGGTATTAGTAATACACAATAGAGTGTACAACTAATGCAAACATTAGTTATGCATACCATAAAAAATGCACCAAAAAAAAGGATTACTAATACATATAATAAATGCATGCATTATTTTTGCTAATACACTCTACCAAACGACCCCTTACACTCAGCAAAGTTTGATTACTAACCCTTCTAAGAATCGATAATGAGTTATCTTAAAATTTATTTTATAAATAATTACATTATAAAAGAATTCACCTCAGCTTAACAATTAAGAATATAGTTTTTAAAAATTCTTAGTTACACCACTGATGATATCATAAGATGTCTCAAATGTATCAAGTCAAATCAGTATTGTAATATCTCGTAAATTATAATAGCCAAGAATAAGCTAAGAAACTTAAATTTATCATTTTTGAAAAGAATAGAAAAATCTGAAAAATCTCCTAAGTGTAAAAAGTGAGTATTGACCATTTTCAAATGGCCATAACTTCTAGCTCATGATGATTTAGAGTTAGTTCTTTATATGATTGGAAATCCCTTGGAGATATGTTTCCAACCCCGGATTTGGGAAGGGCAAAGTTTTTTTTTCCTTACCCAATTATTGTTTCATTTTTGGGTAATAAATTGGGGTCTAAAATGATCCTATTCAGTTCAGGCTTTTAGAAAACAAGTTAGGGTTTTGAGAAAAGAGGAGAAAGGAGAAGAGGAAGCAATAACGTTCAAGATCGTCCAAGTTCAACTTGTGGAATTCATCAAGGGTTATCCCTATTAAGGTATGTGGGATCTTTCATGTTGGGTTAATTCACCTGCACATCAATTTGTTTTAATTTAGTAATCATTGAGTTGATTTCATGCTAGAAGTTAAGTTCTTGAAGAAAAGTTTTTAGTTCTTGTTGATTGAGTTGTTGGTGGCCATTGTTGGTTGAATTCTTGTTCCTCCGGGTTATTTTGTATTGAATTCGGTGGATATTAAGAGTACCACTAGTTCCATGTGTTTTATGAAAGAACTAGGAAGGTTTGGAGGGTTTGGAGATGAAGAAAGAGTTGAAAAATTCGTTAGACGCACCTGGGTTGGGGCAGGCGCCGCGCTTCTACAGTGCGCCAACAACTGCCCTCAGCCAACCAAGGCCCGGCGCGGCGTGTGATAGACTTAAATTACACCTCTCTAAAAAAGTATAAGAAGTCTTAATCAAGTATAGAACCCAACTAGTAGGTTGGGGTTGACCCCATGAAGAAAATTGTTTATACTTAACTTCAATGTACAATTATATCTATTTAGCCAAGGTCTTTCTGAAAACAAGTTATTAAAGGGGGGTTTTGTGAAATAAATTTCTTTAACACTTCTAAGTTAACAAGTAAGCAAAAATAAAAATTTAGTTTTTATCAAGTTGTGAGACTAACTAGGATATATGTGTTCCCCATAGGTTCATAACGTCGTATTCCTAGCAATAGAAATTCTTTCCTAGTCTTTTGCATGTAAAGTGATAAGTTATGTATCTCTAAATCCTTGGTCCGTCATCTAGAAAATTTCACCCCGTACCTTGGTCTGTCTACGTGTGTATAAGATACTAACCCTTATCTTTACGTCAAATTAGACATCATAATCGATATATGACTTAGTTATTACTTCAAACCAATCGACACTAGCCTATTAGATAGTATCCCACAAAATCTATTTTGATAATTCTTTTGCTATTAATACCTCCTTGGTCCGGCAAATAGCAACAAGACGAGTTTTAACGTTGGCCACCATTAAAAAGACTTCTAAGCGAAAGAATTATCAATACATGCAAGAACCTATTTGAGAATTGCTTATTTGCTAGGTTTACTTTGTTAATTACCCATGGTTACCACAACCCTAGTTGTGGATTTAGTTACCCATATAAGCAAGATCAATATTCATAATGTTTAAGGAAGAAATTATGAACTTACTTCAACAATAAGAATAAACTCAGAAAATCAACTTGAAATTGCAAGATAAATCTTCAAACCAAATCTGAAAGTTGAATTATAGCCAAAGTTTTCAAAAACCAATCTCCAAAACAAAAACAAGAACAATACTAAAAATGTCTAACCCCAAAAATGAGGTTTTAATCCCTATTTATAAAAAATATTGTCCTAAATTAAAAGGAATTGAAATAAGGAAAGTTTGTCCAAAAACGCGGCATTGATCGACGACCCCTACTGATGGACCGTCGATGGAACGATGGTCCGTCCACTGCCTTGGTCAGTCCAGACTTAGAATAGTTTTCTCTACTTCAGATGGCACCTTCTCTGAATCAATCTAGGGACCAACAGCACGATCCGTCGATGCACCTACTGTCTGTCGATGCCCTCCGTCGCTCAATACTTAGAATTTCTCCAACTTCGGGTAACAGAACTATTGCTGATCAAATCAACGGTTTGCCAGTACGGTCCGTCGATCCATTCCGTAGTTTCACACTTGGTCATATTTCCCCGAGTTACTCTATCAATTAGAACTAAAATCGACGATCACCACCTACGGATCGTCGATTGAACGACGGCCTTTCGATGGCCTTCGTAGGTCGTCTTCTGCACTATTTTCTAGATGCCTTCTAAGTTTTTATTCTAGACAACTTTCTTGCAAAACAAACATAAAAACATGTTAAAACTACTACAAAAAGGCTCTAGACACACACAACTCTTAAACAAAAAGCATTGAAAAGACTGTGAAACCATGTTACATCAGCGTGCCAGGACCAAGTCTAAGTCAACTTTGGGTGGAGCGGCGCGCTTCAGTACGTCCTACCTAGCGTTTTTCATTTTTCGTAATTTAGTAATTTTAAGTACTTCCAAGGTACATTAACATTTTCCCATGATTCTATTTACCTCAAATGATTTCTAAACGCCTAGAAATCATCAAGGAACTCAAATCATAACCTTGAATCCATAATTCAATTCAAGAAAATTTAAGCTCAAGTTTAGGAAGTTAAGAAGTCAAGTCTAAAGCTAAAAAGTAAGTTAAAATAAACTCCTCAAAGGTTTTCAAGAGTATTATTTAAACATTTTTACTTTGTTTTATGACTCAAGTTCAAGCTAAGTAAAGAGTAAGTTGAAATTCTTTTCTTCAAAGGTATATGGGGACTAAGTATTCCCACAGGGACTTAAAATGTTTTAACATTTAACTAGCAAGGAAACCTTGATTTCCAAGGAGCCTTAGGACAAGTTTTCAAAAAAAAAAACATTAGATTTATAAAAGAAGCAAGTGCGGAAACTATGATTTCCAAGACAGCCTTGAATTAAGTATTTTGAGCACTAATATCAAAAACACAGATTCACTATTTTTTTAAAAACATAAGACCCAACATATTTTGGGAGTAGTAAAGATCACCGATATGGGGGAGATTTCAGACAACTCACAACCCCCATAAACCATATAGCCACCATGGGTAGAAAAGGTTCATACTTTTTAGATGAACCCTTTTCACAATAGACTAGTGGATCCATTAGGAAGTTCAGGTCTTATACCTTTGGCTGAGTGTAGGATGCGCTGACAGTGTTAGGTAATAGCTACTGTAGATCTTAAGTGATGGTTGTCGGTTAGACAAACTCCCACATAAGTTATTATATTATTGTATACATAAGTTTACTTGTATTTTATATAAATGCCAGAGTTTAACTGTATCATACATTCAAAGATTTCATCATGTTTCAGAGAGCTTTTTTTATATTGCACTTACTTTTAAATTGTATTATATTGACTGGGTTAAGTTGTTCATGACTAAGAAGAAAAACTTAATTGAGTTAGGTAGGATGTAGAGTTAGGCAGAGCCAAGGTAAGTGTTCCTTCTTACTCTTTTTCAAGCTTAAGTGTTGTTAGCATTCCAACTCGCATACTCGTACATTCAACGTACTGATGCCAGTTGTCCTGCATCTCATTATGATGCAGACTCAGGTAACTAGAATCAGCATTCGGTGCACCGTTGATCCAGTGAGTAGCTCAAAGTCAGTTGATGATCCACCCTTCATTCCGGAGGACATCCTTATCATTTAGATATTAGATTTAGTTTTCAGTCTTTAGGATGACTGGGGGTCCTGTCCCAACGTCCATATTTATTTAAAGGCTTCATAGATAACAATGTAGTTTTCTTTGGTCTTTCATTTGATTTTAAAGACTTGAAGTTACCATTTTGGCTAAGTACTATTTTAAAGTTATTCTTAATTATATTCTATGTTAAGTCTTCCGCTGAGTTAGGTAAGCTAGGCCAAGGGTTCGCTCAAGTCCAGCAATGGTCATTGGGTGTCGACCATGTCGAGGGTGTAGGCTTGGGGTATGATAAACTTGATGTCAGAGCACAAAGTTCAAGAGTCCTAGGGAGTCTATGAAGCCGTGTTTGTAGAGTCTTAGTCATCTGTGTGAAGCGCGCCACATCTATGATTAGGAGGCTATAACATTTAGGAATTTCTCACTTCTTTTATGTTTTTTTTCGTGCGTTAGAGTTTATCTCTAAAAAGCTTCCCTCTAATTCGTTCTTGCGCATGTTTCAGATCATCATGCCTCCACGAAGAGCAGTCAGAGGTCGACCATCCAAAAGGAATGCTGAGGAACCAGATGTACCTAATGCACAGAACGTGCAACCTCAAGGGTAAGTGACAAATGTTGAGTTCTGCGAGGCTATCCGAATGCTAAGCCAAGCGGTGACTAACCAAGTCGGGAAACAAAGGGGAGCTCGACAAAAAGGATCTGACACTTTGAAGATTCGAGAATTCTTGAGGATGAATCCCCCAAGCTTTTCGGGTTCAAACACCACTGAGGATCCAGAAAACTTTGTGGAAGAGTTGAAAAAGGTGTTTGAGGTGATGCATATGGTTGATACTGAAAGGGTTGAGCTAGCTGTATATCAACCGAAGAATATGGCTAGGACTTGGTTCGACCCGTGGAAAGAGGGCATAGATGAGAAGTAGAATGAGTTTGTTTGTTGTTGGTTTGTGTCGCTCTTCAAGCAAAGAGAGGAGGGCTGCAATGCTTATTGGAGACATGGACATTTAGAGGTTTATGATCTATGTGCAGCGGGTAGATGAGGAAAATCTTAGGGAACGATAAGAATACAAAAAACAAATAATCCAAGACCGGGAATGAGTCTGGGCAGCAGAAAGGTGGCTCGAATCAGTGATAGTTTCATAAACAGAAGGGGAATGCACATCATCTGCTAGTGCACCTGCGCCTAGGGAAATAGTCCAACATCATAGTCAGAACTTTCGAGCTAACCTGCATATTCATATGGTAGTATGGCGCATGGAGGTAGTAAGCCTCATGCATGCACCAAGCGTGGTAGAAATCACTCTGGTGTTTGTCTTGAGGGCTTCACAGGTTGCTTCAAGTGTGATCATATCGATCATTTCATGAGAGAGTGCCCAAAGAACAAGCAAGGTGGTAGTAAAGGGGGCAACAAAGCTCATCTTCATCAGTTGCTCCACCAAACATGGCTACACCTAGAGGAGCCACTTCTAGTACTAAGGGAGGGGCAAACCATCTCTATGCAATCAATAGCCGCCAAGAGTAAGAGAAATCACCACATGTTGTCATGGATATGATAAAAGTATTAACTTTTGATGTGTATGCATTATTAGACCCAGGAGCAAGTTTATCTTTTGTAACTCCTTATGTTGCAAATCAGTTTGAGATTCATCTTGAGAAACTTTGTGAACCTTTCTGTGTTTCTACCCTGTTTGAGAGTCTATTCTAGAAGACAGAGACTATCGTGGTTGTCCTACTTCTATCAATAACAAGAACACCATAGATGATCCGGTAGAGTTACACATGATATATTTTGATGTCATTCTAGGTATTGACTGGCTTCATGCCTGTTATGCATCAATAGATTGTAAAACTAGAGTTGTCAAGTTTTAGAATGCAAATAAGTCAGTCATCGAGAGGGGTAGTAGTTAAGCAGTGCCTAAGGGTCGTTTCATTCGTACCTTAAGGCGAGGAAGTTAGTTTCAAAGGGTTGTATCTATTACTTAGTCCGAGTTAATGACTCAAGTGCTGAGGTACCTTCCCTTCAGTCATTTCCTAAAGTAAGAGAGTTTCCATGAGTCTTTCGTAATGATATACCTGGAGTCCCTCCTGAGAGAGAAATATACTTCGGCATAGACATCATTCCAAATACTCGTCCTATATCTATTCCGCCATATAGAATATCACCAGCAGAGTTAGAAGAGCTTAAGGAACAATTGAAAGATTTGTTAGACAAAGGCTTTATTCGATCAAGTGTCTCGCCTTGGGGCGCTCCGGTCTTATTGTGAAAAATAAAGATGGTTTCCTTAGGATGTGCATCGACTACCGTCAATTGAATAAGGTGACCATCATGAATAAATATCCTCTCCAAAGGGTAGATGATCTTTTCGATCAGCTTCAGGGTGCTTCATACTTCTCAAAAATCGGATGTCAAATCACACTACCATCAGTTGAAAGTTAGGGAATGTGATCTTCCAAAGACAGTATTTAGAACAAGATATGAGCATTATGAGTTTTTAGTTATGTCCTTTGGTTTGACCAATGCGCCTGCGGCATTGATAGATCTTATGAACAGAGTCTTCAAAATTTATTTAGATCTGTTTGTCATTGTCTTCATTGATGACATACTTGTTTACTCAATGAATGAAGAAGATCATGCTAGTCACCTCAGAATAGTCATGTGGACTTTTAAAGATAAGGAGTTATATACCAAGCTTTCCAAGTGTGAGTTTTGGCTCAAGTTTTTGGCATTCTTGGGCCATAATGTTTCTGGTGATGGGATTAGACTTGATACCCAAAAGATAGAAGCAGCTCAGAGCTGGACTAGACCCACATCTCCAACAAATATAAGGAGTTTCTTGGGTTTGGCTGGCTATTATAGGAGATTCATTGAAGGGTTTACCTATATATCGTTTCTTTGACCAAGCTAAATTAGAAGACAATCAAGTTTCAATGGTCTGAAGCTTGTGGAAAAAGCTTTCAGGAGTTGAAAAAGAGATTCACTACCACTCCGGTTTTGACCTTACCAGAGGGTACTCAAGGTTTTGTGGTGTACTGTGATGCATCGAGAGTTGTTTTGGACAGTGTTGATGCAGAATGGCAAGGTTATAGCTTATACCTCCAGACAGTTGAAGGTTAATGAGAAGAATTATTAAACTCATGACTCAGAATTGGCTGCAGTAATTTTTGCTTTGAAGATTGGCGTCACTACTTGTATGGTGTTCATGTTGACATATTCACTGATCACAAAAGCCTCCAATACAAATTTATATTTTGGGAGTGAACAAATAATTTTAGACAATTAACTTAAATATAAATATCATATTTCTGAACTTAATAAAGCTATAAAAGTTATTCATTTTTTAATATAACTTTTTTTTTCAATAAATGGATATTAAATACTCACTATGCCCCTAATTACTTGTCCACTTTTGAATTGACACACCTATTTAAAAAATCATTATTGACATATATAGTGACTCTACCATTATATCATATTAATTATGAAGTGGATGAATTAAATATTAATATTTTCAAAAAGTTCTACCTTTTTTCAAAGTAATTATTTGGGGGTATAATATGAATTTTTTTTAGTCCTTTCTTGATTTGACAAAATAGACAAGTAGTTAGGGACAACTATGAAAGGAAAAGCGGACAAGTAAATAGTTACAAAATGAGTAGGTCTTTTCGATAATTTTCCTTATTACTTTAATTAATTTTAATTTTTTATAAGTTATTAGTGTACATTGATTTTTTAGATTTTTAACGGTGTAGGATAGCATTTTTAGAAATCATACTAACAATACAAATATTTTATATAACCACAATATCAATATTAAAAGTAATAAAGACAAACCAATATTCATATAAAAATTCATTGCATACATATTATAATTGAATGAAATAACAGACTAAAAAGGAATAAAACATAGTACAAAAACACTTAAAATAAGGACAAAGAGTAAAGATATATGAAGAATCCTATGAGATAACTTGTGCATTTAAAATACTAAAAGACATAGACTATCCATTGGACAACATAGACATACCAATCTCTACTAATTAAAACAGACAGATATTTGGTCCAAGATCCTTAGAAGTTATTTTTTTGGTTTGGATCTTAAACATTAATGTTGTTGAGATATGAATCATCAAAAAAAGACATAATACTATCATCATCCCAGTCGATTGATTCTGAAGAAGCTGACCTTTTTGGAAATCCAACAGAATTATTCTGATAGTTATTCATTGGCATTAGTGCATCCCTTGCAGAGTTGTTCATAGTCTTGTGGTATTACCGAAGCAGCGGTTGGAGACTCCATTATTGGTGAATTCATTGAAAAAGTCGTTATTAAAAGTATTGGAGGAGCCATTATAGGGGCCTTCTAAGATCCATTTATTGATATGTAGAAGAATGCATCGTCGGAACCAATGGAGGAAATAATTCTGCCGAAAATAATGAATAAGGAGAAATCCATAAGGGGTCCACAAAAGGAACCATTTGAGGAGGATTCACTGGATAAAATAATTCTGGGAGCATTTCAGCAGAAGGAGATGAAGGAATTATTAGTGGAGCCACTTTATCCTCTATTATTTGAGCCACTTCACTGACCATTATAAGAGATCTTGGACCATCGCAGTTGGTTCCACTAGAAACTATCGATGGATAAACCAAAGGAATTTTTGATACCGGAGAATCACTAGAAATTGGTTGAGAGGCATACAAAGTAGAACCCTCTTCATCAGCTTTAATTTTTAGTTTGCGAAATATTTCCAAGTTTCTTTTCATGCATACATTAGATCATTAAGATCATTACCATTTATGTCATTGGAAATCTTTTTTCCTCTTAGCACTTCATGCATCATATTTGTATTTTCTTTGATATCGTTTTCTTTCTGTAACTTGTATAATTGGTCTTTCTTCTTATCTATAATTTTCTTGATAAACTCTTCTGTCGTCATCATGTGTTTTGACTGAGCGGATGGTGAAAGTGCCTTAAACTTATTAAAAGTGTCTACTGCAGCTTGATAATTTTGATATACGACAGGTTCTGAGTGGTACTCACTATATCTGACGTTACCTACTTCACAATCACAAAGAATACTAAGTTCTTGAACCTTTTTAAAGGCTACTTTTTGTCTCTTCTTATATGTGGCTCTCCTTTGAGTATCATTTTCAATCTTACCTTTTCTTCTTGGCATTGTTAATTGGGAAGAAGAGGAAAATTTATGTTTGTTTGGATGTGTATCAAAAACCTTTGTTGTTTGTTTCCTTGCCTAGGATAGACTCCATTTTATAGGGAAAATTTAGATTCTATGTATCTTTGAATATTTTAACTTACAGAATTACTAGTTGTTTCTAATAATTATTTTTGACTAAAACCAAATAAGGAAGGATTACAAACCAAATTTGATGTTATAATTTTAAAATATATGTAATTTATATATCTGGTCTTATCTTGACCAACCTTTATGATCAAACTTTTACAGGAGAATAATTTAGTGTGGCTTAAATTTTCAGTAAGTAGAATCCACCAAGTATGGTCATAGTGTAATGAAAATGCATTTGCTTACTCATTTAAGTTATAAGTTCTAAAAAAATACATTTTAATTTTGATATTTGTACAAAGTTAAAGATTAAAACAATCAGACATTTAAATGACTGGGAATTTTGAAATATCAATTTCAATTATATTTCAACGTGCATAAAAATGATAAAGTTAATTGTTATATCAAAAAGAAATTCAAACATTTAATAAATTTTAAATTGTGATTTGTGTAAGATTATAGTTATTGTAACTATTATATAACACATTATAATTTTCTATATTAGAAAAAATGCATATTTAATATAAATATAACATTGCTTTTCAATTTATTAAAATTTAAATATTTCTTAAATTTGCTTTTTGTTTCGGTACGATACTCATCGAGAAGTCACTCAACTTATTATTAAAAAATCTAAATTATTTTTAGGCAATTCAATATAAATTGATTGCACAAAAAACTAATCGAAATGATATGTTTACGCATATTGTAGAAGGATTTTTTTATTCATTTAAGGAATGTACTCAAAACAAGAATAGTTAGTTTCATATTGTCTTAATAAATCTTTATTAAATAAAAATAGATATTTTACTGTGATGAGACTTATTCATTAAGGTAAGTAAGTTAAACTATAACAATCTAGGGATTCATATTTAAGTTCCATCTGACTTTTTAGCTAATGCATATATGTAAAAGTCAAAAAAAAAAAGATATAATAAATTGATTGAGTTTTTATTATACTTTTGGCACATTAAATTTAACGGAAAATGCACAAGTACCCCCGTCCCCCAAATCTATGCCCGAAATCCCACAATACACTTATATTATACTAAGATCCTATTACCCCCTGAACTTATTTTATAAAAAATATTCTACCCATTTTCGGTCTACGTGGCACTAGCTTGAAAAAAAATGACAACACATGCTAGGCCCACAAGACAGTGTCACGTAGGCCGAAAAGGGATAGAAACATTATTCATAAAATAAGTTCAAGGGGGTTAGGACCTTAGTATAGTATAAGTGTGTCTATGAGATTTCGGGCATTGGTTGGGGGCTACTTGTGCATTTTCCCCTAAATTTAATGTTAAAAGGTCACAATTTAAACCTACTTAGTGAATTTGTTTTTCGAAATAACATTTACCGTCAATCATTTAAGTTTCGCTATCAAAAATTATTTTCACTTTTAGTTAATGCTAGATCTAATGTCTTTATCCACATTATATTGTGTTCATCATCTCGCTTTTTGCTTTTTACATAACTAATTTTGGAAGCATGTCTTGCACGTTTGACCTATATTATGATTTAATATTTATATAGGCCTAACTCATGTAAATAAAAAATTGTAATATCAACTTAATCAACCATATGCATACAAAATGAAAACGGTTAAACTAAGAAATGTATTAATTAGAATAAGAATGAATAATCAATAAATAAAAAATTACATAAGAATGATTTGCATATTCATCTACTCTGGCTATACAACTCCCATTTTTCTATTGGTTTGTGTTTATTGTTTTGTATTTACCAAATCAATTGATATAGTTTTCTCAATGCATATATGATATTTTGTATCAATACCACTAGAAAAGAAGTTTCCAGTCTACGTAACAAGCCTATTATCTGTAGAACTTTCTACGGACAATTCTGATCAACCGTATACCAAGTAATGAAACCTTAAAAATCATCCAAGTTCGGTGAGACATTTATATGGGTTGTAGGACTTCCTACTATCGATAGACCCAAACTGTAGAACTCAAATTTAACCACAAAATGTCACTAAGTCTGGAACCTTTCTAAGTGTCCTTCCTACCAGTAAAACATTCAACGGACCGTCCTGGTCAATCATCGCACGAGTTACTAGTACTTGTAATTTTCCAAAACTTGACCCACTTCCTACGGATTCACTCTACGATCTGTAGAAGCATTTACGATCTATAGAATGATTCCATAGAACACAACCAGTAGCTAAAAAGGTGAAACCTTTCCTTTTCCCAAATTCCGAGGTGTTGCACTTGGTCATGCATTACCACATTCACATTAATTAATGTTTATTAAAGTTCCTCATACTCTATACATTCAAAGTATTGAAACATATATCTATTGTACAGATATTGTCTCACGATAGATGATACGATGTTATTCCATCCAACTGTGGCTAGTTGGATTGCTCCGTTTTCTTTTGGGATTGGTGAGTTCTGATGATTCGAGGGAACATACGTTATTAGTATTTCATTACTTTTCAGTCATTTAGTTTCAATTTTCTTTCATAAGCTAGATTTTTTTTCCTAGTCATATCTATGTCATAGAGGCTTGTTGTTAGATTTAACATGTATTCCACATTATTTTTAGGTTGTGTTAAGATTTTCTTATGTTGTGACTTTATATTGAGATTACACTTACCTTTATGATTCATTTCATATTGTCTTATTTCTTATCATTGTGTCACACTTATGTCAAGTGGCTTATTTAGGGTCTCTCGTGGTCCTATTCACTACATCATGTCTAGGGGATAGCTTGAGTGGTGACAATGTGACTCTCCTTTGAGTATCATTTTCATTATACAAAAGCTTCACTTTTCTTCTTGGCTTAGCTAATGAGGAGGAAGAGGAAAATTGTGTTTGTTTGGCTGGGTATCAAAAGACTTTGTTATTGTAAGAGTGTATTACATTTGATGCTATGATCTTAAAATGTATGTAGTTTATGGATATTTTTTTATTTTAGACAAATTTTGATGAGTTAATTTTTTTAATCAAAGAATAATTTTGTGTGGCTTATATTTAAATATAAGTAGGATCCATCAAATATGGTAATAGAGTAATGAAAATTTATTTGCTTACTCATTTAAATCATAAAGTGAAGAGTGTAGGTTGCGTCCCACTCTAGCAGGTCTATGATTAATACTAGTTAAGATATTTTTGTAGTGGCACAACAACTTATGACCCTGTAAGCTTTTTGTTATATATGCTACTTACTATTTTCTCAAAATTTTGAAGAAAATCATATTTAGCATAAGGAAAAAGACTCAAACACGTCATTGAATTTTTAGAAAAAGTCTCATTTGTTAAAATTTTGGCTCATCTATGCCATTGCTTTTAAAGGAAAGACTCATCCGCGCCATTTTCTTAACTCTGATTTTGCAAAATCACTTTTTACAGCCCCGAACAAGGTTAGCACTTTTCAATTAGAGTTTTTGGATCAAATGTACACTTTTCTGCTTCTTTTTCTTTAAGAGCACCAAGAACACGTGAAGACATACACAACTCCCAAATTTAGAACATCTTCAGTTCTTCACGAAATCATAAATTTGGCTACATCATTAATTTATTTTTAAAAAAAACTGAAACTATAAAATCATTTGTAGAGTTTAAAAAATTCATCTGTATTAAAAAAAGATCCAAAAAATGAAAACCAACCCCAAAATTTTAAAATCTTGCTTTGGTTCGTGTTTTTGTAGTTGTTATTTTACATTAGATCTTTGTCACCTAGTGTTTTTTTTGAGTCTATGTTTAAAATTTAAAATGATTTGAAGTTGTTGAGAAAATTCTACCGTTAAAGAATGTTGAAATTTTGGAACTTCGAAGAAATTTTAAGTGGGTCTTGTTGAGTTAGTTTGAATTCAAGTTTAAAAGATATTTAGTTTTGGTATCTAGGTCGGAGGGAAACTACTCTTGACATTTGAAGCTATTTCGTGAAGAATTAAACAAGTTTGAAATTCAGTAATTGTTAATGTTCTTACGGAAGTTGAAGAGCAAAATGTACATTTGATCCAAAAATATCAATTGAAAAATGTTAAACATTATTTGGGTGTCAAAAAAGCTTTTGCAAAATCGGAGTTACAAAAACTATATGGATGAGCTTTTTCTTTAATAACAAAGGCATAGGTGAGCGAAACCAAACAATGAAAGCTAATTTTGTAAATAAATATTTTTATACAATGCATACTATTTCTAATTCACCAAACCAAACAATGCATAAGAACTAATATATGCATTACTAATACAAAGTATAAATAATATCATGTTAATGCACGCATTAAATCCTTTACATCACTAATATCATGAATTTATAGGTATTAGTAATACACAATAGAGTGTACAACTAATGCAAACATTAGTTATGCATACCATGAAAAATGCACCAAAAAAAAGGATTATTAATACATATAATAAATGCATGCATTATTTTTGCTAATACACTCTACCAAACGACCCCTTACACTCAGCAAAGTTTGATTACTAACCCTTCTAAGAATTGATAATGAGTTATCTTAAAATTTTATTTTATAAATAATTACATTATAAAAGAATTCACCTTAGCTTAACAATTAAGAATATAGTTTTTAAAAATTCCTAGTTACACCACTGATGATATCATAAGATGTCTCAAATGTATCAAGTCAAATCAGTATTGTAATACCTCGTAAATTATAATAGCCAAGAATAAGCTAAGAAACTTAAATTTATCATTTTTGAAAAGAATAGAAAAATCTGAAAAATCACCTAAGTGTAAAAAGTGAGTATTGACCATTTTCAAATGGCCATAACTTCTAGCTCAGGATGATTTAGAGTTAGTTCTTTATATGATTGGAAATCCCTTGGAGATATGTTTCCAACCCTGCCAAGTTTGCGCATTTTCGTAATCGTGTGAGAGAGATATACCTATCGGAAGTTGGATTGTTGGATTAAGGATAATCCAATCCGGATTTGGGAAGGGCAAAGTTTTTTTTTTCCTTACCCAATTATTTTTTCTTTTTTGGGTAATAAATTGGGGTCTAAAATGATCCTATTCAGTTCAGGGTTTTAGAAAATAAGTTAGGGTTTTGAGAAAAGCGGAGAAAGGAGAAGAGGAAGCAATAACGTTCAAGATCGTCCAAGTTCAGCTTGTGGAATTCGTCAAGGGTTATCCCTATTAAGGATGTGGGATCTTTCATGTTAGGTTAATTCACCCGCACACCAATTTGTTTTAATTTAGTAATCTTTGAGTTGATTTCATGCTAGAAGTTAAGTTCTTGAAGAAAAGTTTTTAGTTCTTGTTGATTGAGTTGTTGGCTACCATTGTTGGTTGAATTCTTGTTCCTCCGGGTTATTTTTTAATCGAATTTGGTGGATATTAAGAGTACCACTAGTCCCATGTGTTTTATGAAATAACTAGGAAGGTTTGGAGGGTTTGGAGATGAAGAAAGAGTTGAAAAATTCGTTAGACGCACCTGTGTAGGGGCAGGCGTAGCGCTCCTACAGTGCGCCAGCAACTGCCCTCAGCCAACCAAGGCCCGGCGCGGTGTGTGATACACTTAAATTACACCTCTATAAAGAAGTATAAGCAGTCGTAATCAAGTATAAAACCCAACTAGTAGGTTGGGGTCGATCCCATGAAGAAAATGGTTTAGACTTAACTTCAATGTACAATTATATCTATTTAGCCAAGGTCTTTCTGAAAACAAGTAATTAAAGGGGGGTTTTGTGAAATAAATTTCTTTAACACTTCTAAGTTAACAAGTAAGCAAAAATAAAAAGTTAGTATTTATCAAGTTGTGAGACTAACTAGGGTATATGTGTTCCCCATAGGTTCATAACGTCGTATTCCAAGCAATAGCAATTCTTCCCTAGTCTTTTGCATGTAAAGTGATAAATTATGTATCTCTAAATCCTTGGTCCGTCATCTAGAAAATTTCACCATCGATATATGATTTAGTTATTACTTCAAACCAATGGACACTAGCCTATTAGATAGTATCCCACAAAATTTATGTTGATAATTCTTTTGCTATTACTACCTCCTTGGTCCGGCAAATAGCAACAAGACGAGTTTTAACGTTGGCCACCGTTAAAAAGACTTCTAAGCGAGAGAATTTTCAATACATGCAAGAACCTATTTGAGAATTGCTTATTTGCTAGGTTTACTTTGTTAATTAACCATGGTTCGCACAACCCTAGCAGTGGATTTAGTTACCCATGTAATCAAGATTAAAATTCATAATGTTTAAGGAAGAAATCATGAACTTACTTCAACATAAGAATAAACCCAGAAAATCAACTTGAAATTGCAAGATAAATCTTCAAACCAAATCCGAAAGTTGAATTATTGCCAAAGTTTGCAAAAACCAATCTCCAAAACAAAAACAAGAACAACACTAATAATGTCTAACCCCAAAAATGAGGTTTCAATCCCTATTTATAGAAAACATTGTCCTAAATTAAAAGGAATTTAAATAAGGAAAGTTTGTCCAAAAATGCGGCATTGATCGACGACCCCTACTGACGGACCGTCGATGGAACGACGGTCCGTCCACTACCTTCGTTAGTCCAGACTTAGAATAGTTTTCTCTTCTTCAGATGGCACTTTCTCTGAATCAATCGAGGGACCAACAGCACGGTCCGTCTATGCACCTACTGTCCGTCGATTCCCTCCGTCGCTCCATACTTAGAATTTCTCCAACTTCGGGTAATGGAACTATTGTTTATCAAATCAACGGGTTGCCAGTACGGTCCGTCGATCAATCGACGAACCATCGATCCCTTCCGTAGTTTCACACTTTGTCAGATTTCCCCGAGTTTCTCCATCAGTCTGAACTAAAATCAACGGTCACCACCTACGGACCGTCGATTGAACGACGGCCCATCGATGGCCTTCGTAGGTCATCTTTCTGCACTATTTTCTAGATTCCTTCTAAGTTTTTATTCTGGACAACTTTCTTGCAAAACAAACATAAAAACATGTCAAAACTACTACAAAAAGGCTCTAGACACACACAACTCTTAAAAAATCATTGAAAACACCGTGAAACCATGTTACATCAGCGTGCCATGACCAAGTCTTAGTCAACTTTGGGTGGAGCGGCGCGCTTCAGTACGTCCTATGTAGAGTTTTTCATTTTTCGTAGTTTAGTCCTTTTAAGTACTTCCAAGGTACATTAACATTTTTCCATGATTCTATTTACCTCAAATGATTTCTAAACGCCTAGAAATCATCAAAGAACTCAAATCATAACCTTGAATCCATAATTCAATTCAAGACAATTTAAGCTCAAGTTAAGTAAGTTAAGAAGTCAAGTCTAAAGCTAAAAAGTAAGTTAAAGTAAACTCCTCAAAGGTTTTCAAGAGTCTTATTTAAACATTTTAACTTTGTTTTAAGACTCAAGTTCAAGCTAAGTAAAGAGTAAATTGAAATTCTTTTCTTCAAAGGTATATGGGATAGATTTCAGACAACTCACAACCCCCATAAACTATGTAGCCACCATGGATAGAAAAGGTTCTTAATTTTGAGATGAACGCTTTTCACAGTAAACTAGTGGATCCATTAGGAAGTTCAGGTCTTATACCTTTGGTCGAGTGTAGGAAGCGCTGACAGCTCCAAGGGTTCGCTCAAGTCCAGCAATGGTCATTGGGTGCCGACCATGTCGAGGGTGTAGGCTCGGGGTATGATAAACTTGGTGTCAGAGCACAAAGTTCAAGAGTCCTAGGGAGTCTATGAAGCCGTGTATGTAGAGTCTTAGTCATCTGTGTGAAGCGTGTCATATCTATGATTAGGAGGGTATAACAATTAGGAATTTCTCACTTATTTTATGTTCCTTTTCGTGCGTTAGAGTTTATCTCTAAAAAGCTTCCCTCTAATTCATTCTTGCGCGTGTTTCAGATCATCATGCCTCCACAAAGAGCAGTCAGAGTCGACCATCCAAAAGGAATGCTGAGGAACCAGATGTACCTAATGCACAGAATGTGCAACCTCAAGGGGAAGTGACAAATGTTGAGTTCTGCGAGGCTATCCGAATGCTATGCCAAGCGGTGACTAACCAAGTCGGACAACAAAGGGGAGCTCGACAAGAAGGAGCTGACACTTCGAAGATTCGGGAATTCTTAAGGATGAATCCCCCAAGCTTTTCTGGTTCAAACACCACTAAGGATGAAGAAAACTTTGTGGAAGAGTTGAAAAAGGTGTTTGAGGTGATGTATATGGTTGATACTGAAAGGGTTGACCTAGCTTCATATCAACTGAAGAATGTGGCTAGGACTTGGTTCGACCCGTGGAAGGAGGGCAGAGATGAGAAGTAGAATGAGTTTGTTTGTTGTTGGTTTGTGTCGCTCTTCAAGCAAAGAGGGTCGGCTGCAATGCTTATTGGAGACATGGACTTTTGAGGTTTATGATCTATGTGCAGCGGGTAGAGGAGGAAAATCTTAGGGAACAGGAAGAATACAAAAAACAAGAAATCCAAGACCGGGAATGAGTCTGGGCAGCAGAAAGGTGGCTCGAATCAGCGACATTTTAGAAACAGAAGGGGCATGCACCATCATCTGCTAGTGCACCTGCGCCTAGGGAAAGAGTTAAACATCATGGTCAGAACTTTCGAGCTAAGCATGCATATTCACATGGTAGTATGGCGCATGGAGGTAGTAAGCCTCATGCATGACCAAGTATGGTAGAAATCACTCAGTGTTTGTCATGAGGGCTTCACGGGTTGCTTCAAGTGTGATCATATCGGTCATTTCATAGAGAGTGCCAAAGAACAAGCAAGGTGGTAGTAAAGGGGCAACAAAGCTTTTCATCAGTTGCTCCACCAACATGGCTACACCTAGAGGAGCCACTTCTAGTACTAAGGAGGGCAAACCATCTCTATGCAATCACTAGCCGCCAAGAGTAAGAGAAATCGCCACATGTTGTCATGGATATGATAAAAGTATTAACTTTTGATGTGTATGCATTATAGACCAGGAGCAAGTTTATCTTTTGTAACTCCTTATGTTGCAAATCAGTTTGAGATTCATCTTGAGAAACTTTGTGAACCTTTCTGTGTTTCTACCCCTGTTTGAGAGTCTATTCTAGAAGACAGAGACTATCGTGATTGTCCTACTTCTATCAATCGCAAGAACACCATAGATGATCCGGTAGAGTTACACATGTATATTTTGATGTCATTCTAGGTATTGACTGGCTTCATGCCTGTTATGCATCAATAGATTGTAAAACTCGAGTTCAAGTTTTAGAATGCAAATAAGTCAGTCATCGAGAGGGGTAGTAGTTAAGCAGTGCCTAAGGGTCGTTTAATTCGTACCTTAAGGCGAGAAGTTAGTTTCAAAGGGTTGTATCTATTACTTAGTCCAGTTAATGACTCAAGTGCTGAGGTACCTTCCCTTCAGTCATTTCCTAAAGTAAGAGAGTTTCCAGAAGTCTTTCGTAATGATATACCGAGTCCCTCCTGAGAGAGAAATAGACTTCGGCATAGACATCATTCCAAATACTCGTCCTATCTCTATTCAGCCACCAGCAGAGTTAGAAGAGCTTAAGGAACAATTGAAAGATTTGTTAGACAAAGGCTTTATTCGACCAAGTGTCTCGCCTTGGGGCGCTCCGGTCTTATTTGTGAAAAATAAAGATGGTTCCTTAGGATGTGCATCGACTACCGTCAATTGAATAAGGTGACTATCATGAATAAATATCCTCTCCAAAGGGTAGATGATCTTTTCGATCAGCTTCAGGGTGCTTCATACTTCTCAAAAATGGATCTCAAATCACACTACCATCAGTTGAAAGTTAGGGAATGTGATCTTCCAAAGACAGCATTTAGAACCAGATATGGCATTATGAGTTTTTACTTATGTCCTTTGGTTTGACCAATGCGCCTGCAGCATTGATGGATCTTATGAACAGAGTCTTCAAAATTTTAGATCTGTTTGTCATTGTCTTCATTGATGAAATACTTGTTTACTCAATATGAAAGAAGATCGCGCTAGTCACCTCAGAATAGTCATGTGGACTTTTAAAGATAAGGAGTTATATGACAAGCTTTCCAAGTGTGAGTTTTGGCTCAAGTTTGTGGCATTCTTGGGCCATAATGTTTCTGGTGATGGGATTAGACTTGATACCCAAAAGATAGAAGCATTCAGAGCTGGCCTAGACCCACATCTCCAACAAATATAAGGAGTTTCTTGGGTTTGGCTGGCTATTATAGGAGATTCATTGAAGGGTTTACATATATATCGTCTCTTTGACCAAGCTAACTTAGAAGACAATCAAGTTTCAATGGTCTGAAGCTTGTGAAAAAGCTTTCAGGAGTTGAAAAAAGATTCACTACCGCTCCGGTTTTGACCTTACCAGAGGGTACTCAAGGTTTTGTGGTGTACTGTGATGCATCGAGAGTTGTTGGGTTGTGTGTGTTGATGCAGAATGGCAAGGTTATAGCTTATACCTCCAGACAGTTGAAGGTTCATGAGAAGAATTATTCAACTCATGACTCTGAATTGGCTGCAGTAATTTTTGCTTTGAAGATATGGCGTCACTACTTCTATGGTGTTCATGTTGACATATTCACTGATCACAAAAGACTCCAATACAAATTTATATTTTGGGAGTGAACAAATAATTTTAGACAATTAACTTAAATATAAATATCATATTTCTTAACTTAATAAAGCTATAAAAGTTATTCATTTTTTAATATAACTTTATTTTTTCAATAAATGGATATTAAATATCACTATGCCCCTAATTACTTGTCCACTTTTGAATTGACACACCTATTAAAAAATCATTATTGACATATATAGTGACTCTACCATTTATCATATTAATTATGAAGTGGATGAATTAAATTTAATATTTCAAAAAGTTCTACCTTTTTTCAAAGTAATTATTTGAGGGTATAATATGAATTTTTTTAGTCCTTTCTTTATTTGTCAAAATAGACAAGTAATTAGGGACAACTATAAAAGGAAAAGTGGACAAGTAAATAGGGACAAAGGGAGTAGGTCTTTTGATAATCTTCCTTATTACTTTAATTAACTTTAATTTTTGATAAGTTATTAGTGTACATTGATTTTTTAGATTTTTAACGGCGTACGATATCATTTTTAGAAATCATACTAACAATACAAATTTTTTAATAACCACAATATCAATAATAAAGTAATAAAGACAAACCAATATTCATATAAAAATTATTGCATACATATTATAATTGAATGAAATAAAAAACTAAAAGGATAAAACATAATAGAAAAACATTAAAATAAGGACAAAAAGTAAAGATATATGAAGAATCCTATGAGACAACTTATGCATTTAAAATATTAAAAGACATAGACTATCCATTGGACAACATAGACATACCAATCTCTACTAATTAAAACAAACAGATATTTGGTCCAAGATCCTTAGAAGTTATTTTTTTGGTTTGGATCTTGAACATTAATGTTGTTCAGATATGAATCATCAAAAAAAGACATAATACTATCATCATCCCAGTCGATTGATTCTGAAGAAGCTGACCTTTGTGGAAATCCAACAAAATTGTTCTGATAGTTATTCATTGGCATTAGTGCATCCCTTGCAGAGTTGTTCATTGAAGAGTCTTGTGGTATCTCAAGGTGATTGGGATAGTCTTTCAGACTAACTCACACCCCATAAACATATGTAGCCCACCATGGATAGAAATAGGTTCTTCAATTTGAGATGAACGTTTTCACAGTAAAACTAGTGCGACATTAGGAGTTAGGTCTTATACATTTGGATCGAGGTGTCAGCGAGCGCTGACACAGTCCAAAGGGTTGGTCAGTCCAGCAATGGTTCATTGGGTGCCGACCATGGTCGAGGGTGTAGAGCTCGGGGTAATGATAACTTGGTGGCTCAGAGCCACAACAGTTCAAGAGTCTAGGGAGTCTATGAAGCCAAGTGTATGTAGAGTCTAGTCATTGTTGAAGCGTGTCATATCTATGATAGGAGGTATTAACATAGGAATTTCTCACTTATTCTTAAATGTTCTTTCGTGCGTTAGAGTTATCTAAATAAGCTTCCCTCTAATTCATTTCTTTGCGCGTCGTTGTTCAAGATATCATGCCTCCACAAGAGCAGTCAGAGTCGCATTTACCAAAGGAATGCCTTGAGGAAACCAAGATGTACCTAATGCAACAGAATGATGCAACTCAGGGAAGTGAAAAATGTTGAGTTCTTGCGAGGCTATCCGATGCTATGCAAGCTGGTGGACTAACCAAGTCGGACAACAAAGGGAGCTCCAAGAGGGAGCTGACACTCGTCGAAGATTCGGAATTCTTCAAGGAGCAATCCCCAAGCTTATTTCTGGATTCAAAACCACTAAGGATGAAGGAAAACTTTGTGGAAGAGTTGAAAAAGGTGTTTGAGGTGATGTAATATGGTTGATACTGAAGGGTTTGACATAAGTTCATACAACTGCAAGAATGTGGCTAGGATTGGTTCGACCGTGCGAAGGAGGGCAGAGATGAGAAGTAGAATGAGTTGTCTTGTTGTTGTTTGGTGTCGCTCTTCAGCAAACGAGGGTCGGACCTGAATCTTATGAGACATGGACATTTTGAGGTTTATGATCTATGTGCAAGCGGGTAGAGGAGGAAAATCTTAGGGAACAGGAAGAATACAAAACCAGCAAATCCAAGACAGGAATGAGTTGGGCAGCAAGAAGGTGGCTTCGAATCAGCGACACGTTTTAGAAACGAAGGGGCAATGCACATAATCTGCAGTGCAACAGCTGGCCTAGCGGAAAGAGTTAAACATCATGGGTCAGAACTTAGAGTGAAGCGTGATATTCACATGGTTTCATGGCGCAATGGAAGGTACTAAGCCTCATGCATCGGACCAAGTATGCGTAGAACATCATTCCAGTGTTTGTCATGAGGGCTTCACGGGTTGCTTCAAGTATGATCAATATCGGTCATTTCATAGAGAGTGTCAAAGAAACAAACAGGTGGTGAGTAAAGAGGGCAACACAGCTTTTTTTCATCAGTTGGCGTCCACCGCATACATGGCTAACCTTAGAGGAGCCATTCTAGTACTAAGGAGGTGCCAACCATCTCTATGCAATCACTAGCCGCCAAGAGTAATTTAGAAATCGCACATGTTTGTCATGGATATGATCAAAAGTAAATTAACTGTTCTGATGTGTATGCATTATCCAGACGCCAGGAAGCAATTTCTCTTTTGTAACTCGCCTTATGTTGCATCATCAGTTTGAGATCATCATGAGCAAACTTTGTGAACCGTTTTGTGTTTCTTACCACCTGCTTCTGAAGAGTACTAATCTACGAAAAAGAGACTATCTGTTATTGTCCTATTCTATCAATAGTCGATGCCCTCCGTCGCTCAATACTTAGAATTTCTCCAACTTCGGGTAACAGAACTATTGCTGATCAAATCAACGGTTTGCCAGTACGGTCCGTCGATCCATTCCGTAGTTTCACACTTGGTCATATTTCCCCGAGTTACTCTATCAATTAGAACTAAAATCGACGATCACCACCTACGGATCGTCGATTGAACGACGGCCTTTCGATGGCCTTCGTAGGTCGTCTGTCTGCACTATTTTCTAGATGCCTTCTAAGTTTTTATTCTAGACAACTTTCTTGCAAAACAAACATAAAAACATGTTAAAACTACTACAAAAAGGCTCTAGACACACACAACTCTTAAACAAAAAGCATTGAAAAGACTGTGAAACCATGTTACATCAGCGTGCCAGGACCAAGTCTAAGTCAACTTTGGGTGGAGCGGCGCGCTTCAGTACGTCCTACCTAGCGTTTTTCATTTTTCGTAATTTAGTAATTTTAAGTACTTCCAAGGTACATTAACATTTTCCCATGATTCTATTTACCTCAAATGATTTCTAAACGCCTAGAAATCATCAAAGTACATAACCTTGAATCCACAATTCAATTCAAGAAAATTTAAGCTCAAGTTAAGTAAGTTAAGAAGTCAAGTCTAAAGCTAAAAAGTAAGTTAAAATAAACTCCTCAAAGGTTTTCAAGAGTATTATTTAAACATTTTTACTTTGTTTTATGACTCAAGTTCAAGCTAAGTAAAGAGTAAGTTGAAATTCTTTTCTTCAAAGGTATATGGGGACTAAGTATTCCTACAGGGACTTAAAATGTTTTAACATTTAACTAGCAAGGAAACCTTGGTTTCAAAGGAGCCTTAGGGCAAGTTTTCATAAAAATAACAATAGATTTATAAAAGAAGCAAGTGGGGAAACTAACATTTCCAAGACAACCTTGAGTTAAGTATTTTGAGCAATAATATCAAAAACACAGATTCACTATAATTTTAAAAACATAAGACCCAACATATTTTGGGAATAGTAAAGAGCACCGATATGGGGGAGATTTCAGAAACTCACAACCCCCATAAACCATGTAGCCACCATGGATTGAAAAGGTTCATACTTTTTGGATGAACCCTTTTAGCAGTAGACTAGTTTATCCATTAGGAAGTTCAGGTCTTATACCTTTGGCCGAGTGTAGGATGCGCTGACAGCATGAGGTAATAGCTACTGTAGCTCTTAAGTGATGGTTGTCGGTTAGAAAAACTCCCACATAAGTTATTATATTATTGTATACATAAGTTTACTTGTATTTTATATAAATGCCAGAGTTTAATTGTATCATACATTCAGAGATTTGGGCATGTTTCAGAGAGCTTTCTTTGTATTGCACTTACTTTTAAATTGTATTATATTGACTCGGTTAAGTTGTTCATGACTAAGAAGAAAAACTTAATTGAGTTAGGTAGGATGTAGAGTTAGGCAGAGCCAAGGTAAGTGTTCTTTCTTACTCTTTTTCAAGCTTAAGTGTTGTTAGCATTCCAACTCGCATACTCGTACATTCAATGTACTGATGCCAGTTGTCCTGCATCTCATTATGATGCAGACTCAGGTAACTAGAATCAGCATTCGGTGCACCGTTGATCCAGTGAGTAGCTCAAAGTCAGTTGATGATCCACCCTTCATTCCGGAGGACATCCTTATCATTTAGATATTCGATTTAGTTTTCAGTCTTTAGGACGACTGGGGTCCTGTCCCGACGTCCATATTTATATTAAAGGCTTCATAGATAGACAATGTAGTTTTCTTTAGTCTTTCATTTGATTTTTAAAGACTTGAAGTTACCATTTTGGCTAAGTACTATTTTAAAGTTATTCTTAATTATATTCTATGTTAAGTCTTCCGCTGAGTTAGGTAAGCTAGGCCAAGGGTTCGCTCAAGTCCAGCAATGGTCATTGGGTGTCGACCATGTCGAGGGTGTAGGCTTGGGGTATGATAAACTTGATGTCAGAGCACAAAGTTCAAGAGTCCTAGGGAGTCTATGAAGCCGTGTTTGTAGAGTCTTAGTCATCTGTGTGAAGCGCGCCACATCTATGATTAGGAGGCTATAACATTTAGGAATTTCTCACTTCTTTTATGTTTTTTTTCGTGCGTTAGAGTTTATCTCTAAAAATCTTCCCTCTAATTCGTTCTTGCGTGTTTCAGATCATCATGCCTCCACGAAGAGCAGTCAGAGGTCGACCATCCAAAAGGAATGCTGAGGAAATAGATGTACCTAATGCACAGAACGTGCAACCTCAAGGGTAAGTGACAAATGTTGAGTTCTGCGAGGCTATCCGAATGCTAAGCCAAGCGGTGACTAACCAAGTCGGGAAACAAAGGGGATCTCGACAAAAGAAGGAGCTGACACTTTGAAGATTCGAGAATTCTTGAGGATGAATCCCCAAGCTTTTCGGGTTCAAACACCACTGAGGATCCAGAAAACTTTGTGGAAGAGTTGAAAAAGGTGTTTGAGGTGATGCATATGGTTGATACTGAAAGGGTTGAGCTAGCTGTATATCAACCGAAGAATATGGCTAGGACTTGGTTCGACCCGTGGAAGAGGGCATAGATGAGAAGTAGAATGAGTTTGTTTGTTGTTGGTTTGTGTCGCTCTTCAAGCAAAGAGAGGAGGGCTGCAATGCTTATTGGAGACATGGAATTTAGAGGTTTATGATCTATGTGCAGCGGGTAGATGAGGAAAATCTTAGGGAACGATAAGAATACAAAAAACAAATAATCCAAGACCGGGAATGAGTCTGGGCAGCAGAAAGGTGGCTCGAATCAGTGATAGTTTCAGAAACAGAAGGGGAATGCACATCATCTGCTAGTGCACCTGCGCCTAGGGAAATAGTTAACATCATGTCAGAACTTTCGAGCTAACCTGCATATTCATATGGTAGTATGGCGCATGGAGGTAGTAAGCCTCATGCATGCACCAAGCGTGGTAGAAATCACTCTGGTGTTTGTCTTGAGGGCTTCACGGTTGCTTCAAGTGTGATCATATCGATCATTTCATGAGAGAGTGCCCAAAGAACAAGCAAGGTGGTAGTAAAGGGGGCAACAAAGCTCATCTTCATCAGTTGCTCCACCAACATGGCTACACCTAGAGGAGCCACTTCTAGTACTAAGGGAGGGCAAACCATCTCTATGCAATCAATAGCCGCCAAGAGTAAGAGAAATCACCACATGTTGTCATGGATATGATAAAAGTATTAACTTTTGATGTGTATGCATTATTAGACCCAGGAGCAAGTTTATCTTTTGTAACTCCTTATGTTGCAAATCAGTTTGAGATTCATCTTGAGAAACTTTGTGAACCTTTCTGTGTTTCTACCCTGTTTGAGAGTCTATTCTAGAAGACAGAGACTATCGTGATTGTCCTACTTCTATCAATACAAGAACACCATAGATGATCGGTAGAGTTACACATGATATTTTTGATGTCATTCTAGGTATTGACTGGCTTCATGCCTGTTATGCATCAATAGATTGTAAAACTAGTTGTCAAGTTTTAGAATGCAAATAAGTCAGTCATCGAGAGGGGTAGTTAAGCAGTGCCTAAGGGTCGTTTCATTCGTACCTTAAGGCGAGGAAGTTAGTTTCAAAGGGTTGTATCTATTACTTAGTCGAGTTAATGACTCAAGTGCTGAGGTACCTTCCCTTCAGTCATTTCCTAAAGTAAGAGAGTTTCCATGAGTCTTTCGTAATGATATACCTGGAGTCCCTCCTGAGAGAGAAATATACTTCGGCATAGACATCATTCCAAATACTCGTCCTATATCTATTCCGCCATATAGAATATCACCAGCAGAGTTAGAAGAGCTTAAGGAACAATTGAAAGATTTGTTAGACAAAGGCTTTATTCGATCAAGTGTCTCGCCTTGGGGCGCTCCGGTCTTATTGTGAAAAATAAAGATGGTTTCCTTAGGATGTGCATCGACTACGTCAATTGAATAAGGTGACCATCATGAATAAATATCCTCTCCAAAGGGTAGATGATCTTTTCGATCAGCTTCAGGGTGCTTCATACTTCTCAAAAATCGGATGTCAAATCACACTACATCAGTTGAAAGTTAGGGAATGTGATCTTCCAAAGACAATTTAGAACAAGATATGGCATTATGAGTTTTTAGTTATGTCCTTTGGTTTGACCAATGCGCCTGCGCATTGATGATCTTATGAACAGAGTCTTCAAAATTTATTTAGATCTGTTTGTCATTGTCTTCATTGATGACATACTTGTTTACTCAATGAATGAAGAAGATCGCTAGTCACCTCAGAATAGTCATGTGGACTTTTAAAGATAAGGAGTTATATACCAAGCTTTCCAAGTGTGAGTTTTGGCTCAAGTTTGTGGCATTCTTGGGCCATAATGTTTCTGGTGATGGGATTAGACTTGATACCCAAAAGATAGAAGCAGCTCAGAGCTGGACTAGACCCACATCTCCAACAAATATAAGGAGTTTCTTGGGTTTGGCTGGCTATTATAGGAGATTCATTGAAGGGTTTACCTATATATCGTTTCTTTGACCAAGCTAAATTAGAAGACAATCAAGTTTCAATGGTCTGAAGCTTGTGGAAAAAGCTTTCAGGAGTTGAAAAAGAGATTCACTACCACTCCGGTTTTGACCTTACCAGAGGGTACTCAAGGTTTTGTGGTGTACTGTGATGCATCGAGAGTTGTTTTGGGTGTGTGATGCAGAATGGCAAGGTTATAGCTTATACCTCCAGACAGTTGAAGGTTATGAGAAGAATTATTCAACTCATGACTCAGAATTGGCTGCAGTAATTTTTGCTTTGAAGATTGGCGTCACTACTTGTATGGTGTTCATGTTGACATATTCACTGATCACAAAAGCCTCCAATACAAATTTATATTTTGGGAGTGAACAAATAATTTTAGACAATTAACTTAAATATAAATATCATATTTCTGAACTTAATAAAGCTATAAAAGTTATTCATTTTTTAATATAACTTTTTTTTTCAATAAATGGATATTAAATACTCACTATGCCCCTAATTACTTGTCCACTTTTGAATTGACACACCTATTAAAAAAATCATTATTGACATATATAGTGACTCTACCATTATATCATATTAATTATGAAGTGGATGAATTAAATATTAATATTTTCAAAAAGTTCTACCTTTTTTCAAAGTAATTATTTGGGGGTATAATATGAATTTTTTTAGTCCTTTCTTGATTTGATAAAATAGACAAGTAGTTAGGGACAACTATGAAAGGAAAAGCGGACAAGTAAATAATTACAAAATGAGTAGGTCTTTTCGATAATTTTCCTCATTACTTTAATTAATTTTAATTTTTTATAAGTTATTAGTGTACATTGATTTTTTAGATTTTTAACGGTGTAGGATATCATTTTTAGAAATCATACTAACAATACAAATATTTTATATAACCACAATATCAATAATTAAAGTAATAAAGACAAACCAATATTCATATAAAAATTCATTGCATACATATTATAATTGAATGAAATAACAGACTAAAAAGGAATAAAACATAGTAGAAAAACACTTAAAATAAGGACAAAGAGTAAAGATATATGAAGAATCCTATGAGATAACTTGTGCATTTAAAATACTAAAAGACATAGACTATCCATTGGACAACATAGACATACCAATCTCTACTAATTAAAACAGACAGATATTTGGTCCAAGATCCTTAGAAGTTATTTTTTTGGTTTGGATCTTAAACATTAATGTTGTTGAGATATGAATCATCAAAAAAAGACATAATACTATCATCATCCCAGTCGATTGATTCTGAAGAAGCTGAGCTTTTGGAAATCCAACAGAATTATTCTGATAGTTATTCATTGGCATTAGTGCATCCCTTGCAGAGTTGTTCATAGTCTTGTGGTATTACCGAAGCAGCGGTTGGAGACTCCATTATTGGTGAATTCATTGAAAAAGTCGTTATTAAAAGTATTGGAGGAGCCATTATAGGGGCCTTCTAAGATCCATTTATTGATATGTAGAAGAATGCATCGTCGGAACCAATGGAGGAAATAATTCTGCCGAAAATAATGAATAAGGAGAAATCCATAAGGGGTCCACAAAAGGAACCATTTGAGGAGGATTCACTGGATAAAATAATTCTGGAGCATTTCAGCAGAAGGAGATGAAGGAATTATTAGTGGAGCCACTTTATCCTCTATTATTTGAGCCACTTCAGACCATTATAGAGATCTTGGACCATCGCAGTTGGTTCCACTAGAAACTATCGATGGATAAACCAAAGGAATTTTGATACTGGAGAATCACTAGAAATTGGTTGAGAGGCATACAAAGTAGAACCCTCTTCATCAGCTTTAATTTTTAGTTTGCGAAATATTTCCAAGTTTCTTTTCATGGCATACATTAGATCATTAAGATCATTACCATTTATGTCATTGGAAATCTTTTTTCCTCTTAGCACTTCATGCATCATATTTGTATTTTCTTTGATATCGTTTTCTTTCTGTAACTTGTATAATTGGTCTTTCTTCTTATCTATAATTTTCTTGATAAACTCTTCTGTCGTCATCATGTGTTTTGACTGAGCGGATGGTGAAAGTGCCTTAAACTTATTAAAAGTGTCTACTGCAGCTTGATAATTTTGATATACGACAGGTTCTGAGTGGTACTCACTATATCTGACGTTACCTACTTCACAATCACAAAGAATACTAAGTTCTTGAACCTTTTTAAAGGCTACTTTTTGTCTCTTCTTATATGTGGCTCTCCTTTGAGTATCATTTTCAATCTTACCTTTTCTTCTTGGCATTGTTAATTGGGAAGAAGAGGAAAATTTATGTTTGTTTGGATGTGTATCAAAAACCTTTGTTGTTTGTTTCCTTGCCTAGGATAGACTCCATTTTATAGGGAAAATTTAGATTCTATGTATCTTTGAATATTTTAACTTACAGAATTACTAGTTGTTTCTAATAATTATTTTTGACTAAAACTAAATAAGGATGGATTACAACCAAGTTTGATGTTATAATTTTAAAATATATGTAATTTATATATCTGGTCTTATCTTGACCAACCTTTATGATCAAACTTTTACAGGAGAATAATTTAGTGTGGCTTAAATTTTCAGTAAGTAGAATCCACCAAGTATGGTCATAGTGTAATGAAAATGCATTTGCTTACTCATTTAAGTTATAAGTTCTAAAAAAATACATTTTAATTTTGATATTTGTACAAAGTTAAAGATTAAAACAATCAGACATTTAAATGACTGGGAATTTTGAAATATCAATTTCAATTATATTTCAACGTGCATAAAAATGATAAAGTTAATTGTTATATCAAAAAGAAATTCAAACATTTAATAAATTTTAAATTGTGATTTGTGTAAGATTATAGTTATTGTAACTATTATATAACACATTATAATTTTCTATATTAGAAAAAATGCATATTTAATATAAATATAACATTGCTTTTCAATTTATTAAAATTTAAATATTTCTTAAATTTGCTTTTTGTTTCGGTACGATACTCATCGAGAAGTCACTCAACTTATTATTAAAAAATCTAAATTATTTTTAGGCAATTCAATATAAATTGATTGCACAAAAAACTAATCGAAATGATATGTTTACGCATATTGTAGAAGGATTTTTTTATTCATTTAAGGAATGTACTCAAAACAAGAAAGTTAGTTTCATATTGTCTTAATAAATCTTTATTAAATAAAAATAGATATTTTACTGTGATGAGACTTATTCATTAAGGTAAGTAAGTTAAACTATAACAATCTAGGGATTCATATTTAAGTTCCATCTGACTTTTTAGCTAATGCATATATGTAAAAGTCAAAAAAAAAAGATATAATAAATTGATTGAGTTTTTATTATAGTTTTGGCACTTTAAATTTAATGGAAAATGCACAAGTACCCCCGTCCCCAAAACCTATGCCCGAAATCCCACAATACACTTATATTATACTAAGGTCCTATTACCCCCTGAACTTATTTTTTAAAAAAATTCTACCCATTTTCGGCCTATGTGGCACTAGCTTGAAAAAAAATGACAACACATGCTAGGCCCCACAAGACAGTGTCACGTATGCCGAAAAGGGGTAGAAAAATTATTCATAAAATAAGTTCAAGGGGGGTAGGACCTTAGTATAGTATAAGTGTGTCTATGATATTTCGGGCATTGGTTGGGGCTACTTGTGCATTTTCCCCTAAATTTAATGTTAAAAGGTCACAATTTAAACCTACTTAGTGAATTTGTTTTTTGAAATAACATTTAGTGTCAATCATTTAAGTTTCGCTATCAAAAATTATTTTCACTTTTAGTTTATGCTAGATTTAATGTCTTTATCCACATTATATTGTGTTCATCATCTCGCTTTTTGCTTTTTACATAACCAATTTTGGAAGCATGCCTTGCACGTTTGACCTCTATTATGATGTAATATTTATATAGGCCTAACTCATGTAAATAAAAAATTGTAATATCAACTTAATCAACCATATGCATACAAAAATGAAAACGGATAAACTAAGAAATGTATTAATTAGAATAAGAATGAATAATCAATAAATAAAAAATTACATAAGAATTATATGATGATAAAATATAAAAGTATAGTGGACTAAGATTTTATGTCCAGTTTATTAAAGAAGAAATTGTGTACATCAAAAGTTGTGAGTGAATGCAAAAGTGATGGAGAATAAAGTTAAATTTAGCTGATTTTGTAGATGGATATGGTTTTGCTGACGCAATGGAATAAAAAATATTGTGATAAACGTACCTCCTATTTTTTTCTAAAGGATGAAGAATGAAAAATGAATGAGAAGAACATAAGAATTATTATAGAAATGTATTGGAAAACATAAAAGAAAAGACATTTATTTCATAAGAAATAAAAGAGGAAATCAATTCAAATGAATATAAAAGGGTAAAAGGTAGAAGTACCCCCTAGGCTATGACCCAAATCTCAGAGACATACCCTAACTAAACTAAGGTCATATTACCCCCTTGAACTTATTTTATAAATAATTTTGTACACCTTTATGGCTTACGTGGCATCCAAGTATCTCTCACGAGCCTCAATTGGGTGGAGTCACATAGTGTGCCACGTAGGCCAGAGGTGCACAAAATTATATATAAAATTAATTCAGGATGGTAATAGGACGTTACTTTAATTAATATGTATCTCTGAGATTTCTGTCATAGCCTAGGGGTACGTATGCCTTCTCTCATATAAAAGAATGATTTGCATATTCATCTTATCACGCCCTGAGCTACCCCTGAGACGCGGACACGGAACCTAGGACCACAAGTGATCCCAAGCTAACCCTGTTTGCGTGATCATGAGCATACTAAAGAATAATAAACTGATGCGGAAGCTAAATCATAATTTAATCTGAAAAGATGGGGAATACCCATATGCTAAAACTGATATATTTTAAAAGAATGAGTTTAATACAAAAGAAATATTAACTCAATACTAAGTTTAATCTAACTATGTCTGAAATAGCCTCAAACTGTACTAGAAATACTGGGACACGCCCCAGCTAAATCTAGCAAAACTGAAACTAAATGACTAAAAGACTGAAATGAAACTCATGACTATTGTCCTCGGAGAATGAGGACACACCACTGAGTCTGCTAATTTGGAGATCGAGAAATCGATCTATGCGTGATCTGGATGCTGAGAACCTGAACCTACATCACGAGAAGATGTAGCGCACGTATGCGTCAGTACTTGAAAGGTACTGAGCATGTATGATGGAATAAAGCTGAAATAAAACATAACTGAACAAGCACAAAAGCAAGTATAATAATATGAACATGATATGCTGATTTCTGAGCTAACTGAATGCAATGACCAATTTATAACATGTTGAAACTGAATACTGAATATATGATAAATGGTCAATGCAGAGAGTCTAACTGAACTGTGGGAGCTACTAATAACCGATAATAAAACCACATGAGCTAAATGTGGAGTCCGATGTATACGCCCCATAAAGAGGACCCAATATGCCCTGCGAGATGTATAAAAGCATGCTGGCAGAGGGGACTTACAACCTACTTGGCTAGTAGTTCTGGGACTATTGGGTACGCTAAACCCTAGTCCAACTCGGTATTATGCTACTCCTAATGAATTCTGTAAATTAACTGATTATGTCTGAGTTTCTGTAAATACTAGATAGCTCAAAACTGAATATGCAAACTGAGAATGCAACAATTAATCTGGTAATTATGCATTTATAACTGAGGCATGTATATCTGAAGTTTCTGAAATATCTGACCTAGCATGTGTAATTCAATAACTAAAGAAATACAAAGCTAGGGTTCTGAAATTCATGCGATAATTTGAGTAATAACATGATAGTCTTATTTGGAACATATATTTAACTAAATCATGAAGTTCTATTAAAGTTTTAGAAACCCTAGGTTTAATCATGATAAGAGAATCAAAAACTGACTGAAAACTAGGGACCCAATGGGTGAAAGGAACCCACTAGTGAAATACCACATCCCTGGTGATGAAATCCACGGAACAATACTTAACTTTCGGGGCTGGAACTGCTGGAGCTTGTGGCGTTCTTGAACTAGGGTTCTTGAGCTTATTCTCCTATCTTGCTTCTAATTTTCTAAGTTTTGATTTAATTATTTGACTTGGATATGTTTTAATTATGTTTCTAGGCTTAAACTGACTAAAATCTGATGATTTAGGGTCAAAATGACGTAAATTAGCGTTTAAACGGAGTGGGAAAGGTCCAAAAGACCCCTGGAAAAGTTGTTGTCGGACCAAACGACGGCCAGGACTGACGGTCCATTGTCTGCCCGACGCCCCGTCGTTGGGTCCATCGTCAGGGCCTGTTCGATAGGCCTTCACTAAAATGGGCATAACATTTTACTCGGAAGTTTGATGCTAGTAAGGTTGGTGGATATGGAAAGATAATTCAATTATCTATCAGTGGGTAGGTCATGGGACACATAATTCATTTTGTGCAAAGAGTTATGATCATTTGAAGTTTACCCAACTGCATTTCCCCTTAACTGTCTGCAAATTTTCCACCTAAGAACCGTGCTGGTCATCCGTAGCTCTTGTCAGAGAGTGGTTGAAGGGATTCTTGATCGACGGTTACGGACTACGGACCATCGTCTGACGTATGGACCGTAATTCCATCCGTCGTCCAAGACTTAAGCAATTTTTCTAGGCTGAAATTTTTGGGAGTTTCTGATCCCAACGACGGTAGTGCACGACGGACCATGGTTCAGGCTACGGTCCGTCGATGCCACCGTTGGTAGCACCAGAAGATTTTTCTGAAAAAACTAATTTTTTGTCTGTTTTGGTTACGGGGTGTTACACACCTACTGTGGCTATACAACTCCCATTTTTCTATTGGTTTGTATTTATTGTTTTGTATTTACCAAATCAATTGATATAGTTTTCTCAATGCATATTTGATATTTTGTATCAATACCACTAGAAAAGAAGTTTCCAGTCTACGTAACAAGCCTATTATCTGTAGAACTTTCTACGGACCATTCTAATTAACCGTATACCAAGTAATGAAACCTTAAAAATCATCCAAGTTCGGTGAGACCTTTATATGGGTTCTAGGACTTCCTACTATCAATAGACCCAAACTGTAGAACTCAAATTTAACCACAAAATGTCACTAAGTCTGGAACCTTTCTAAGTGTCCTTCCTACCAGTAAAACATTCAACGGACCGTCCTGGTCAATCGTCGCACGAGTTACTAGGACTTGTAATTTTCCAAAACTTGACCCACTTCCTACGGATGCACTCTACGATCTGTAGAAGCATCTATGATCTACAGAATGATTCCATAGAACACAACCAGTAGCTAAAACGGTGAAACCTTTCCTTTTCCCAAATTCCGAGGTGTTACACTTGGTCATGCATTACCACATTCACATTAATTAATGTTTATTAATGTTCCTCATACTCTATACATTCAAAGTATTGAAACATATATCTATTGTACATATATTGTCTCACAATAGATGATACGATGTTATTCCATCCAACTGTGGCTAGTTGGATTGCTCCGTTTTCTTTTGGGATTGGTGAGTTGTGATGATTCGAGGGAACATACATTATTAGTATTTCATTACTTTTCAGTCATTTAGTTTCAATTTTCTTTCATAAGCTAGGGTTTTTTCCTAGTCACATCTATGTTATAGAGGCTTGTTGTTAGATTTAACATGTATTCCACATTATTTTTAGGATGTGTTAAGATTTGCTTATGTTGTGACTTTCTCTTGAGATTACACTTACCTTTATGATTCATTTCATATTGTCTTATTTCTTATCATTGTGTCACACTTATGTCAAGTGGCTTATTTAGGGTCTCTCGGGGTCCTATTCACTACGTCAAGTCTAGGGGATAGCTTGAGTGGTGACAATGTGACTCTCCTTTGAGTATCATTTTCATTATACACAAGCTTCACTTTTCTTCTTCGCATGGCTAATGAGGAGGAAGAGGAAAATCGTGTTTGTTTGGATTAGTATCAAAAGACTTTGTTATTGTAAGAGTGTATTACATTTGATGTTATGATCTTAAAATGTATGTAGTTTATGGATATTTTTTTATCTTAGACAAATTTTTATGAGTTAATTTTTTTAATCGGAGAATAATTTTGTGTGACTTATATTTAAATATAAGTAGGATCCATCAAATATTGTAATAGAGTAATGAAAATTTATTTGCTTACTCATTTAAATCAGAAAGTGAAGAGTGTAGGTTGCGTCCCACTCTAGCAGGTCTATGATTAATACTAGTTCAAATATTTTTGTAGTGGCACAACAACTTATAACCCTGTAAGCTTTTTTTATATATGCTACTTACTGTTTTCTCCAATTTTGAAAAAAAAATCATATTTAGCAGAAGGGAAAAGACTCAAACACGTCATTGAATTTTTAGAAAAAGGCTCATTTGTTAAAATTTTGGCTCATCTATGCCATTGCTTTTAAAGGAAAGACTCATCCGCACCATTTTCTTAACTTGATTTTGCAAAATCACTTTTTACACCCCGAACAAGGTTAGCACTTTTCAATTAGAGTTTTTGGATCAAATGTAACTTTTTTGCTTCTTTTTTTAAGAGCACCAAGAACACGTGAAGACATAAACAACTCCCAAATTTAGAACATCTTCAATTATTCACGAAATCATAAATTTGGCTACATCATTAATTTTTTTTAAAAAAACTGAAAACTATAAAATCATTTGTAGAGTTTAAAAAATTCATCCGTATTAAAAAAAGATCTAAAAAATGAAAACCAACCCCAAAATTTTAAAATCTTGCTTTGAATCGTGATTTTGTAGTTGTTTTTTTACATTAGATCTTTGTCACCTAGTATTTTTTTGAGTCTATGTTTAAAATTTAAAATGATTTGAAGTTGTTGAGAAAATTCTACCGTTAAAAAATGTTGAAATTTTGGAACTTTGAAGAAATTTTAATTGGGTCTTGTTGAGTTAGTTTGAATTCAAGTTTAAAAGATATTTAGTTTTGTAATCTAGGTCGGAGGGAAACTACTCTTGACATTTGAAGCGATTTCGTGAAGAATTAAACAAGTTTGAAATTCAGGAATTGTTAATGTTCTTACGGAAGTAGAAGAACAAAATGTACATTTGATTCAAAAATACCAATTGAAAAATGTTAAACATTATTTGGGTGTCAAAAATGCTTTTGCAAAATCGGAGTTACAAAAACTGTATGGATGAGCTTTTTCTTTAACAACAAAGGCATAGGTGAGCCAAACCAAACAATGAAAGATACTTTTGTAAATAAATATTTTTATACGATGCATACTATTTCTAATTCACAAAACAAAACAATGCATAAGATCTAATATATGCATTACTAATAAAAGTATAAATAATATCATGTTAATGCACGCATTAAATCCTTTGCATCACTAATATCACGAATTTCTAGGTATTAGTAATACACTCCTCAATGCACAATAGAGTGTACAACTAATGCAAACATTAGTTATGCATGCCATGAAAAATGCACCAAGAAAAGGGATTACTAATACATATAATAAATCCATGCATTATTTTTGCTAATACACTCTACCAAACGACCCTTTACACTCAGCAAAGTTTGATTACTAACCCTTCTAAGAATCGATAATGAGGTATCTTAAAATTTTATTTTATAAATAATTACATTATAAAACAATTCACCTCAGCTTAACAATTAAGAATATAGTTTTTAAAAATTCTTAGTTACACCACTGATGATATCATAAGATGTCTCAAATGTATCAAGTCAAATCAGTACTGTAATATCTCGTAACTTATAATAGCCAAAGAATAAGCTAAGAAACTAAAATTTATCAGTTTTGAAAAGAATAGAAAAATCTGAAAAATCACCTAAGTGTAAAAAGTGAGTATTGGCCATTTTCAAATGGCCATAACTTCTAGCTCAGGATGATTTAGAGTTAGTTCTTTATATGGTTGGAAATCCCTTGGAGATATCTTTCCAACCCCGCCAAGTTTGCGCATTTACGTTATCGTATGAGGGAGATATACCTATTGGAAGTTGGGTCATTGGATTAAGGATAATCCAATCTGGATTTGGGAAAGGCAAAAAAAAAATTCCTTACCCAATTATTTTTTCATTTTTGGGTAATAAATTGGGGTCTAAAATGATCCTATTCAGTTCAGGCTTTTAGAAAACAAGTTAGGGTTTTGAGAAAAGAGAAGAAAGGAGAAGAGAAAGCAATAACGTTCAAAATAGTCCAAGTTCAGCTTGTGGAATTCGTCAAGGGTTACCCCTATTAAGGTATGTGGGATCTTTCATGTTGGGTTAATTCACCCGCACACCAATTTGTTTTGATTTAGTAATCTTTGAGTTGATTTCATGCTAGAAGTTAAGTTCTTGAAGTAAAGTTTTTAGTTCTTGTTGATTGAGTTGTTGGCTACCATTGTTGGTTGAATTCTTATTCCTCCGGGTTATTTTTTAATTGAATTCGGTGTATATTAAGAGTACCACTAGTCCCATGTGTTTTATGAAAGAACTAGGAAGGTTTGGAGGGTTTGGAGATGAAGATAAAGAGTTGAAAATGTTAGACGCACTGGGTAGGGGCAGGCGCCGCACTCCTATAGTGCGGAGCAACTGCCCTCAGCCAACCAAGGCCCGGCGCGGCGTGTGATACACTTAAATTAAACCTCTATAAAGAAGTATAAGCAGACGTAATCAAGTAGAACCCAACTAGTAGGTTGGGGTCGATCCCATGAAGGAAATGGTTTAGACTTAACTTCAATGTACAATTATATCTATTTAGCCAAGGTCTTTCTGAAAACAAGTANGTGTAGGCTTGGGGTATGATAAACTTGGTGTCAGAGCACAAAGTTCAAGAGTCCTAGGGAGTCTATGAAGCGTGTTGTAGAGTCTTAGTCATCTGTGTGAAACGCGCCATATCTATGATAGGAGGGTATAACAATTAGGAATTTCTCACTTATTTTATGTTCCTTTTCGTGCGTTAGAGTTTATCTCTAAAAAGCTTCCCTCTAATTCATTCTTGTGCGTGTTTCAGATATCATGCCTCCACGAAGAGCAGTCAGAAGTCGACCATCCAAAAGGAATGCTGAGGAACCAGATGTACCTAATGCACAGAACGTGCAACCTCAAGGGGAAGTGACAAATGTTGAGTTCTGCGAGGCTATCCGAATGCTAAGCCAAGCGGTGACTAACCAAGTCGGGAAACAAAGGGAGCTTGACAAGAAGGAGCTGACACTTCGAAGATTCGGAATTCTTGAGGATGAATCCCCAAGCTTTTTGGTTCAAACACCACTTAGGATCCAGAAAACTTTGTGGAAGAGTTGAAAAAGGTGTTTGAGGTGCATGTGGTTGATACGAAAGGGTTGAGCTAGTTCATATCAACTAAGAATGTGGCTACGACTTGGTTCGACCCGTGGAAGGAGGGCAGAGATGAGAAGTAGAATGAGTTTGTTTGTTGTTGGTTTGTGTCGCTCTTCAAGCAAAGAGGGTCGGGCTTCAATGCTTATTGGAGACATGACATTTCGAGGTTTATGATCTATGTGCAGCGGGTAGAGGAGGAAAATCTGAGGGAACAGAAGAATACAAAAAACAAGAAATCCAAGACCGGGAATGAGTCTGGGCAGCAGAAAGGTTGCTCGAATCAGCGACAGTTTTAGAAACAGAAGGGGCATGCACCAAATCTGCTAGTGCACCTGCGCCTAGGGAAAGAGTTAAACATCATGGTAGAACTTTTAGAGCTAAGCCTGCATATTCACATGGTATATGGCGCATGGAGGTAGTAAGCCTCATGCATGCACCAAGTGTGGTAGAAATCACTTCCAGTGTTTGTCATGAGGGCTTCACGGGTTGCTTCAAGTGTGATCATATCGGTCATTTCATGAGAGAGTGCCCAAAGAACAAGCAAGTGGTAGTAAAGGGGGCAACAAAGCTCAGTCTTCATCAGTTGCTCCACCAGACATGGCTACACCTAGAGGAGCCACTTCTAGTACTAACGGAGGGCAAACCATCTCTATGCAATCACTAGCCGCCAAGAGTAAGAGAAATCGCCACATGTTGTCATGGATATGATAAAAGTATTAACTTTTGATGTGTATGCATTATTAGACCCAGGAGCAAGTTTATCTTTTGTAACTCCTTATGTTGCAAATCAGTTTGAGATTCATCTTGAGAAACTTTGTGAACCTTTCTGTGTTTCTACCCCTGTTTGAGAGTCTATTCTAGAAAACAGAGACTATCGTGATTGTCCTACTTCTATCAATCGCAAGAACACCATAGATGATCCGGTAGAGTTACACATGGTATATTTTGATGTCATTCTAGGTATTGACTGGCTTCATGCCTGTTATGCATCAATAGATTGTAAAACTCGAGTTGCCAAGTTTTAGAATGCAAATAAGTTAGTCATCGAGAGGGGTAGTAGTTAAGCAGTGCCTAAGGGTCGTTTAATTCGTACCTTAAGGCGAGAAAGTTAGTTTCAAAGGGTTGTATCTATTACTTAGTCCCAGTTACTGACTCAAGTGCTGAGGTACCTTCCCTTCAGTCATTTCCTAAAGTAAGAGAGTTTCCAGAAGTCTTTCGTAATGATATACCCGAAGTCCCTCCTGAGAGAGAAATAGACTTTGGCATAGACATCATTCCAAATACTCGTCCTATCTCTATTCAGCCACCAGCAGAGTTAGAAGAGCTTAAGGAACAATTGAAAGATATGTTAGACAAAGGCTTTATTCGACCAAGTGTCTCGCCTTGGGGCGCTCCGGTCTTATTTGTGAAAAATAAAGATGGTTCCCTTAGGATGTGCATCGACTACCGTCAATTGAATAAGGTGACTATCATGAATAAATATCCTCTCCAAAGGGTAGATGATCTTTTCGATCAGCTTCAGGGTGCTTCATACTTCTCGAAAAATGGGATCTCAAATCACACTACCATCAGTTGAAAGTTAGGGAATGTGATCTTCCAAAGACAGCATTTAGAACCAGATATGGGCATTATGAGTTTTTACTTATATCCTTTGGTTTGACCAATGCGCCTGCAGCATTGATGGATCTTATGAACAGAGTCTTCAAAATTTATTTAGATCTGTTTGTCATTTCTTCATTGATGAATACTTGTTTACTCAAATGAAGAAGATCGCGCTAGTCACCTCAGAATAGTCATGTGGACTTTTAAAGATAAGGAGTTATATGACAAGCTTTCCAAGTGTGAGTTTTGGCTCAAGTTTGTGGCATTCATGGGCCATAATGTTTCTGGTGATGGGATTAGACTTGATACCCAAAAGATAGAAGCAGTTCATAGCTGGCCTAGACCCACATCTCCAACAAATATAAGGAGTTTCTTGGGTTTGGCTGGCTATTATAGGAGATTCATTGAAGGGTTTACATATATATCGTCTCTTTGACCGAGCTAACTTAGAAGACAATCAAGTTTCAATGGTCTGAAGCTTGTGAAAAAAGCTTTCAGGAGTTGAAAAAAAGATTCACTACCGCTCCGGTTTTGACCTTACCAGAGGGTACTCAAGGTTTTGTGGTGTACTGTGATGCATCGAGAGTTGTTTTGGGTTGTGTGTTGATGCAGAATGGCAAGGTTATAGCTTATACCTCCAGACAGTTGAATGTTCATGAGAAGAATTATTCAACTCATGACTCTGAATTGGCTGCAGTAATTTTTTCTTTGAAGATATGGCGTCACTACTTCTATGGTATTCATGTTGACATATTCACTAATCACAAAAGACTCCAATACAAATTCATATTTTGGGAGTGAACAAATAATTTTAGACAATTAACTTAAATATAAATATCATATTTCTTAACTTAATAAAGCTATAAAAGTTATTCATTTTTTAATATAACTTTATTTTTTCAATAAATGGATATTAAATAATCACTATGCCCCTAATTACTTATCCACTTTTGAATTGACACACCTATTAAAAAATCATTATTGACATATATAGTGACTCTACCATTTTATCATATTAATTATGAAGTGGATGAATTAAATATTTAATATTATCAAAAAGTTCTACCTTTTTTCAAAGTAATTATTTGAGGGTATAATATGAATTTTTTTAGTCCTTTCTTTATTTGTCAAAATAGACAAGTAATTAGGGACAACTATAAAAAGGAAAAGTGGACAAGTAAATAGGGACAAAGGGAGTAGGTCTTTTTGATAATCTTCCTTATTACTTTAATTAACTTTAATTTTTGATAAGTTATTAGTGTACATTGATTTTTTAGATTTTTAACGGCGTACGATATCATTTTTAGAAATCATACTAACAATACAAATATTTTTAATAACCACAATATCAATAATAAAAGTAATAAAGACAAACCAATATTCATATAAAAATTTATTGCATACATATTATAATTGAATGAAATAAAAAACTAAAAAGGATAAAACATAATAGAAAAAAACTTAAAATAAGGACAAAAAGTAAAGATATATGAAGAATCCTATGAGACAACTTATGCATTTAAAATATTAAAAGACATAGACTATCCATTGGACAACATAGACATACCAATCTCTACTAATTAAAACAAACAGATATTTGGTCCAAGATCCTTAGAAGTTATTTTTTTGGTTTGGATCTTGAACATTAATGTTGTTCAGATATGAATCATCAAAAAAAGACATAATACTATCATCATCCCAGTCGATTGATTCTGAAGAAGCTGACCTTTGTGGAAATCCAACAAAATTGTTCTGATAGTTATTCATTGGCATTAGTGCATCCCTTGCAGAGTTGTTCATTGAAGAGTCTTGTGGTATTACCGAAGCAGCGGTTGGAGACTCCATTATTGGTGAATTCGTTGAAAAAGTCGTTATTGAAGGTATTGGAGGAGCCATTATAGTGGCCCATCTAAGAATCATTTGTTGATGTGTAGAAGAATGCATCTGCGGAATCAATGGAGGAAATAATTCTGCCAAAAAAAATGAATAAGGAGAAATCCATGAGGGGTCCACAAAAGGAACCATTTGTGGAGGATTCACTGGATAAAATAATTCTTGGAGCATTTCAGCAGAAGGAGATGAAGGAATTATTAGTGGAGCCATTTTATCCTCTATTATTTGAGCCACTTCAGGGACCATTAGAGTAGATCTTGGACCCTCGCAGTTGGTTCCACTAGAAACTATCGATGGATAAACCAAAGGAACTATTGATACTGGAGAATCACTAGAAATTAGTTGAGAAGCATACAAAGTAGAACCCTCTTCATCAGCTTTAATTTTTAGTTTGCGAAACATTTTCAAGTTTCTTTTCATGGCATAAATTAGATCATTAAGATCATTACCATTTATGTCATTGGAAATCTTTCTTCCTCTTAGCACTTCATGCATCATATTTGTCTTTTCTTTGATATCGTTTTCTTTTTGTAACTTGTATAATTGGTCTTTCTTCTTATCTATAATTTTCTTGATAAAATCTTCTATCGTCATCATGTGTTTTGACTGTGCTGATGGTGAAAGTGCCTTAAACTTATTAAAAGTGTCTACTGCAGCTTGATAATTTGGATATACCACAGGTTCTGAGTAGTACTCACTATATCTGACGTTACCTACTTCACAATCACAAAGAATACTAAGTTCCTCAGCCTTTTTAAAGGCTACTTTTTGTCTCTTCTTATATGTGGCTCTCCTTTGAGTAGCATTTTCAATCTTACCTTTTCTTCTTGGCATTGTTAATGTGGAAGAAGAGGAAAATTTATGTTTGTTTGGATGCGTATCAAAAACCTTTGTTGTTTGTTTCCTTGCCTAGGATAGACTCTATTTTATAGGGAAAATTTAGATTCTATGTATCTTTGAATATTTTAACTTACAGAATTACTAGTTGTTTCTAATAATTATTTTTGACTAAAACTAAATAAGGATGGATTACATACCAAGTTTGATGTTATAATTTTAAAATATATGTAATTTATATATCTGGTCTTATCTTGACCAACCTTTATGAGTCAAACTTTTACAGGAGAATAATTTAGTGTGGCTTAAATTTTCAGTAAGTAGAATCCACCAAATATGGTCATAGAGTAATGAAAATGCATTTGCTTACTCATTTAAGTTATAAGTTCTAAAAAAATTATTTTAATTTTGATATTTGTACAAAGTTAAAGATTAAAACAATCAGACATTAAATGACTGGGAATTTTGAAATATCAATTTCAATAACATTTCAACGTGCATAAAAATGATAAATTTAATTGTTATATCAAAAAGAAATTCAAACATTTAATAAATTTTAAATTGTGATTTGTGTAAGATTATAGTTATTGTAACTATTATATAACACATTATAATTTTCTATATTTAGAAAAAAATGCATATTTAATATAAATATAACATTGCTTTTCAATTTATTAAAATTTAAATATTTCTTAAATTTGCTTTTTGTTTCGGTACGATACTCATCGAGAAGTCACTCAACTTATTATTTAAAAAATCTAAATTTTTTGAGGCAAATCAATATAAATTGATTGCACAAAAAACTAATCGAAATGATATGTTTACGCATATTGTAGAAGGATTTTTTTATTCATTTAAGGAATGTACTCAAAACAAGAATTGTTAGGTGCATATTGTCTTAATAAATCTTTATTAAAAAAAATAGATATTTTACTGTGATGTGACTTATTCATTAAGGTAAGTAAGTTCAACTATAACAATCTAGGGATTCATATTTAAGTTCCATCTGATTTTTTAGCTAATGCATATATGTAAAAGTCAAAAAAAAAAGATATAATAAATTGATTGTGTTTTTATTATAGTTTTGGCGCATTAAACTTAATGGAAAATGCACAAGTACCCCCGTCCTCCAAACCTATGCCCGAAATCCCACAGATACACTTATATTATACTAAGGTCTTATTACCCCCTGAACTTATTTTATAAAAATAATTCTACCCATTTCGGCCTACGTGGCACTAGCTTGAAAAAAATGTCAACACGTGATGGGCCTAGAAGATAGTGTCACGTAGGCCGAAAAGGGGTAGAAAAATTATTTATAAAATAAGTTCAGGGGGTTAGAAACTTAGTATAGTATAAGTGTGTCTCTGAGATTTCAGGCATAGATTCGGGGCTACTTGTGCATTATCCCCTAAATTTAATGTTTAAAGATCACAATTTAAACTTACTTAGTGAATTTGTTTTTCGAAATAACTTTTAGTGTCAATCATTTAAGTTTCGCTATCAAAAATTATTTTCACTTATAGTTAATGCTAGATTTAATGTCTTTATCCACATTATATTGTGTTCAATCATCTCGCTTTTTGCTTTTTAACATAACTAATTTTGGAAGCATGGCTTGCACGTTTGACCTCTATTACGATGTAATATTTATATAGGCCTAACTCATGTATCGAAAAAATTGTAATATCAACTTAATCAACTTAAAAAATAATAAAATGTACATGTCATCATATGCATACAAAATGAAAATGGTTAAACTAAGAAATATATTAATCAGAATAAGAAAGAATAATCAATAAATAAGAAATAAAATTATATAAGAATTATAAGATGATAAAATACAAAAGTATAGTGGACTAAAATTTTATGTCCAGTTTATTAAGGAAGAAATAGTGTACATCAAAAGTTGTGAGTGAATGCAAAAGTAATGGAGAAAAAGTTAAATTTAGCTGATTTTGTAGATGGATTTGGTTTTGCTGATGAAATGGAATAAAAAAATTTATGCTAAACGTACATCCTAATTTTTGTTAAAAGATGAAGAATGAAAAATGAATGAGGAAGAACATAAGAATTATTATAGAAATGTATTGGAAAACGTAAAAGAAAAGATATTTATTTCATAAGAAATAAAAGAGAAAATCAATTCAAATGAATATAAAATGGGAAAAGGTAGAAGTACCCCCTAGACAATGATCCAAATCTCAGAGACATGTCTTAACTAAACTAAGGTCCTAGTACCACTTGAACTCATTTTATAAATAATTTTGTACACCTTTTTGCCTTACGTGGCATTCAAGTATTTCTCACGCGCCTCAATTGAGTGGTCACGGAATGTGCCACGTAGGCCAAACGGTGCACAAAATTATATATAAAATGAGTTCGGGATGGTAATAGGACCTTAGTTTAGTTAGGTGTATATTTGAAATTTCGGTCATAGCCTAGGGGTACTTATGTCTTCTCCCATATAAAAGAATGATTTGCATATTCATCTAATATGGCTATACAACTCCCATTATTCTATTGATTTGTATTTACCAAATCAATTGATATAGTTTTCTCAATGCACATTTGATCCTTTGTATCAATATCACAAGAAAAGAAGTTTTCAGTCTACGGAACAAACCTATGATCTGTAGAACTTTCTACGGACCATACTGATCAACCGTAGACCAAGCAATGAAACCTTAAATATCATCCAACTTCAAAGAGACCTTTATATGGGACGTAGGACTTCCTACTATTGATAGACCCAAACTCTAGAACTCAACTTTAACCCCAAAATGTCACTAAGTATGGAACCTTTCTAAGCGACCTTCCTGCCCGTAAAACATTCAATGGACCGTCCTGGTCAATCGTCTGATGAGTTACTAGGACTTGTAATTTTCCAAAACTCGACCCACTTCCTATAGACGCACTCAACGATCTATAGAAGCATCTACGACCCATAGAATGATTCCATAGAACACAACCAGTAGCTAAAAAGTTGAAACCTTTCCTTTTCCCAAATTATGAGGTGTTACACTTGGTCATGCATTACCACATTTTGAATTTATCACATTAATTTATGTTTATTAATGTTCCTCATACTCAATACTTTTTATTTTCACTTTTAATTTTCATGTTCTGTTTTTCAAAAGTTAATTTTATTAATTTTGAAAGTGAAATTAGATTACATTAATTCGATATGTTAAAATAAAAAAATTTAGATATTCAAAAACTATACGAAAATAATATAAATAGCAATTTTTTACATATTCAATATGATGAAAAAATACATCTTAAAATGTTAGTCAAGGTATTGTCATTTGACTTTTAAAAAAAATATGATAATTAAAAGTGGACGGTGATAGTAAGAGTGTATTACATTTGATGTTATGATCTTAAAATGTATGTAGTTCATGGATATTTTGTTATGTTAGACAAATTTTTATGAGTTAATTTTTTAATCAAAGAACAATTTTATGTGGCTTATATTTAAGTAAGTAGGGTCCATCAAATATGGTAATAGAGCAATGAAAATTAATTGCTTACTCATTTAAGTCATAAAGTGAAGAGTGTAGGTTGCATTCCACTCTAGTAGATCTATGATGAATACTAGTTCAGATGTTTTTGTAGTGGCACAACCACAACTTATGACCCTGTAAGATTTTTGTTATATATGTTATTTACTGTTTTATCCAATTTTGAAAAAAAATCATATTTAGCAGAAGAGAAAAGACTCAAACATGTCATTGAATTTTTAGAAAAAGGCTCATTTGTGTAAGCTGTTAAAATTTTCTACTCATCTATGATATTGATGTTAAAGAAATTCAAACATTTATTAAATTCTAAATTGTGATTTGTGTAAGATTATACTTATTATAACTATTATATAACACATTATAATTTTCTCTATTTAAAGAAAACGCATAGTTAATAGAAATATAACATTGCTTTTCAATATATCAAAATTTAAATATTTCATAAATTTGTTTTTTGTTTCGATACGATACTCAATAAGAAGTCACTCAACTTATATTTAAAAAAGTCTAAATTGTTTTGAGGCAAATCAATATAAATTGATTGCACAAAAACTAGTCAAAATGATACGCATAGTGGAGAAGGATTTTTTTTTATTCAATTAAGGAATGTACCCAAAAACAAGAATTTTTTGTTGCATATTGTCTTAATAAATCTTTATTAAACAAAAATAGATATTTTACTTTGATGAGACTTATTCATTAAGGTAAGTAAGTTATGTATAATAATCTAGGATTCATACTTAAGTTCCATCTGATTTTTTTTTGCCAATGCATATCTGTAAAAGAAAAAAAAAACTATAATAAATTGATTGAGTTTTTGTAATAATTTTGGCGCATTACATTTAATGTTAAAAAGTCACAATTTGAACTCACTTAGTGAATTTTGTTTTTCAAAATAACTTTTACAGTCAATCATTTAAGTTTCGCAGTCAAAAGTTATTTAGACTTTTAGTTAATGCTAGATTTAATGTCTTGATCCACATTATATTGTGTTCATCATCTCCTTTTTTGCTTTTTAACATAACTAGTTTTGGAAGCATGTCTTGCACGTTCGACCTCTATTACGATGTAATATTTATATAGGCCTAACTCATGTGTAGAAAAAATTGTAATATCGACTTAATTAACTTTATAAATAATAAAATATACATGTCATCATATGCATACAAAATGAAAACGGTTAAACTAAGAAATATATTAATTATAATAAGAAAGAATAATTAATAAATTAAAAGTTAAATAAGAATTTTAAGATGATAAAATACAAAAGTATAGTGGACTAAAATTTTATGTCCGATTTATTAAGGAAGAAATTGTGTACATCAAAAGTTGTGAGTGAATGTAAAAGTGATGGAGAAAAAAGATAATTTTAGCTGATTTTGTAGATGGGTATGGTTTTGCTGATGAAATGGAATAAAAAAAAATTGTGATAAATGTACCTCCTATTTTTTGCTAAAAGATGAAGAATGAAAGATAAATGAGGAAGAACATAAGAATTATTATAGAAATTATTGAAAAACATAAAATAAAAGAGGAAATCAAAGTCAAATGAATATAAAAGGGAAAAACGTAGAAGTACCTCCTAGACTATGACCTAAATCTCAAAGACGCGTCTTAACTAAACTAAGGTCTTATTACCCCCTTGAACTCATGTTTTTAATAATTTTGTACACCTTTTGGCTTACGTGACATCCAAGTATCTCTAACGCGCCTCAATTGCGTGGAGTCACGGAGTGTGCCACGTAGGTCAAAAATTGCACAAAATTATATATATAATGAGTTCATGATGGTAATAGGACTTTATTTTAGTTAAAGTGTATCGGTGGAGTTTCGGTCATAGAATAGGGATACTTATTCCTTCTTCCATATAAAAGAATGATTTGCATATTCATCTACTATGGTTGGGGTACTTATGCCTTCTTCCATATAAAAGAATGATTTGCATATTCATCTACTATGGCTATACAACTCCCGTTTTTATATTGGTTTGTACTTATTGTTTTGTATTTATCATGTTTATATATATATATATATATATATATATATATATATATATATATATATAACACTTAAATATTATTGATACAATGTTTTGTTGAAATACAAAAGAATTATTCAATATTTTATAGGTTTTAAATTAAAAAGGACTAACAATTAAACCTCATTAAAAAGTTAATTAAGGTTACACAAAATCAGGGCTAGAAAAGGAAAAATGAAAAGTTATAACAGCTAATCATGTATTTGGTCTTGTTTAATTATCATTATTTTTTTGATATTAAAGTTAGTAAGATATTTTTCAATTAAAAAAATCACATTTTCTTAATCCAACTTTCAGTTTAAAATTTTCTCACTTTTATATGATATGATGATATGATAAGAAAGTCAGAATTGAAAAAAAATGTTAGAATGGGCAATGCCCATATATATAATTTATGAGTTTGTTTGGTGTACCATCATTGTAGATTTTTTTTCACACCATCGGTTAATTTTAAAGATAATAGCATAATAATATTAAATATTATTAGGATATGTTAAGCATTAGAACTAGAACTTAAAACTATTAAGGATAATTTGAATCATAATTATTTATAAATAAAAGGGAAAATGCACAAGTACCCCCTCAACCTATGCCCGAAATCCCAGAGACACACTTATACTATACTAAGGTCCTATTAACCCCCTAAACTTATTTTATAATTTTCTACCATCTTTGGGCCTAGGTAGCACTAGCTTGGGGGAAAAGTCCACCAGCGTTGAGCCCACAAGATAGTGTCACGTAGGCCAAAAAGGGATAGAAAATTATTAATAAAATAAGTTTAGAGGGATAATAGGACGTTAATATAGTATAAGTGTGTCTGTGAGATTTCGGATATAGGTTGAGAGGGTATTTGTGCATTATCCCTAAATAAAAATATCACCATATTTTAGAAGTATTTTTATTTTTAAGTGCACTACTCTTATTTGTAATTGGCGGCACTTTCATGGCAACGATGAAATATGACATCATTATAGTAATCTCTTTGAAAATTTTATCCGTTAATAATATTTTAGTTCATCTATCTCACGATCCAAGACTATTCTTTAGACGTGACATGGTGCCTAGAGCCACAAGTACCCCTAAGCTAACTACATGACATGTCACAATACTATGATAACATATATAACCGAATAAAATTAGAAACGGCTAAAATCGTAAATAGCTATCATATCATAAAGAAGAAATATGATACAAAGACAACATACTTGAGAACAAATAATTGTCTGAAAAGCCTCGAAACCTAGTGAGTTGCTAAGAAAAATCCCTAGCTAACTCTAAATTGTTTGAAAACTGAATGAAAGTACATAAGAAAAGTCATAAAGGTATTTCCCTGGAACATGAGGACTCACCAACAACAATATAAGTTGCGAGGATCTTGTACTAACCATGGCCTAAAGAATGTGCGTCAGAATCTATATTAGGAAACAATATCGGAAAAAAGTATGTTTTCATTACTCGAAATGTACTGAGTGTGAGAAAAATGCTTAAATATGACATGAGAACTATCACGATCCAAAAATGGATATAATGACATTCGGCTTATCCAACCAAGATAGTCAACCTAAAACTCAACTATTACGATAAAATACAAAAATAAAATAAAAATAGAAGTTTAACACTCAACTATCAATGCATATAATAAGTTAATTTAACTAAATCCACAAAATATGGTTGTCACGTTTATAAGCTTCTAATATATTATGAAAGATATGAAAGAAAAAAATAAGTCTTAGATGATGGTGTCTCTAAAGTAGGACAAAATCTCCAAATAGGAGTGTGAGGGTCCGTTGAGATAACAAACGACTACCTCACAGATCTCCATCGGAAGCCTTAGACAAGAAGAGAAGATAAGTATCAATGATAGGGGCTCATAACTCACACAAATGTAGAAGCAAGGGGTAGTTACCAAACCACGTGATACTCATCAATCAAACTCCTAAACGCAAGTTAAGTATCTATATTCTATATTCTTAACTTGGGTTTAGGAGTTCACTTGTTGAGTACCCTGAGGTTTTTACGAACCCTTTGCTTCCACATTTGTGTAGGCTATGATCATGTATCTTTATAATACTCTCTCTTCTCTTTTTGTTTAAGGCTTCTTGTGGAGATTTGTGAGATAGTTGTTTTTTATCTCATCGAAACCTCTCCCTCCTATTTATGACTTTGTTTTATTTTAGAGACAACATTTTTTATATGAGACTTATATTTTTATTTCAAATCTATCATAATACATTAGATACTTCTATCCATATTTAGTTAAATTAACTTACTATTCATTTTATGATTGAATATTTGTCACAATTCGAGCCTACACCCTGGACGTAGCCGGTACTCAAGAATCATTGTTGGTCCTCAAGATAACCCTCATCATGGATGTCTACCAGCGGATGACTAACTCAAGCATACAAAGCTTAAAATTAAATAAAATAATATATTCAACTTGCAATAAAATAGACCACTTAAGTCTTTCAAACATTTAACAAAACAAAATAAATAGACTTCTGAGACTCTATAGTCTATCTATGAAGCCACTAAATGACAAAGAGGAAAGTCGGGACAACACCCACGACATACTAACAATTGATATAACTGAAAGTAAAAGGGGAACCCTCCAGAAGTAAGGAGGCTCACCATAGCTAACTCAAACTTCATGTGGTATAAACGAAACACATGGTGATGATCCTGAGAACATGTATTTGCTTATGATATGATGCAGGCCAAATGACTTGGTACATGGAATGTACGATAATGTAAGGGAAATTCTAAAGCATAAACATAAGCTTGAACTGATGGAAAAGAAACATACTTGCCATTTCTCAACTCACTCAACTCTAAGAAATATAGTTCAACCGAACTAAGAAAAAATAGGGCTCAACTCAATGATAAGATATTCAACTCAGAGAATAGTACTCAACTCAAGAATAAGATATTCAACTCAGTAAAATAAGGCTCAACTCAATAATAGGACACTCGACTCTTGGTACTCAAACTATGGATACTCAACTCTGGATATTCAATTCAATATAAAGCAACAATAAGAGATACAATATATGAAAAGCTTTTAAAATAGTAAAAAGCAACTCAATGTATTTACGAATACAATATACTCAGTTTGTAAGCAAAGATATAAAATAAACTTTGTTTGTATATAAAAGTACAAAACAAACTCTATGTATATAATAATAAAATATATATGTGGGAGTTTGTCTAACCGACAACCATCATTATGAGCTATGTGGTGATACAATGTCTAGCCTCACGCCGCCAGGGTCGTCATATACCTTACCAGGGGTAGAGAACCTAACTACTAACCGGATCCACTAGTTTATGCTAAAAACATTAAGGAATCATCTAAAAGTAACTCTTTTCTACTCATGATGGCTACACGGTTTATGGAGACTTTGAAATATCTGAACTCAAACTCGTCCTCATATCGGTGCTCAATGTTTCTTCCAAAATTTAACTAGCTCATATGTTTAAAACATAACTCTTTCTGTGTTTTGAGATTATTGCTCAAGAGTCTTTCTCTTAAAAGAGATGGTACTAAAACTGCTCAAAACTCTTTTGGAAATCTTAGTTTCCTCTCATCTTAAATGTAAAACACTCTTGGGAATACTTAGCTCTCATATATCATTTTTCAGAAAACAAATTGAGCTCTACTCTTCCTCAACTCAGTGCTCAAGTCTTTTAAAATAAGTTTTAAAACAATTTATAAAAATACTTCTTAAAATAGGGTTTATACTGAATTATAGACGTGAACGAATCAATTCAAGGTTTTCATTAACCATGAATAAAACTCAATACTTAAAATCAACAACTTCAATGATACTACTCATTTCAAGAATACTCAACTCATAACGTTCATGCAAAATCATAGGCATGAACAAAGCAACTCAAGGACCGTCATGGGTAATATGTAATAGTCCTATTGTTAGGAATATAATCTCAAACGGTTTAGGAACTCAATGCTATAGACATAGAACTCGAAGATGCTACTCCTTTCGAAGACACTCGATTTATGGAGTTCATGGGGAATTTATTAGCATGAATGACCCGACTCAAGGGTCTACATAACAATATGGAACTCAAGGTGCTACATCTAGTGATCATAACACTCAATAAATTTAAATTCCTTGAGAAAAAACAACTTAAAATAAAGGATGATTCGAGTCTTAGCTCAAAAATAATTTGGGGTGTTACAATATCTGCCCCTTTGGATCATTCATCCTCGAATGATGACTGGACTGGGTATGGAATGGAGTTACTCTCATTATTATGCCATACCAACTTGAATTTGTCGCATTACTTCTCAGAACCAAATAAGGGTTCTCATTTAACTATTTTTCATAGTAAACCCTCATCCTCTTCTTCCTCCTCCTTTATAACCTTAGAGGAAATTATCACACCATCATATAACAATAAGAAGACTAACCATCTTTTTCTAACATCACTCCACTACTAAAAAGAGCCTCTGGAAAGACATCTCCTATACTCTTTTGAACTCATTACTATCATGTTCTCAATACTTGACTTGATTTCTCATCTTGTTATCTCTCCCTTAGGTCTAAAGCTGACATTTGAAGGTTATGGACCTATTCCACATTGACAACTCACTTATGCAATCTAGGCACACATGGAACCTCATCTGATTACATACCATTGGTATACCTCTTAATGATCTTGTTAATCTTGTGACTTAGACACACTTCACTACTTTATCTAAAGGTTAGGGTCTCTCACTTGATCTACTCATATTTACTACCGTTAATACCTGAATTCTTAACCTACTTTAAGTCAAGTCTACCATATCACATCTCAAGACTAACATCATCACCCTAATGTTGTTATTATTTTGACCATGACACTCATCTCAAATTCAAGCTTAATGTTAATCACTAAACCCGAAAATCAATATGATTGCTCGCCTACTATATTATACCTCATTACTTGGTCAGTTCTATAACCTTCTAAACATCATGACCCTCTAAAAAAAATCAAAATCCTAGCTTAGATATATCACTTCATGAATACTATGCTCTCTTATTCTACGCGTGAATTTAGTCTCCTCTAAGACGATGGCACATCGACATCAACACTAATTTAATTTAAAAATACTTTATCTCATAATGTCTAGTAACTATTCCTCTTTCTTCTATTGAAAACTATCTACAACATTATTATTCCTTCTTCCACTCATAAAGGAACTCATCACATATAACTGAATGGGTGCATGAGTGCAATAACATAATCTTCCCCATTACTATATCCTTTCCCTTGATTACTGAACCTCTTCATACTTTATCTAACTTTGGGAACTTTCAGTACTACTACTCATAGTTTTGTAACTCATGCTACTTTTTTGGATGAGAATACTACCCAAGCTCTAAAAAAACTTCCTCATAAGGATCTCACCTGAAACATGGCTTAGAGAAAATAGTACAACTCGCTTTTAGCTTGAATGCACGATTCATATAAACGTGAGAGCATCCCTTTGAAACTCAACACTTAACTCACTAATGGACTTATCTCAAGCCCCTTTGGAGTCTCATGCTTTCCTCAAGTTTTTTCTAAGAATAACTCATTGATCAAGAATTGATTTTGCTTTTCAACAACCTCTAGTATGTGGGGAAGTCGAATGGTTATTAGAACGCACGAGTTAGAATAAGTCTCTATGACATAGCTCTATTGCACGATTTAGAGAATAAAAGAAGAGAATTTTTTCTTAAATGTCTATAGTCCCTCATTCATAGAAGTAGGTCCCTCACAACCATAAATAATATTCTACTAACATGGCATCAAAGACACCTAAGTTTGTCATGACCCGAGCCTACACCCTAAACGTGGTCGGAACTCGAGAACCGCTATTGGTCCCCTGGCGAACCCTCATCCTGGCTGACTACAAGTGGAAGACTAATCCAAGCATACAAAGCTTAAAAACTGAATAAAATAATATTCAACTCATCATAAAATAGGTAACGTAAGTCATTAAAACATTTAACAAAATAAATTAACAGACTTCTAAAACTCTATTGTCTATCTATGAAGCCTTTAAATGACATTGAGAAAACTCAAAACAATACCCACGACATCCTAACAACTGATATAATTGAAAGTACAAGTGGAACTCTCCGTAAGCAAGGAGGCTCACCATAGCTAACTCGAACTGCATATAGTATTAACGAAATGCATGTTGATGATCTTAAGTACATGTATCTGCATCATCAAATGATGCAAGCCAGATGTTCTAGTACATGGAATGTACGAGCATGTAAGGGCATTCTAAAGCATAAACATAAGCTTGAACTAATGGAAAAGAAACATATTACCTCTTCTCAACTAAAATCAACTCAATGAAACATGGTTCAACTCAAGTCGGAGAAAATAGGGTTCAACTCGATGATAAGATATTCAACTCAGTGAAATAGACTCAACTAAATAATATAGACTCAACTAAATAATAAGATATCTAACTCTGAAATAAGGCTCAACTCAATAATAAGACACTCGACTCTAGATACTCAAACTCTGGATACTCAACTTAATATAAAGCAACAATAGGAGATGCAATATATGGAAAGCTTTTGTAACAATAGAAAGAAACTAAATGCATTTAAGAATACAATATACTCTTTTATGCAAGGATACCAAATAATCTTTGTTTGTATATTAAAATATAAAATAAACTATGTGTATATAAGAATAAGAAATATCTGTGTGGGAGTTTCTCAAACCGACAATCATCACTATGAGTTATGTGATGATACAATGTCTAGCCTCACGTTGTCATAGTTTTCCAATACCTTGTCGGGAGCATAGAACCTAACTACTTAGAGATCCACTAGTCTATGCCAAAATCATTAAGGAATCATCTAAAAAGTATGACCCTTTTTTCTACCCATGTTGGCTACATAGTTTATAGAGACTTTGAATTATCTGAACTCAAACTCGTCCCCATATAGGTGTTCAATACTACTCAAAAAATGTAACTAGCTCATATGTTCAAAAACATAACTCTTTTGGTGTTTTGAGATTATTACTCAAAAGTCTTTCTCTTAAAAGAGAGGGTACTAAAACTGCTCAAAACTCTTTTGGAAATATTAGTTTCCTCTCATCTTAAATGTAAAAACATTTACACTTAAAAATACTTAGTTCTCATACATCATTTTTAAGGAAATTAACTCAACGCTACTCTTCTTCAACTCAGTGCTCAAGTCTTTTAAAACAAGTTATAAAACAAATTGTAAAATGACTTCTTAAAATAGGGATCATGCCAAATTATGGATGTGAATGACTCAATTCAATGTTTTCATTCACTAGGTGTAGAACTCAATACTTGAAACTCAACAACTTCAATGGTACTACTCATTTCGAGAATACTCAACTCATAAGGTTCATGCGGAATTATGGGCATGAACAAAGCAACTCAAGGACCATCATGGATAACAGGTAATAGCCCCATGGTTAGGAATATAATCTCAAAAGGGTTAGAAAATCAATTCTAAATACCTAACTAAAAGATGTTACTCCTCTCGAAGACACTCAATGTATGGAGTTCAAGCAGAATTAATGAGTTTGAACGACTCAACTCAAGGGTCTACATAATAATAGAAAACTCAAGGTGCTATATCTAGTGACCTCAACACTCAAGAAATTTTGAATTCCTTAGTAAACTCCTACCTACAACAAAGGATGGCTCGAGTCTTAGATAAAATAAATGTCTTAGGTGTTACAATATTGAAATCTTATTTTTATTTTGTTTTTGTATTTTGTCATAACTGTTGGGTTTTAGGCTGAATTTTCTTGGTGGAAAAAACGAGTGTCATCACGTCTATTTTTGGATCGTGACAAATGATATTAGAGACCTAGCATCATCAGTCTCACGTGTTTACACATCAATTCTAGTAGAGTCTCGAGGATTGTGTGGATACATTTGTTGCTTATCTTCGATAATCTATGGTGATTTTAGAAAAAAACTTCATTTTCTAAATCCCTATCGTGCGTTCTTTGTCCAGTCTGATGCTTATCGCTTTATTCCATTCTCTCTCACTTATAATGATGAGTCGTATGTGTTTTTCATGTGAGAAGTCGGCGTGTCATGTATAGCTTGGATGTTAGATCTGGTACTAAGGTTGAATTGATAGATTTATGAAAATGATGCATAGTCATATTTGGAATGTTCAAGGATTCAAAAAGGTTAAGTAAGGTGATGACTTGGCGATGTATTTAAAGGATATTTGAATGATGAGATTGAAAAATAGTTTGAAGAATTTCATGAGCATGTATTTTTTTCAAGTTCGTTACCCAGCAGCAGCAGTAGTACTTATGTGGTATAGAGGATATATGTAGTGGTTCGATAATTAGAAGTGAAATTATTAGAGGGACAGCTAGATAATGAATATTGTAATATTGGAAACTACAGTTAGTAAAGTTGTCATAACATATATAGGTTGCTTAGCGAATTATGAGAATGGTCTTATGCTAATTGAGGTCAGAATTTTTATTATAGTTTCATAGATTGAATGTATATAAAAAAGGATCATGATACGTCTACTACAATGGTAATGATGTTTACTTGGTTAAAGTTAGGGAGTGGGTTACTTTTGCTATCAACATTTCTACGAAAGAATTCATATCGCTTGGTCTAGAGACAAAATAAATTTGGTAATGTTTTGTAGTTATTCAATGGATACAGATGTATGAGCTATTTGGATACGATCTTCTCGATAGGTATGATGTATTCTAGTGGTAGATCTAACATACTTTCATGGCGTGATACTAGTGGTATATAGAAATGGATACGTCGATTGTCAAGTGTGAACACTAACTACTTAAAGATTTATGAGTCGTATCACATGCTCGTATAATGAGATTCGATGTTATATTCACATTTGAGATATCAACTAGTTTGTTTCTATTCACGTTTGGGTTAAGCATTCTAATAAGGAATATCTTAGTGGTGGATCCTTAGTATGGTATTAATAATGTGTTTAGGTTGTATAGTAAATCCCGATGATTCAAAATGAGGAGTGTGATTTCCTCATAATCTCCAAGGGAGATCAATATCGAAATGATAAGCTTATGGGTAAGGAAAGTACTAATAAGTATACTTGTGTGAGGGTAATTGAGAATTTTATTAAGAAAGTGTGTATATAATTGGGTTAGTCCTTTGGATTTTTGGTTGGTATAACTGGTTTAAGGTATTATGTATATGATAAGATTGACTTATAAATGATGGCAATGGTTACTGAGAATAACAGTATAATATTTTGTGACGGATTATGACCCGAATGAAACCATATAAAAAGGATTTTTGGTTAAATCAATTTGGTATGGTAATAATGACTTGCGGATATCTAAAGTTGAGATTTTCTACTATTTGATGAGTAGCGCGATCATATGAACAGTTATAGGATGTGTTGAGGCACCATTTGAATCTGAATTAGAGTTACAAATGAAAAGAATTAGTGGTATGTAGTGTAGCCTTCGGAAGAAGTGAAAGCAAGGATATTTACTTTAATTGTAAGGGCCAAAGAAGTATCTCTATAGGGTTAAGAATTTGGTTCTAAGATGTGCGGTTTCATTTGTTTTTCTCTAGGTATGGTAATAGATTCTAGGGTTTATCATATGGGTTACAACTATAGGATAAGATTTGAGAAAAGAATTTACGGACATTTGATTCGAGTGTGGTCATAAGATATTTGGTGGTTTCAATTTTGATAACGTGTACGATTGGATTTTTAGCGAAGGATACGGTAAAGTCGATGGAGATGTGATCAATGATAAGTTAAGATACGTGAATTCATATAAATTTTCAACATATGAGCAAATGTTGATCGAAAAGGGATTGGGTTATACAGTTGGATTAATAATTCAAGTTTTTTTCATTGTAAGTCTACATTAATGGTGATATATTTTACCAAGGTATGAATTGGTAAGGTAAAAAAATAATCGGTTGCATCGGGTATTGAGCATTTGGAAGGACTTATGCATGGTTTGGGTAATAAAGTTTGTTACTTTTGATTATTGAAGGACCTAATTAAGGAATGGTTTAACTTAAGATTGTTGGTTTAGAGTATAAGGTAATATATCATATATTGTTGGTTAATGGATAAGATTGGTAAGTGAGTCGGTGAAAAGAACAAAAATTTGGTGTATAGAAGAGTTCAAGATATCTGAAATTTGTGTCATGGGAAGAATTTAAGAAAGGTGAAGGAATAATACCTCTAGACCCTTGGTTCATAATTGAAGGTCGTTTGGATTTTCACATTTGAGTTCAGATATGACTATACAATGTGACCTGGTTCGCATAGACTTACGAGGGGTTTATTAGCAAATTTTATGAAGATTAGGTTTCAGTTGGATGACAAACACTAATGTATGGGAGATTCTGCATTTTTATGTTGGGTTGGATTATTTAAATTATGGCTTATTGCTTCCTGGGACTCTAGTTTTTATGAGTTGTTAGTAGTAGTTTTTAAGGTGTTGTAGTTCTTGTCCCGACAGTCATTTTTATACAATAGATTCTTCATAGATAGACAGTCTTATAGATCTTTAAGTTTCAAATGTTTTATGTAGAACTTATTATTTCATACTTATATATTCAGAGAGTTTGAGATTCACTTAGCTCTTGTAATGTTTCTTTCAGTTTGATGCTTATGTAAGCTTGAGTTATTCTTTCTCTTGTTGTCAGACGTGATGGGGATTCACTTGCGGACCAGCAATGGTTTTCGAATGTCGATCACATCCAGGGTATATATTTGATTCATAACAAACTTGGTATCAAGCACGGAGGATCAAGTTTCCTAGTGTCACGACTCAAAATGAGTTGTGAGTGGTACTCACACTTAACCTCATAGGTGGGTGAACCAACTAATGCAAAGCTTAACTTAAAGTTCTACTTTTAAAATACAACCATAACACGGAAGCTAAAATCTTATTAATGTAAGAAACACAAATGCACTATATTATTTACAAAACCTGAAAGTTAACACATTGACAACATGTAATCTCTAAGTACTAAGTCTTATAGTATCAAAGACACCAGAATAAGTAAATAAATAAATAAAATAATTTATCTATGAGAATTAAGGACATCATGTCATAACCGAGAGAATGCAACACGAGCTAGAATCAATAGATCACCCTAGAACCTGATGTGATGAGACTAGCTAGAGCTGAGGACGACCCAAAGTTGTTGGTACACTTGTTCACTCCATAAAAAAAATGAAGAAAATACGAGTAGGGGTTAGCACAGTGCAACATGTACTATGTAGGTATTATCGGCTAACTCAAAATAGAAACCAATATGCATAATGCAATAGTATAAAATCAATTATAGGACTTAGCAGGTGGCAAGAAATAAACAACATGAACAAGTGAGAACAATAATGAAGCAGTACGTAATCAATCAACAATATCAAAAACTCACATGATAACTCAGGCCTTCACACCACTCTCTTTTGGGAAATGAGTTCGTTGAGATTGAGTATATTAAGTTACTTTAATATGTTTTCCTTTAATGTTATCATGCTAGAATGTGACACCTGATACATTAATATCATGTCGTCTCGTGGCACTCGATCCCTATATCGCGTCGGCTCATGGATTTCGATCCAAATATCATGTCGGCTTGTGGCACCCAATACAAATAATTGTGACGGCTCGTGGCACCCGATCCAACAATATAGTTAATTTATAATGTGTTACCATAACTTTTCACTTCATTAACAATATTTCATCAAGCCTGATTTATTTAAGGCATCATTTCGGCAGAATAAGTTCAAGACTATAGATTTCACGGTCTTGGGATTACAGACCAATTACAACAACATATAACTCATCCAAACCACGACAATAAAGTACATGAAAAACTTTACAATATTACTCAATGACTATCAAGAGTGTCGATATCACATAAAATAAACCATAACTACCTCAACCGAAGAATCGAATTTGAGCAAGTTGATTCCCCTATGTTTTTCCTTTTCTTAATGTCTTCGAACGTTTTCAATCTAGCAAGTAAGCATAATCATAAGTAAATAAGTTCATAGACACCTATATTACTATATGTCTAGCCTAGACTAAGAATTTGCCCAAACCATACAATTTATAATTCCAAAGTCAATTAACGCTAAATTCCATTTTGGTATCACTATTGAAATCATATCATTTAGTATTTCAACCTAATATTTTCCCCAATTCATAACATGTTTTACATAATCAGCTACCACCTAAGCTAAGTGTGAGAGGAGTAATCCATAAAGTATCTCGAAGTTTGAGAAACACCCACGAACCTCACAATACTACTTTTTCCTTCTGTCAAGCCTCAAAATTCTCTCGATATATCAAAACTCAAATCTTGAGGTGAAAATGAGTCCATTAGTATTCATATCGCAATATGATGGTTCATGTCAAAAACTCACTCCTAGACCCATCGTTGAACATGATTTTTCTTTCGAATACGTTTATTCATAAGATAAAGAACTCAAATCTATAATTTTATTGTGAACACAACTCAAATTGGATCTCAAAGTCCCAAAAACACTCTCTTAATAATAGGAAAATCTCCTAAACTCCTTTCACGTATGTGGTAAATCGATGAAATAAATAATAAGTTGAAGAGGAAATATCATATGAAAAGTTAAAAACTTACCGCCACCATGAATCCTCAAAGCTCCTGGCGTGAGAAAGCTCCGCATGAGAGGCCACTCAACCCCAGCCTTCTTACAGGTGTAGAAACCCTCACGCTTCTATGGCTTTGCCAATGTGATATGTAGACTATCACGCCCCAAGACTACCCCTTAACGTAACATGAGATTTAGGATCACGAGTGACCCAAAGCTAACCTTGTGACTGACATCATAAGCATACTGAAAATAACTGAATGACATAAACTATGCGCAAGCTAAAATAATAGATAACTGAAAAGTAGGGAATACCTAACTAGTCTGAATGTATAAAACATACTAAGAGTTTAATAACAACTGAAATATCAAACTTAACAAGTCAAGTTGATTATACTACTATGCCTGAAAAAGCCGCTAATTGAGTTAAGATGTTGAGACATGCCCCCCAGCTAACTCTAAAAACTGAAAGTAAAGACTAAAATGACAGCTTGTATATTGTCCTCGGAATATGAGGACTCGCCACTGAAGTTGTTGACTTTGAATGTACTGAGCATGCAGGATATAGATACTAAGTTGAATAAACATATATAAGATGAAACAAGGTATAACTGAGCAGTACTGTAAAATGAGCAAGAATGTAAATACTAAAAAGATAACTGAAAAACTAAATTGAATGCAATGACCAAGTACTAATCATGAACACGACATGTTAAACTAAATACTGAAGTATATACTGAAAACTGGTCAAATGTACTAAGAGTGTGACTGTGGGGGCTACTATTAACCAACATAAAATCATGCCGCTAAACGTGCATTCCGATGTATATGTCTTATCGAGAGGATCCAATATACCTTGCCAGGGGTATAAATGAATAATTGGCATGATCACTAAATCTGATGCCCAACAAATGAGACTTATACTCCTACGGGAGCACGTAGTTCTGGGACTATGAGGGTACGTTGAACCCTAGTCCAACTCAATGCTATGTCTACTCCCAAGTGAATATGTATATGACTAAAATGTAACTGAAATACTGACATACTAAATAGCTCAAAATACTAACATGCAAATTTGAGAATCAAACATTTATATACTAATAATATAGCATTCGAGCATGGTTATTTGTTTAACTAACCTAGCAAATGCAATTCATGAACTAAGAGAATCTACACGAACTAGGGTTCTGAATTTCATAGAGAGAATTAAGCAATGTTTCCAAGAAAACATGATATTTAGATGATGGATACTATAGCAATTGAAATCATAATAATTCTTCAAGATTCACAAATACTAGATTCAAACAAGATATGTAAAATCAATGATTTGGCTGAATTCTAGGGACATAGTGGATGAAAGGAAACCATTAGTGAAATACGTGGTGATAAATCTACGGAGAAATCTTTCAAATTCGGGGTTAAAACTTGAAGAAAACATGTTGCGTGTTCTTGAGAAAACTAGCGTCTCTTTCTTCTCTTTTTGCTCTAAGTTTGATGGACTTTGGAGAATAGAGGTTTGGGTAAGTTCTGACTAAATTATTAGGCTTAAATTGAGCAAAACGTAGTTTCCATATTAAACGACGTAGTTTAAATGTAATGCATAGGGGAAAAGACAAAAACGACCATGACTTGACAACTAAAAAAATCATCGACGGACGTAACTGACGGACCATGGAGTGACCGACGGTCTGTCCTGGTTGGGCGTCATTTGGCTTTAGGGACTTGGTGTTGAGGGTCATGATCTACGAACCCTGGACCACAAACCGTGGTCCCACCTACGATATGTGGATCATGTCGTTGTTTGTGATTTTTCCTGGGGTTCTAGGTGGCCAACCACAGACCATACCTAGGTCTGTGGCCCAAACCACGTTCGTGATTTGGCCTCACTTGGTGGCACCTGCAAGTTCTAAAAATTTGCATTGGCTCTTTCTCGAATTCGGGGTGTTACATAGACCACAAGTTAGTGACACCAAATGTCGAAAAACAATATATTATTAATATCGCACAAGTCTTGATATAGATCCTCGAAACTCGTTTGGAATACTCCTATTCAATAGTGTAAATCAATCACAAAACACGATTTGAACTTATTGACAGAATCAACTTTTTGGAGTTGTCTTGACCGAATGTTGACAGTGGTTAACTCCAAAATTACGAAAATCTTAAAATCCAACCAAAAATCCAAAACACCCCGGGAAGCCTAATGGGTCTTTACATTATCCACTACTAAACGATCTTGATGATCTTTACATTATCAACTATTAAAACACACCTTCGTCCTTGAACATTAAAAGATAGAAGGTACCTTATTCATAAAAAAATTGGGATTGTTTTAGCCTGCCACTTATAATATTTTAACCAAGAGTTTTTGGCTACAATCATCCTTAATCTATACCCAAAACTTAACCTACATCCTTAAAGTATCATTCTTAACAGAAAATATCCTTCAAATATTTAAAAGTGGACAATTTTCATCATTCTACTTGAATTTATCAAAAAACTAACAAATCCACAAAAATTAAGCATTTCTTCGTAATTATTATTCTTAGATACATCAAAAATACTATCGTGAACTTTTTCGGTAATTGAGTTTAACATTATGAAAAATCTTTTAATTTGACTTTTTTTCCATTTATTTTTCATGTAATTTGATATTAATATTATTAGTTGAATATGTTTATTCTCAATTAAATATGCTAGAGCGTAGAAGGGGTATTTGTTGGAGAATTCCGCTTCTAATAATGTAGAATGAAATCAAATGCGAGACATAATCAATATTTTGATTATTTCAATATTTGATTGGCCCAAAGTTTTATTGATCTAAGTACAATTTGACTTTGAAAAAGTTAAAGATAATTAAGCTTCAACTTCTTTCCGTTACTAAATGAGAAAAAAAAGCAGATCATGTATCCTTACACCTTCCAAACATTTTTTTGTTTCATTAAGTAATGGTGTATAAGATTTTTAATATTTTTTTAGGAACTTCTTAGAGCAGGTAAAGAAATTATGCAGGAAAACTTTTGTTGATAGTCACGTCAACTACTTATGTTTTTATAGGATCCTTTAGTTTTTTGACGATATTTAACCGAAGGATGAAAATTGTTAACTTTTAAATATTTGAAGGATGTTTTCTGCTAAAAATGATAATTTAAGAATGTAGTTTAATTTTTTGATATAGTTTAAAGATGTTTTTTGCCAAAAACTCATGTTCACACAACTCTTTCATAAATGTTATCTCTTTGGACCTCAACTTCTAAATCTACTCATCCAAAATAAGTATAGGCTCTTCCCTAAAGGTTCATTTTGATCCAACTGTACCAACTCCCATTGAAATCATATAGGAACCTCCAATGATATTTCTTTTCAACATCTGCACATGAGAAAAACAGGGTGAACCCTAGAAAAACCTGAACGTAAAATCATCTCACAATCAACCTCATTGATGAACTACAAGATCTTGAAATGATTGATCAACCTAGGGATAAGTTTGTCCTTCTCGAACAATATCTTAAACAATATGGCACACCCCTCTTTCATCCCCGCTAAGAAAGATATAGGTTTATTGTGATCCAAATCATTTTAGCTCAATCTGTCACCACTAGTGGAGGCATTAAAATAAACTATGAAGGCTGAGTTTTACAAAACAAAATTGATACATAGGCATCTATTCAACATTCTTGAAACAACTTGGAATTGACAGTATGATCCAACATCACTGCAGAAAAACAATATTTGTTTCATTATCAAGAGCAAACAGTCAGCATTTAAATACTAGTCTTGAAGTTCTGCTGTTGGATGTGATATATTATTGCAAGAAATGACAAGATCATCATCATCCCCACATTCTCAAATTTTGACAAAAACTGGGAACTTACAGCTCTGTCGTCAGTGTGAAAGTAGACGCTGAAAACCGGATCTCTAAGGTAGTCGTAGCCACGAAGAACAAACCTAACAACTGTGAACCCAATGTAGTAAACTTTACTCAGAGGCTTAGTTTTGTACTTACATTCCATGAGACCAATTATTTGAGGAAGCAAAAAGCAATCTTGAATCATGCCCCAATACTTGTTCAGTTGAGTAACTAACTCTGTTTCCCCTGCCAACATACTATGACACACATTAGACAGTGCAAAACCGGTCACAAGGATCATCGAGCAAACAGGAGAACCTTTTTATCATTTGGCCTACGATTCAAAGATAAGGACTTTGGAGTGATCTTTCGCGAATCCCATACCTTCTGAAAGAGTTTTAGAGTAAGCACAAAAATGATCAAGCGAAGAAGTTTCATTATGAATTGGAACTGTTTATTAGTCGTTCCAGTATGCAATGATTGACTCCGTGGATAAAGATATTCCTTCCATGCAAAAAGAATGGGGGTATCCATGACCAAAGGAACACCATAACCAAGAAGTTGAATACCTACCATTACAGCAGAAATGAGAGGAGTGGCATCTATGTTTTCGCTCAACGTAATAGAGTTGACTCAACAAACAAGCTGCAGAAGTTAAAAGAACATATAAACGGAAACAAGCCTCAAAGTTCAGGCGAAACTTGACCTCCTTGGAGTTGTCTCTATATGGAATCAGAACTGTTTTTAAGTTGATTGGACTGAAATAAAACGGATCTTCTGGATTCCGCAGACTAGCAATGGATACACTGGCAGTAGGATTTATCAACCACCTAGTATTCTTGGAGGAATACTGCACCTTAACTTCGATCAAGCAATCCATAAACTTTTGGCTATGAATTTCCCTGCAGCCTACTGTATGCATCACCCCCCTGGATGCATCGTAAAGTCCCTCGAGGAAGACTTTTGCAATATGACTAAAGTACTTCTCAGTAACAGTCAGTTGTGCTGAGACATTTAAAAGTATATTTTGATCATCATCAGCAAGGAAAGATGGAACTTTACCCTCTTTTTGGCCAGTATGCTCCCTTAGAAATGGCCAATGACGTCCGAACAAATGACCTAATGAGAGCACCTCTAGTGAAAGAAATGTTTTGAAGATAGTCTTGTTCCGTATTGCATGTGGAAGAGCCTTAACCTGGAAAGAAAGCTCATCGGATAAAGAAGAAAGGAGTGTTAAGTTTCTATCGTCTTCAATGCCTGGAAATCTGTGGATTATTTTCATAATCAGCAACCCCAAATTGTAACTGTTGTCTTTCTGCATAAAGGCCCTTAACATCTCAATTCTTGTAAACCTGTAGGATAAGTAGGATTTACTGTAATCATGTACCTGTTCCAGATGTCGAGAGGACGGAGTCCCTTTTTAAACCGTAAAGGAACATAAGCCTCTTTTATGCTAGAGATGGTTCCAGAAAGAACATTTCGCTGAGTGATTGAAAATGTGTCTGGTAAGAACAAGCATATCCGTGAATCACATCCATCAGTGTCATCCTCTAGGCCAATGCAACCAACCATGCAGAGGTTACCAGTGGAAGAATTCCATGTTCCTTCCGCAGAAATCGTCATTCCAGAAAGACCGGTTCTTGATCCTGAATAGAAGCGATCTTCTGAAGGAGAGAGCGCTCTGAAGACAGCAGAAACTTTTGCAGTCTTAGGGGAATTGGTTTCTGGTAAGCAATGCAGATTTGTAATTAATAGCTTAAACTTCTTGGACATGGCATTCTTGCCTTCAATGATCTCCCGGTCATGGACAAATGGTCCTAGATTCTTGCAACGCTTCATGTCATGGCAATCTGAAGCCACATCAATGTCAAATGTTTCAGAACCAAATTCTTGTAGAACTACAAAACTGTGACCCTTTGTGGACTCGAATTCTGTTATCAGGAAATTCATGACATGAATATGGATTGCAATCTAGATACAAGTTGCTCAGATACAAAATGATATTTCGAGTCATAGCTCAGTTGTGATGAAATTTGGACCTTGTCGAAATATTTAGGATCTGACTTCTTATTTAGACTTCTCAACTCACCAAGAATTGCTCTACTAGTCAAAGTGAAGATCTCAGGGTATCGAAGAGTAAGCATTATCCTATCATCCTTCACGAATGAATACTGAAAACTTTTCTTGCAATTGTATTTTGAGGACCATTCATAAGGGTCTACGGAACTTTTGGAAAAAGGGGACACTGAAGTCCCTAATAAACACATCAGGCGGTCTCCTCCATTGGCTTCCTCAACATAGAGTCCTTCAAAGATGATGGTCAAATCAGAGTAGCCCGGGGTTGTATGGAACCAAGGAGACCATCTTTGTGGTATGTCTGAAAGTGTCCTGTTCCACGTAATTGCCATGGATAAGATGCCACAGATACCCAATACATCATCTGCTTTCCGGTCAAAATCCATGCCCGTTAACCAGAAAGAAGCTAGTTTCAGAGTGGAACCAATACCAGAGAAGTTCTTTGGCATATCACTCTCATCAAATGGCATCAACGGTGCACTGCCAGCCTCTTGTACCCAGTCTGCATTCTTAAAAGAGAGGTCTTTAGCAATACCATATATTTTATCATTTCCAAGCTTCATCTTAGATGACACTGATAAAAAAGGTTTGCACTCTCTTTCAACGTCTGCGAGGCATTTAAACTTGCAAATGTTTTTGACCTCCTCTTGCTCCTCTGAAATATCAAAATCTGAAAATGATAAAGCAGAAAACAGCAAAACCATTAAGACAGCCAGAACTAGGAGGAAGCGGAATGAAAGAAGAATCGCCATGTTGAAAAGGAAATCTTTTTCTTCAGGTGGAAACCAAAATGATCAGAGAAACCATCAATCATTTCTAATAGCCATTTCAATAACTAGTGCTTTGTCTAGCAACCACATAAAGTTGAGACTTGGAATCTGTCTTCATAATTGCATTTATTTATGTAATTTTCCTTTGATAATGACATATGAGAACCTTTGTGTAAAACCAAGTAAACAATTATTACAAAGTTCCACGAAAGACAATACCTAAAGTCAAATGAATCAACATCAAGAAAGCAGGCTGTTTCTCAATGGTCTTTTCCAATCAACTTGCCTCGATTTCAACGGCAAGACATAGCAGAATATCACGCAAATACACTGCATTGGACATTGTTAATCACAAAGCGGCACAAACCAACACCACAGTTCACACAAGATTCTTCTTTTATATTCATATCACTTGATGTCATTGCCAATTCTGTACCAGCAAACAACACAAGCAACCCCAAGTATTCCATTAGAAAGGGATTCAGCATCCTCACAAACAAGTTAAGAGAAAAACAACTGACTCAAACCACTCCTCCCACCAAACTTTTCGACAAGTCCAGAAATCTCTAACCATTCAAATGGATGCTTTTGTTTGTGCAAAGCCAAACTTCACGAGAATGTATTGTTATTCACAGAATCAAACATTTTTCTTTAACCTTCACTTTCATCACCTTTAGTATTTTGAATTATTAACTATTACTATGTCTCGGAAACAGCCTCTCTGCCTCCACAAGGTAGTGGTATGATCGGCGTACACTCTACCCTCCCCAGACCCCACTTTGTGGGTTTAACTGGGTATGTTTGTTGAATTAACTTGATTTTCAGATGGGAATGAAGATGCAAGAGCCAGAGAACATTTTACTCAAGTTTATCATATGTTGCAGAACCAATAAAAAAAAAACTTCAGTACTCTCGTGCACAACCTCTTGACAAAAGTGTCATGAAACATTCTTGAGTCGGATAAAAGCACTACCAAGAGGACAAAGTTTCTGGAGAAACAACACATGCTTACATTGCCAAAAGAAAGTTGTTCAACGAGAATTCGGAGTGCTACAAAACTGAGAAAAAATGTAACTACCAGGAAATAAAATAAATATGGGATGGCAGGTTGGCTAATTTGGTGACATGCCTCTCTTGTATCTAAATTTATTTCTCTAGAGTAAAAACGAATTCCTATAACCAACAGAGATTTGACAACATCAGTTCATAGTCGGACTGCAACCAAGATTACCACCTGACGCATCTTCTGTTCGCTTTTTATTCCTCCTGTTCTGCAAGTGATCTTAATAATGATATTACAGGCTCCTTGGGGAGGAGGGTTCTGATGAAGCGTTGGTTGAGTCACCTTCAGTGGGATTCAGTGATGACCCACTTGAGAGAGGACCATTTCCATTTTCGTTTTGAGACACGACAGGGATCTTCAACGATGCTCTCTCCATTTCCTTCTCAAGATCTTCTTCTTGTCGTAATTGAGTGAACTGTCCATCCAAAGACTTGGCTGCTCCCAACCATGCAAGAACAATTACTAAGAGCACACCGCCGAGGTAGGGTGTCGAGCTGGCAAGTGAACCAAAAGTCAAAATCATGAACTGCTGTATCAAAGCTCCTCCAGACTTTCCCAGTGGATTGCAGACAACATCGATTGCTGCCTTCCCTTTAACCTGATACAGGAAATTACTCCATATTAATTTTCAGAGAAATCAGTCGGCTTGTTAAGTGATACTATTGACTTTTCTGGTCATACATAACTAAACAGATATTGTCATGTCAGTGACATACATCACCAAGCATGTATGTGTAGCGCTAACATAAAGGTTTCAGCTACACATGTTTGGAATTTCATTTCTTACCTGAAGGCATGATTGCACTGATGCGAATATAATTAGCACTCCCAAGAGCTCTTTCTAGAGCACTGATACCATAAAGTTAAAAGTATATATCAAGTATATCGTCATACCTTGGTGTCCTCATCCAATGGAATGTAGGCCATTTCTTTGCAGGGGTCAAACAAACTATACTTTGCACTCTTACTAAAAATGTTCTGCATTGCACCCACATAGACTGCTGCTAGAAGAGGAGTCATTCCAAACTTCGCAAGAGTAGGTGCTAGAGGGGCACCAAACAAAAGCAGGGAGAAGAAACCAACTCCGGTAAGGAGCAAGACTGTAGGTGTTATCTTGGCTGCTGCTCCCCACCCATACTTGTCGAAAATCCATTGACTTAACAACATCATTGTGAAAGTTGCTATTCCAGTAGCAGTTGAGAAGTCACCCATGAATGAGGAGTATTCATTGGGGCTTGGGAACTGCACATTAGTGATACAGAGAGAAAATGTATGAGATAGCATATTAAAATGACAAAAAAATCTGGATTCCAAGCTTTTAATGCAAAAAATAGCACTCAGTAATAATTCACCTGAGCTTTGAGCTTCGACTTCCATGTAACTTCAACAAGGTTGATACTAATGCCATATGCTACAACCAATGTGGCAAGATCCCTGATATATTTTGAAGAGACCAAGAACTTCAAGCTTTCCATCGTGGTCATGTTAGGTTTCACCTGACAAAAGACATCAGTCAGATAATGCAGACATGTAAACATGGTTCTTTAATTTAAAACTCACGGTATAAAATCTGAAGAGCACAATTGATAAATAATTTGAAAAGATTTAACCAGAAACAAATCTTTGTTTAAGTAAAAGAGATAGACGAGGGACAAAGAGGTGTGCATCTGCTTCTCAGAAACAAATTAACGACAGACAGTGCTTTATAAGAAAAACTAAAAGATAAGTAGTGTATTCTACCATCAACTAGTTGCTTTGGAAGTAACTGCTGCCTATTGCAAAGCAATGACATATGGTTTAGCGAATTTACCTTCTTCTTCTTGCTACGAGTTGGGAGAGCAACATTTCTATTCACCCACCAGTAAAAGAAACAGATTGCCCCGCCCATCAGCACAACAATGCTCATCATTCCTTTCAGAGAGATAGCCCAACCATCAACTCCAGGACCTAAAGAGCTTCTCAAGCTAGAAAAGTACTTCACTGTGCGACCAGAGAAAATAAGTGCAACATTCGCTCCAAGTCCAAACAAAGGATAGAATCTCTTAGCCTCATCGACAGTCGTAATCTGCAAAAAATCATCCAAAACAATCACTGGTACATTCAATAACAGTTTCCTCCGGCCAAAGCTCAAGGGTAGTGACTATAGACGTATAGCTATGTTGATGATCATAATATAACTAGCCAGAACATTTGTTAGAATGGTAATAATTGCAGGGGAACAGAATGAAAAGTTCACAAATTTGTATGACCAACTGCAACTAAGAAAACAGCATACCAAGACATAAACCAATTATAAAATGATGCTACCAATATTTCAGAACTCAGTGAGCACAACTGCACCACACACAGAACTCTTCCCTGAGTCATCCACCATTATTGCTTAAATTAGTGAATTTCACCCTTATGCTATAAAAGAACACCAAGAAGGCAGAAGTCCGGTACCACATGTACATCAGACTGGTCCTGCTATAAAGAGATCTTTTTTACCTCGCAAAATTCCAGCAGCAATCATCCAGAAACAAAGAGGTAATGTGCAAATACAAGATAATATCAGAATCTAACTAAAACTACTATCCACATGCATCCAAAAAATGGCTACTAATGTACAAAATATATTCATGGACACAAAATTACCTGATTAGCAAATCCCCAAAAGAGTACCGAAACCACCACACTTCCCCAAAGCTCAGCCATGACATAAAACAAGCAGAAACTCCAGATCCTCAGAATAGCAATTGGTCCTAGAAATCTTGGACCAAGGGTATTGAGAAGCTTATCAGCAAAAGCTGTAGGGTGAAAGTAATTGCTAAGAGGATACAAAACAAACCCAAACGCCCCAAAGAATGCAATGAAAGGAAGTATAACAGTATAAAAAAGAGCCTCCTTTGACAACACATTAGCCAACTTTGTGTACAAAAGCATGAATCCAATAGCCATAGGCAAATTCACCCAAGTTTTCAAGAAAGGAATAATCTCAGCACTAGACCCTTTAGCTGTTACAACCAACACATCCTTAGTATCCCTAAGGATTGTATAATTAAACAGAATACAAAAGAACATAGCCCCAAGTGGTATAATTTTCTTAAGGGTCACAACTTCAATCCCCATAAACTTAGGTTGCTCCTTTTCAACAAAAAGTGGCTGTCCATCAGCTGCACCACCAGCAGCCGCTGCAGCAGCCTCAGCTTTGCATATTGGAAAACACCTCTTCTTTTGACCAAACAACTGAGGCTTTGTGTCAAAGCCTTGAACTTTTTGAAACCCATTTGAAGATAAAGAAACCCCATTAAAAGGATTAGGCTTTAAACAACTTAAAGAATTGAATCTGTTCCTTAAACCCCCTTGAGGCAATGGGTAAAAAGCCTTGATTTTTGGTTTACAAGGCAAAGAAAGAAGCCCTCTAGTTTGTAAAACACCTTCCATTTAGACCTCTCTCTGTATCTCTCTCTCCCTCTTTCTCTGTAAAGTTGAAGAAAACTCAAAAAGATTGAAGCTTTAACAGATAAACATAAGAGAAAGAGATGAGAGGGATAAGGTATGGGGGAAGAAGATTGATATTTGTGAGAGAGGTAACCAAAAAAATCTGTTCTTTTCTATATATATGAAATCAAGAACCAAAAACCCTGAAAAGGGTCAGAAAAGGACAAACAAAGCTTAATCTGTTTAGCTAATCACTTAAAGCCATTGTTTAAGAAAACTAATCTAAAAATTAAGAAAAAAGTGAAAATATTTGTGTCAGATTTTTGCAGTAAGAGGAATGATAAATACTTGCATTTGAGTAAAGAATAGTTGTGTTCAACTAAATAATGGGGAATACCCTAGTTCAACACAAGAAAATAGTGTTAAATTATAGTACTATATATTATAATAATAATAATAATAATAATATTAATATTAATACTAAGCCGCCCTAAAAGGAAGGGATTAGGAGTAAAGTAAGAAGGATCGTAGAAGTATACTACTATATTTATGAGAGATCTCATCATATGAATAAATCTTCAAAGGTTTTTTTTCTTAAAAGAAATTAATTTCAAATAAAATTTAATATATGATTTCAAGTGTATAATAAGTTTCGTGTTGTACAATAAGATATAGATTAAAAATATATTTGCCATAATTCTTGCTTTTATTGTTAAAATGTTATAGGCAGTTGTGATATATTATTAAACTCATATATAACGTAGCTTTATTGTTTAGAGGGTTTTTTAAAATTTTAAATCAATATGTTATTTTGAAAAATAATATATATATATATCATTTTAAATTGATGAAGATAAATATTGATTGAATTTTTAATCTTTTATTAAAAGATTTTATAATATAATAAATTATCATTTACTTACTATTTACCTCAAATTATTATTTATCATATTTATAGTTAAGGAATCCTAAATTATAAGGTAAAAAATTATATTTAAAAAATTAAGGAACCCTATCATATATACTAAGAGGAAATATATTTTAAACCAATGTATCACAAAGGATAAAGCAAAATAAAATCTAAGTTATGAAAAATTAAGAAGTTTGCCATCATAAGCCTAAAAATTGGCATAGAACCCACATTTTATTTTTGAGTAACTACAGCTTAATACACTTTTTTAGGAATTTTGTGACAGCAGTATAACGTCGGAAATAAAATAAATAAATAAATAAAAGAATTAAAAATATTTAAAAAAAGGATTCACATTTCTTATATAAGTTTTTAACCTTCATTTGAAATTCTTATTTTTATTTAGATAAATGACATTTATTTTAAATCAATTGCCATTTTTTAATTATTTTCTTCTTTCATATACTTCCTCCGGCCTATATTAATTATTAGATGAGTACCAATTTGAATTATTTTTTATTAAAACTAAAAACAAACTAACTATTGTCTATTTTAAAATTTTAAACCAAATCCATAAAAATAAACTTTTTATTTATTTTGTATCTGAACTAATTTTTAATCAAATCATAATTGTGTCCACCTACCCCTACCCACTTCCACTTAAAATAAATATCTTACACCAAATAGTTAATAGTGGAAGAGCTCTAACAGTATAGCCACATTTTTTGGACTATAAGTATTAAGGAAAATGTTTTGTTTTTTAATAAAAAGTTTTATTATTTATACTTTCTTTGATTATCACATATATAAGCTGAACGAAGGTTAAAATAAATAGATTTATATATTATTTATTTTTAAAATTATGATTAAACATCTATTAAGAAATAAGTATACATTAAATAACATACAAGATTTATTAATTTTTATATCAACAAATAGTGTAAATAATCTCTGAATTAACTTATCTTCCACCCAAACCACCCCTAAATAAAATCATTTTTCGTCCAAAGAAACTAATTTAAGTTGGTGAGACACATCACTTTCGACCACTATATATTCTTATGAAATGAGGGAAAAGAAAAAGAGAAAAAGGTCATATGAACAAACAATATATTTTATTAAAAAAAGGAAAATTTATATAAATACATAATTCAAAATATCATAATCTCTAAAAATCTCTATCATTTAAAAATGTTACAAGAATCCCCTCTGGGATACATCTCATCCCCTCTGGGATACATCGCTATCCCTCTCTAATACATTTATATCCCCTCGAATACATCCCTATCTCATCTTTGATACATCTCTCTCATTAAATTAAGTAATATATCATTTATAATTTATCGAACAACCAGAGAATGTATTCGAAAGCAATAAAAAAATTGAGATTTTGATATTTGCATAAACTTCCGGGATAAGATGTAATTGACCCTCAAATATATGAGATTTTTTACTTTATGTCAAAAAAAATAATCTAAAGTCCTAGTTAATTATCGAAATGCCCTTCCTAGTAGATATTTAATTAAATATCAAAGTGCCCTTCCTGAGTAGATATTTTATCTATAGTGACTTGTTCATTTGGACACTAGTTTTGACGTATGAATAGGCGGCATACTATAGGGTTAACATGGAACACGAAGCAACACTTTCTGCCTTTAAATGAAGATAAAATTATTTTGTTCTTTAAAACTTGGGTGAACCTTTTCTATTTTTTCAAAAAAAAAAAATATTTCCCTTTAATATCATGAGATATTTTATGAATCTAGTAGAGCATGATATCTTTGTAGATAACATGTTGAAAGCTAATAAGGATTGTTGGATTATTCATCTTGAATATAAATGGATTAAAATATTAGACAATGTGATGTTTGAGACAAAAAAAAAATTATGTATATATATTATTATTTTCTCACATTTTTATATATATGGGATTTGATCCAAAAGGTTGAGTTACCATTAATTGTTAGTAATTGTTGTAAAACAAGAATTGAAGAAGTTGAATAGGAGAAAGAAAGAAGAATCAAAGATTGAGTATGAGAGAATAGAATCTTAGAGAATTATTTATATTTTATTTTGTGTCCTTGATGTGTACAATGAACTATCATTTATATAGATAATAAAACATAGTTACCACCTAATTAACTAACTTATTGAACATTAACAAGTTAATCATTGTTTTAACTAATCTAACAAAATAGAGTAAGTTCATTGATTATTCTTTTTTGTGATAGGGATGAACAAGCTAAGGAAGAACATTATTGGAATGAAGAGATTTTTGACGTGTTAGACTGTCTAAATAAACTGTCATGTGAACTCTAATGACAAAAATAACGTTTCAAGGATATTTGTGGTCCAAAACATAGACGATAAGGATAGTTTTGATTTTCAAATATAAATAAAATATATATATAAGTTATTTTAAATAGTTCAGAATGCTCTAAACTTTCCAAGAATTACGGTATAATTGTAACCGATATTATGATTCAAATTAATTAAGGTATCAACGAGGCACTTTATATCATATTGTTCCACTGGCTTTACAGAATAAGGCTGTTTTCTTTCTGTACAAAAATATAATCATTTTTTAAATTCTTTTTCTACTTAAAGACTATTTTATCTCTATAAATTAGCTCTGATCTTGAACAAATGAATAATAATATTGACAAAAGATTTCCTTTTTAAATGAAAACGATTCTATTCTTTGAAGAGTATTGAAAATAAAAAACACTACTCTATTATATTTCATTATTATCAATTTTGAGAAAATGTTTAAACATGTCATCAGTTTTTGAGAAAGTTTCATTTATGTGAATCGTTAAAAGTTTGGCTTATTTATATAATTTTCTTTTAAGAAAAAGTCTCATTTATGCCGTTATTTGTTAACTCAAAGTCTCAAAACCAATTTTTTACAGATAACATAGATATGCCTATTTTTAAAGTTTGATGGCATATTTGAGTTTTTTCTCTTTAAAATTAACAATTTAATTAATAAGGTGGTGAATCATAATCGATCATGTGTAAAAAAATGATTCGCACTATTTTCAATTAACAAATAATGACATGTATAAATATTTTTTCACATGAAATAATATAAATAAATTAAAATTTTAACGGATAATATAAATAAGTATTTTAAGAAAATGTTAAATACCCAAAAGAAGAAACCTCCAATGGTGAGAAGAACCATTTGCATTTCCAATCCGTGTATCTTGCATGCTTCATGATTTGGTAAAATTGATTGGTGATTTGAAGTGGTGGGTCTTTTTTTTTTTTTTTTTTCTTTTTTCTTGAAAGAGGTAGTGATAAGTAGGGTATTAAAATCACAATCTGTCTAATTTGTTTAGGTTTGAATGGGTTAATAATTCATTTAATTTATTAGTTGGATTCATTTTGATCAGTTTAGTTTATATCATTTTAAAATTGGATCGATAGCCAGTTTAGATTGATCCATGAGAATTTAGTTTAAATATTTTTAAAAGATATTATTTTATTTGATGTGTTTTTTTATAGTCGTATATAATAAAATTTCACTAAATTAATGTAGATGGAACCATGAATTATTATTATTATTATTATATAGAGGTATAAATTAACATTAATTAATTAAAAGAGTGTTTGGGATTCATGTTCAAAAGTCTAGAGTTTAGAAGAAATTGTAGATGTCATTTGAAAAAACAATGTTGATGATAAAGTTGAGATAATAGAATACCTTTGGAACCAGTTACGTATAAGGAAACACTTATCGCATCTCAAACTTTTTATGTGTATGCAGTTCGAAAAGACAACACCAAAATTTTAGGATGCAATAAGAAAAGTTAAAGATAAACTTCGACTAGATTTAAATTTTAACTAAAAACACAAAAACAATAGAAACATATGTCTTAGATATATTTGAAAATTAAATGAATTATTAATTTATAATATTAATGAAACCATATATTTATGTAGGGATATATTATATCTTATTATCTTATCGTAATGTATGGTGTTTTCATTGATCCAATTCTAGATTAGAGAAAAATATTATCTTATAGAGATTATTAATTACTGAACATTAATTTACTACGTTTTTTACTATATATGGGGAAGTTTTATTAGGTATTCAAAAAATTAATAAAAGTTTAACAGATTAGATTATAATCCAACCTTTAGCTCATTTAGCTCAAATAACATATAATCGAGACAATAATTTACCTATTTATTAGTTTAATCTAATTTCATATTCTTAAATTCAACTTACCTCACAATAACATGCTTAGTAATAACCAAACATAAATTAAAGAAATAGACATGCTTATTACTTATTCCATCTCAAATTTAGTAGTTTGAACTTGTTTCAAAATATTTAATGTTTTAAATAAACAAAAAATATACTAATTAAGCAAAACGTTTAAGATAGATTAGTATGATAAGAATTATTGAATATCTTTCTTAAAAGGGTCCATATATAAACGGTATGTAATAAATTACTATGTTTTGAATAGGCCATTGATTTGTCTCAATTTTGTTTACTAGCATGATTGTGTGTAAGATTCACATGCTTAGACTAGACATAAGAATAGTGCATATTATCAAAGTTGACGGTCCTTGTGGCTCAACATATTTCGAGGGTTCTACATATTTTTGTTAGTTTATGTATTATTACTTTTTTGTTTTTTTATCTGTATTTGATATTTTTATTAAAATATAATTAAAATTAAATTCGCACAGAAAAGTTTCACATCGAGAGTAAAGTGCTCTTTAACAAAGACGACTCTGTACCAAAGAGACTCGAACTCGAAATCTCTGATTAAAGATGAAGAAATATTTACGACTCTAGCACAACCCTTGTTGGTGTCTTCAGTTGATATCTGAACTCGCTTAAAGACGATTTCAGAATTCAATCGAACTCTCATGCCAAAGGCAAACTTGCTAAGATTAACTGGATTTTTTCACTATAGTAGGATCAAGTAATTGTTTGTTATTGAATTTCTAAACACACACAGATATATATTATGTTTTATTTTTTATTTTTTATTTTTAAAAAAAAATGATTAATACAGAATTTAGGGAAAAATTATTCGATTCAAAAGATCCGCAACCGTTCTATACTCATTTAGGAGTTCAATTAAATACTACCACGTAAGACCATCTAAAGGAGAAACGCTCATTTTGTAAAAGATTTATATTTATTTTTAGAATTTAAATCAAGATATCTGATTAAAAGTAAAAAAATATTTATGCTAATTGTATCTATAAAATTTCTTAGTATACTAAAAGATATTGTATTTAATTTTCCGACTTGTATTTGTCGCATTAATAAATATAATATAAAATCGTAAATTAAAAGGATACCGATAGAGTCTCTTGATGTTTGCAATATCCTGGGATTTAATTTATAGTCAACTTTTAGTTGGTTTGATTATCAATCTATAGCAAATCATAAGATAATCAATTCAATAAAATTTATTTAAAAATTCCCTTCTATCATTATTTGATTAAGATTATCCTTCTTTGTTCTTGATTTCCAGTGAAGTGATGATTTTGTTGTTAAATAATAGAATTTAGTAATTAATTTTACTTAACGATCAATTAATGATAGATTTTTATCAAATAAGTTGTTGAGTACCTAGAGCAATTTAGTTATAAATTTTACCTAGCAATCAATTATAAAAAAAATAAAATCTTTTTCATCACATTCTTATATTAGATTTTTCAGAAAGAGGAAGGTTAGTAAAGATAATTATTTTATCATTCACAATATATAATTTTTTGAGAAATTTTCTTTTTAAGACAAAAACACATCGAAACGTCATTTCCTTTTATATTATTTAGGTATAGATTGCCTAAAATTGAAAATAAAATATTTAATTCAAACTAAATATACAAGAATTGGAAAAATAAGTTTTCTTGTCATAGTTCTCTTTGGAACTTTATGTATAACCAAATGTTTATTTAGTGCTAATATATTTATGAGAAAGTGATAATTTACTATGTTGTATAACATAGTAAAATTACGCTCTTACTACAAATTCAATTCATTTAATTGTGGATATTTCATTCAATTAACTTCTTAGCATACATGTATATAATTTATGTATTTTTAAGGGTTTATAACACAAAAAGATGGGTTTTATATCTTATAAAAAGGTATTTGTTAAAACTTATGTGAAAGATACTTTCTCTATTCGGTATTGTTTGTCATATTGCGTTTTTTGAAAGTCAAGTTGATTAATTTTAAAGTTAAATTAGATCATATTAATTCGATATTTAAAAGAAAAAAATTAGCTATTCTAAAACTATATGAAAAGTACTATAAATTGCAAGTTTTTGTATATTGATATGATGAAAAAATACATCTTAAAATATTAATCAAAGTTTTTATAGTTTGACTCTAAAAATAAAAATCATGACAAACAATACCGGACGGAGAGAGTACTTGAAAAGAGTAAAATAAGGTTTTTTCATTCTACTCTCAATATTTTTGGTTTACATATATTGTAGTATATTGTTTATATTTTATAATACGTTGTTAATATCGATCTTTAATTAATTGAGATCCGCTTAAAATGATTTTTTTTAAAAGTTCATCAATTTTCTTTCAGTTTTCATCATGTTAAAATTGTCAAAACTTAAATTTGTGACATTTGATATTGATAACTCCATTAATGGAGGTTTGAGCTATGCAAAAGAAGAAAGAAGTAATAGAACACAAAGAAATCATCTTCTACTGAATAAAGAGTTAGTTTCAATATTTTGGTGTTTATTGCTCACACCTAATAGTGTTTATTGCTCACACCTAACACGTGTATAAATATTGTTATATTTGTAGACAAAGAGGAATTCTAACTAAGTCTAACTAATAGTCGTGAATAGGTTTACCATGATAGCTCGTTAACTTCATACTTTAGTTAACAAATTTCAAAACTTTATTTATCATGAGTACTCAATGCGAAATTCATCTATACAGTAAATGTCTTGGTGCTACTATCACTCAAAGTAATGAATTATCAAGTCAGAATAAAATGAAAATTATACTCAATTTTTATTCGTCATCAACTGGATGAAGATTTGAGGTTAAATATTTGAATTCACCTAAATTATGGACTGAATTGAAAGAAAGATAATGACCACCTTAAGGTAACTGTATCAATTGCTTAACTTATTATGAGTAAATTCACTTACTATTACAGAGATTTCAAAATTGTATGAGATTATACCTTTGTTAGATAAATAAGTACTTTTCAATTAAAACTATGTGGAAAAATATAAAGATGAAAATATGTTGAATTTTTTTCTTATTATATTTCATGTCTCAAATATGATATTACAACAATAATATTGTGAAAAGAGATTTAGAATATGTAATAGTTTGATTTCATACTTTTTTTGGTTGAGCAACATATAGTAAGGAATTATGAAGCTCGTCTAACTAGAACTGCTCCATTATTGAAATCAAATAGTATTATAGAAGCACATAATCATTTAAAACAAGACATTGATAATTAAAGTCATAATAATACGCGTAAACATAAAAAAGGATAAGAGACAGTATAATAATCCTCATGGTAATAACCACCATCAAAGGGAGATCGAGAAAAGTTCTCAAAATAATTTTTCAAAGGACAAATACGATCACTGTCATTATTGTGGCATAAAAAAATTATTAGAAAATGGATACCAAACACATGAGTATATATCAAACTTTATTAGAGTTAGTTCAAAAAAATAAAAATAAATGTGATTTTTCTTCTTTCTCAATTCGGATGAGTGTCATAATTTTAAAAAAATAAAATAATTTTCCACCCCATTCCACATTAATTTTTAAAACATCCACTTTAATCTATTACACATCCTTCTCCGCCCTGCACCACCTTAAATCCACCCACTTCACGTTGTTTTAAATATATATCCGCTCTGTATCCTCTCGTCTCATTGTTATCCCTAATGAATAAAAAGTTTGGGTCAAACTAGCCAATTGGATAGTGGGTTCCAAGAAGCAAGGGGTGAGGTTTATCCACGTGGAAAGAAAAAAGGCATGGCCAACTTGCCCAAAATATCAAAAAAGGTATCAATTGGGGACTACACATTTTTACAACAAACGGCTCAAGATTATCGATGTGGATTGATTAAATAGGTCAAATATCGACCATGCTCCTCGAAACTTTCAATAAGATATTTATTTTTTTGCTTCAATTAATTTAAATTTTCAAAGTCTTTTCAACCTTCAGACTTCTAGTAACTCGTATTCAAATTTAACTTTTGATTAAATGATATATTTGTATTCGGAAAAGAGAAATGTTAAATGGTCAGAAAATTTGATCAAAAAATTATAAAAATTATAATATCTTTTTTTGTTTTGAAATTATCGATCTTTTTTCCATCTTTTAGTAAAGGTATTAAAGATAAAAGGGTAAAAATATTTTTAAAAAGTGAAATTACATAGAAAAATCTCTTTCTGGCCAAAATGATTACTCTTTTCTTAGAAAAAATTCTTTTGGCCATAAAAATTTGATCATAATTTGACCAGAATGGTAAAATAACATGTTCACACTAAAAATTAGTTTATTTTTGTATATTTTGCCCTTTAACTTAAATATTAAATATATTCTTCATTTATATCTCCAAGACATTGAAAATAATTTGCGAAATTAATTGATGATTCATAGTTAAACATGGGAAATGAACAAAAAAAATTACCAAAAAAAACATATTTCTCACACACTCTTCTCACTTAAAATTTTCAAGATCTAAAATAAAAAAATAAAAAAAATAAGATTATATATAAACATAATTCTCACACACTCTTCTCACTTAAAATTTCAAGATCTAAAATAAAAAAATAAAAAAATAAGATTATATATAAAATATATATATATATATATTTTCTTCTCAATTTTAATTTTCCTCCTTTTTACTTAGGCCTCATTTATTTCTATTAATATTAAGAGGTTTGAATCTAAATACACATCTGAATATTAAGATTTACATTAAGATATAAGTGTTTTGATCTGAATACACATCTGATTATTAAGATGTGGTCTCTTAATCTGTACAATAAATAATCAATGTTGTTTGTTTTCAATATCTGAATGTGGAAGTGAAATGGCACATTATATTAATAAAATATTATAAAATTTTCATTTTAACAAAATATATCACTTTTGATAAAAAAAAAAGTTTTAAAAGTTTTAATAATCATGATTTGGAGTACTATTTTTTCATTCAAAAACCTTGATAAACAACAATATACCAAAAATATTATTGCAACCAATGTTCTTGACACACGTCAATACAAGAAAATTATTAATATTAAAAAATACATGAAAGAATTTATGAAAACTTATCAATTGGGGAAATAAGGTGTTTGATTGAGAAAAGAGAGAAAGAATTTTTTTAGTTATGTGATAAAAAAGCACGCCCAAAGTAGAGAAGCTATGATTATTATTTGATAAGTTATCAAATGAGTCTGAGGCCTCATTTGTTTGCACTTAATGGAGGTCTGAATCTTAATCATTCAGATTCAGCCTAATAAGTACGTTTGGTTTTTAGGCCTGAATCTAAATCATTCAGATTCAGCCCATTAAGTTCATTTGTTTTATTTTTTGAAAAGCCTCTTAATGGGTCTGAAGAAGTCTGAATAAATCAGATCTGTAGGAGACTCTTAACAATATTCAGACTCATTTAATAAGTTATCAAATAATAAATCATCGCTTCTCTGCTTTAAGCGTGCCTTTTTATCTCATAACTAAAAACTTTCTTTCTCTCTTTTCACATTCAAACACCATTTTTTCTCTCTTGAATTGATAAATTTTCATAAATTCTTTCAAGTTTTTTTTTATATTAATAATTTTTTTGTATTGACTGTGTCAAGAATACTGTTGGTGTATTGACGTTTATCAAGTTTTTGAATGAAAAAAATTGTACTTCCAAATCATGATTATTAAAACTTTTAAAACTTTTTTTTTTATCAAAAGTGATATATTTTGTTGAAATGAAATTTTTATGATATTTTATTAATTTAATGTTAATTTCACGTGCAAATTCAGATATTTAAAACAAACATCATTAATTATTTAGTGTTCAGATTTAGAGACCACATCTTAATATTCAGATTTGTATTCAGATCAAAACACCTGAATCTTAATGCAGATCTTTATATTCAGATGTGTATTCAGATTCAGACCTCTTTATCTTAATGGAAACAAATGAGGCTTGAATGTTGTTCAGAGTCTCCTACAGATCTGATTCGTTCAGACCTCTTCAGACTCATTAAGAAGTTTTTTAAAAATTAAAACAAATAAACTTAATGGGCTAAATCTGAATGATTCATATTCAGACCAAAAAACCAAACGTACTTAATGGACTGAATCTGAATGATTAAGATTCAGACCTAAAAACCAAACGTACTTAATGGACTGAATCTGAATGATTAAGATTCAGACCTCCATTAAGTGCAAACAAATGAGGCCTTATTCTTTTTAGTTTATTTTTTTTTTCAATTTCTTATTTCTTGATGATAAGAAAAAATTTAAAAGTATAAAAGAGAAGTAAAGTGTAAATTATCTATTTGAATTTATGATTTCTAATCGTGAAAAAATAATTTATATCTAAATTTAAATATTAAAAATTTATATAAAAAAATAAAAATATGAAATTGCCCGAGTTGGCTAAAGAATTACTCTTATTTATTTAAAGGAGTTGTTGTTACGCATCAATTTTCTAGAAAAAAAATTAATGATAAAAATATATTTTATTCGATTATACTCAGAATGTATGTGAGTGAAATATGAAGAAAACTAAAATTACCATCATATTTCCTCTATTATGTGATTATCTTCATATCTTCGATTACCTATGAATCACATCATACACAAAAAAAGACTCATTAAATTAATTATTACTTATTATTTCAGTACTAGAGATATATACATTTTATTATATAAAAACGTTGATGGTGCTTCATTGAAATTTTTAATAACATAGAAAGGATATAGAAAGTATTTTTATGATTTCAAAATAAACTTTTATAAAAAAATATTAAAGAAAAACATCTTTATAGTTCTCCGATGACAATGACAACACAAATTTGTTAAGCATGAACTAGATTTATGTTTAATAACATATATATTTTTCTTTATTAGTATTATTAGTTATTTTATAAAAAAAATGTTTGCTATTAAATGATATGCTAAAATATTAAGTATACATAGTTGTAGTCACAATATTATTATTTTTCTCCCAAATTAATATTTGTTTTGAACTGATTAATTTTTCTTAAAATTAAGTAATTTTATTGCATTTATTATATAAATAAATTTAAATTATCTATTTAATAATTATTTAAATTACATTTTAAATACCTTTTTTTTAATATATATAATGTAAAACAATTCAATAATAACAATCAAAACTCAAAATACTTTAGAATTGATAGACAACGACGTATTAAAGAAATATTAAAATCATATGGTTCATAAGTGTTGATCTTATTTAACAACAACCCAGGATAGTTACACATTAATGTTGAAAAATTGCATATTTGTTAATTATTATGTTTTGAAAAATCAAACTACATATTTAAAGTTTATGTTTGGTTATTATGTTTAAAAAATTAAACTACGTATTTATAACTACATATTTAAAAATTAAACTACATATTTTAAAAAATTAAACTACATATTTGATTACTATGTTTTAAGAAAATTAAATTATGTATTTTTATAATGTGCCGATGTCTATCAATCCTAAAGTATTTTGAGATTTGATTATCGTTATTGAAATATTAAAATTCTACATTAAATGAAAATAATTTTTAAAACATATATATCCTAGTTATGTTATACTTTACTTATACACGTTAAACATATTGTAAATTAATATATACATAAAATACATCTATTTTGAAGAATTGTAATTGATAAGTAGGTATTGAGTGATCTTTTATTCATTGATTTTGAAATGTCCACTTAATTAATACTATTAGAATAACAAAAATTTTAATTCATGGATAAAATTAGTGAAATAATTTCACCATTTTCTATATATATTAATTCTTGTGTGGAATGATTATAATATATTAAAAAATAATATTTTATTTATGACATAGTTATAAATGTCTTATCATCAATTATTTTTAAAATATCTAAATTTCAATATAATTTTTTTCTCTTGAAAAACATCCATTATATAGACTAATCCATTTAGTTGAATACATTAAAAGAAAAATTTAATTAATTTTTTTTAATCTATGTTTAATTACTATATTTTACTAATTTTGTATTACAAAATAATTAGTATAATCTTTAGTAGATAAGATAGTAATTTATAGTTATTATTAATGAGAAATTTAATTGTTTTTGTCAATAAAAAGGTTTATTTTAAGCGAAAAAATAATTTTCAGATGTATACGTTAGCACCTTAGGATCATAATTGAGTTTAGGGGAGGGCTATACATAGAACATAATTTGGTATATAATGAAAAAAATATTAATGAATAAAAATAAAATTACAAAAATATTTTTTGAATTAAAGCGTACTTTTGTTTCATTAACTAAGCAATACTTATTTTTAAAGATAAATTGGATGAACTATACACAACACAAAAAAATATACACAAAAAAAGATTTTCATTCTCCTTAGCAGCCAAATAGTTAATGTTTAGTAGTTCAAAGAGTTTGAAAATTAGAAAGAAGTTAATTTTGTTTGGAGGGAAAAGTATTGAGGAAATACATGTAAAACTTAAAATAAAGATATTTTAGTTTTTTATATTTCTGGCCAAATTTTTCTGACCATTTAGCATTACTATTTGTATTAATAACTCAAATAAATAAATAATTAATTATATAATGTATTGAATAAAAATAATGATAATTTCTTTGTAATATCAATTTATAAACATATAAAAGAATGTAATTTCTTTGTAATATAAATTTATAAACATACGAAAGAATGTAATAATTTTGTAATATAACTTTATAAACATACCATATTCATAATTTATTAATTCAACTAATTTAAATTTTCGAAGTCCTTGCTACTAAAATCTCTCTAAACGCTTGGATTTGAGACCAGACTTGTCATTCATCTTACCGTATGGTAAAATAGTTGTTAGAATTCACGTTACGATAAAATGTGTATAACATATTTAAAATGCATAGAGATAAATTACAAAAATCTCGATAATTTATTCTTGTACTAGTAGCACTGTAGCAGGATTTGGGGTAAATTATTGATACGTAAATGGATTGTTTATGTTAATTATCTACTTATATAAACTGCAATTCTTGCCAATTAAATCATTTTATAGTTTAGTTTACATTGAATATATAAAACGTAGGTGTATTTGATTTGAAATTTATGACAAGATAAAAGGAAATGTGTTTTTATAGACAAATAATTGTCATCTTGAAACACTTTAAGGACTTGTTTGGTAGTAGAGATAAGGATAATAAATTTGAGATTAATTTTAAAATAAATATTTTATATTTGGTTGAAACTGAATTATTAGAATAATTTACCTCAAAATTAGTTAACACTAAGACTACATTCCCCCTTTTTAATCCCATATTAAAGATCAAATAGCAATTTTAAAATAATTAATTTTGAGATAATTAATCCATCAATAACTTATTCTTAATCAAACGGGAAATCAGAATTTGCTTATCCAATTAATTGTGACCGTTCCTTCACCTCATATGCATTGTTGTTATCTCTGGTACTGACAGTTACATATTCCCTCATCTCCTTATTTTAAAAATAATTTAATGATTCAGTTTTATTTATTTATTATTTTAAAAATATTTTTTTATTTTAATATGTTAAGAAAAATATTTTTTAAAATTTTATTTTCAATATTAATTACTTATTCTTTAAATCATTCATAATTTAAGACTTAACATCAATTCAATTCATATGACATTATAATATAGTACTCAATGGGCGTAGCTATACTATGCTCAGGGTGTTTAAGCGGATATTCTTCGTCTAAAAATTACATCATAGATATAAATAAAATGATATTTTAAATGATTAAATAAGAAGTTTCGGACACCCTTGAAATAACTAGCGTTCTTAACCCATTGAATTCTGACGCTCAACCAAAGCTGAGGTGAACAACATCTGCGTGAGTTTGATTTCCCATACCTACATTTTAAAAGACCTATTAATTAATAAATTTGCTATTTTTTCAATAATACGAAACCAATATTTTTTATTAAAATAATCATAAATTAGAGACCTACAACTTAAAATTTTAAAGGAAAAAAAAAAGTTTAGTAGTCATTTAAATTTTTAATCGATTTGACTTTTCATTAATTTTTAAAATAAAAATTTGAAATTAATTATTTAATTTAAAATTGATTAGAAAGTCCTTTTGTTTTCTAATAAAACTATTAAAAGTGAAAAAAAGTTTCATATAAAATTTCTTTTAAAAATCTCACTTGATTCTACTCTTTATTTTTTATTTTTCGGTGAAATCTCTAAGTATAAATGTGATTTCTTGTAAATTGGATTTTCTTTTTTACTTCGTCCACTTCTTATTAAATAAACATGAACATTCAAGCTAAATATTATGAAGTTTGATTTTATAAATTTTGTTTTATTTTTAATTAGAAATTATAATTATTTATGTTACATAGTTTGATTTACAAAATTTTATAGTACCCATTCATTACTTTTCTTTTTTACCTATAGAATTTTTTAATACCCTTCATGAAATTTCTGGATCCGCATAGTATTCATTAATTAATATTTGATTCTTAAGAATATCGATGCATAGAGAATTGTCAATTTTTGGGTGGTCGCATCTTTTGATATAAAATTACTACAAATTCCATAATATAAGTGTGCATTTACTTTGATGCGATGATTCAAAATATTGACACAAAAAGTAAGATTAATACTACCATTGCAAAAAGGCAAAAAACTTTTTGGGAATTCTTTTTTGGCTTAAAGGATTTCTAGCCAAAAAATTTCAAAAAAATAAAAATCGTGATTGGACATGTTTTTTTAAATTTAACATGTCACAAGAAATTCATAAACGTAAAAGAAATTTTGACTAAAACTTAGGAAAACTAAGAAAGTAAAAAGAAGAACATATAAGTTTATATGGAAAAAAAAGAAGAGGAAAATTGAAAATTTATGAACAATTGTTGTTAGTAAGGATCCAAAGGCGTATTTAGAATTTTGAGATGATGAGTGCACTATTGTAAAAATATTGATTTATGATATAAATTTGATCGTTTCGATACTTAAACTTTTACTACTAAAAATCGTTAAAATTTTAAAATTATAAGCCTAAATTTATTTCATATATATATATATATATGCACGTGCGTTGCACGTGAAAATCAAATCACGTGCCACACAATTATTGAAACTAATATGAATATTGCAAAATAAAAAATTAGTCATTCTTAAAATCTCTTAGTTACACCTCTTAAATAAATTTTCTACTCCCTTCTCATAGTGCAGTACTTTGTTATTATTGTTTTATAGGTGTTCCTACTTTTAATATAATATATAAATAAATATTGATATAAAAAATATAAGATATACTAAATTGGATTTTTTAGCTGGAGTATTAGATTAATTTAACATTCATGTTATTCTTAAAATCTCTTAGTTATACCTCTTAAATAAACTTTCTACTCCCTTCCTCATAGTGCATTACTTTGTTATTAGCGGTCGTTTGGTACAAAGATTGATAATGCAGGGATTAGTAATGCTGGGATTAGTAATGCATGGAGTAATAGTGCAGGAATTAGTAATACAGGGATTATTTTTATCAAGTGTTTGGTTCATTATTTTCGACCTCATCTTATGTTTGGATTAAAACTTTATAAAAAACTTCTTTCCAATTATACCCTTAAATTCTTATGCAATTGAATTAAGGTAAATAATTGCCGGATAATATTTTTTTATGACCTTCTAACTAGCTAAGAAAAGAATAATTTTATCGTCATGTTTGCCTTTTTTTTCTTAAATTATTTGAGGATAAATAATTGTCATCTTATTTAATTGATCACTTATAAATGTCAATTTTCAATTTAAAAAAAGATAAACTATCAACTTTTAAAATTAAAAAAACGGTAAACAATAGTAAAATTGAATAAATCATCTACATTTATGAATAAAATTGCAAGTTGTAATTTTTGTATGTATTCAATGTTATAAATTGTTGAAAATAAAATATTAGAAAACCGCACAAACATTTAATTATTTGTTTATTTTCTTGATTTTATGTTTTATGGTTGTGCTAGTAAATTTATTTAAATAAATTAGCTTACAAATTATTTAGAGAGAGTTAAATAATTTGTAAGCTAATTTATTTAAATAAATTTACTTGCACAACCATAAAACATAAAATCAAGAAAATAAACAAATAATAAAATAGTTTGAGGGATATTTTTGTCTTTAGGTGACTTATCCCATGGTATTATATCTCATGTATTGCTAATACCTCCAAATAGAAGGTATTAGTAATACATCATATAATACCATGTAGGAGGTATAACTAATCAAGATTAGTTATACATAGAGCCAATTTCCTATCAAACGTAGTACTAAATAATACCATCTATAATACATGGACTATTTGTTTTAATGCGGCCTACCAAATGACCCCTTATTGTTTTATAGGTGTTCCTACTTTTAATGTAATATATAAATAAATATTGCTATAAAAAATATAAGATATACTAAATTGGATTTTTTAGCTGGAGTATTAGATTAATTTAACATTCATGTTATAGAGTGTTCTAATTTCACTGAACTTTTAGATTGTCAACGTTTGTAAATCAAACATGAGGTTTTAAGAAGAGAAGAATAGAAACATAAAAATTGTCGTATAAAAATGTGAGGAAACCCCTCCATTTTGTAGTTTAAAATGTGTAATATTAGTATGTGCATATTGTTTCTTATCATAAAAGTATAGAAGATATACTAAATTATGTATTTTAATAATAATAATAATAATAATAATAATATTTTTTTAAAATATAGTTTAAAATTTGATAAAGGCCCTCTTTTTACCGCCAACAAAGGGTAGTGTATGAAAAACTACTTGTGGTGCCTTATCAAAAAAAAAAAAGTCAACTCTTCAGAAAGGTCAAAACTCATCGAAAAAAATAACTCTTAGTAAAATTCGCAATCCTTCGAAAAAGTCACAACTCTTCAAAGTCCAACCCTTCGAAAAAGTCACAACTATTCGGAAAAGTCGCAACCCTATATAAAAATCATAACCCTTCAAAAAAAGTCAAAACTCATAACAAAAGTTATAACTCTTCGAAAATGTCACAACCCTTCAATGTGAAAAGTTGTCTGCCTTTAATATTATATAATATAGTACACATAAATAAATATAATACAATATAAAATATAAAAGATATACTTCATTTGGTGTTTTAAGTTTGGGAATTCTAATAATTTAACATTAAAGTTATTAATTCATTCTTTTAGGGTAGTATAGAATAGAAAAAGATAGATACAGATTGGTCTAATTTTAGTTTGATATAAAATTTTAGAAAATAAAGAAAACTTTTAATTTAGGATCATTTGTAGAATATATAAAAATATATTTTAACTTTCTAGTCTTAAAGATGCTTCCTCGCCCCAAGGAAAAAAGAACATCTATATAAATCTTAATAAAAATAAAAGTACAACAAATAAATTAAAAATGAAAGAGTACTTGTTAAATGTCGTTTGAATTCTTCAAACAAGTTAATGATCAAATACTTTTTCTCCACATTTATTTTTCAGATTCTGAACACCAAGTTGTAGTTTGTGCAACGGAAAATCATTGAACTTCTTGTCAAGGAAGAGTTGCTGCAAAAGTATATTTTATGGCTATGAAAATGCGTGTATATATTAATTATCACGATACTCTTCTCGTTTGAAGTTGAGTTACTTCATTCTCCCCTTTTCATCAATTTTTATTGATCGATTTCATTTAGCCACAAAAAGAAATATTGTAATTGCATAATCGAACAACTCTCACAATCTTTCTTGTTTTAAGTAAAAAATAGAAAACTTAGAAAATTCGTGGTATAAAAGTGTGAGAACCCCCCTCTATTTATAGACAATAAATGATAGTGTGAAAGGTACTTATGTCTTTTTAGATAAGTCACAATACTTCAGAAAACTCACAACTTTTCGAAAATGTCATAACTCATCGAAAAAGTCACAACTCTATAAAAATACACAACCTTTCAAAAAAATCACTACCCATCAATGTGAAAACGTGTGTGCATTTAACACAATATAGTGTATATAAATATAATATTAAATACATAATATATAATGAGTTGGATGTTTTAAGTTGGGGATACTATAGTAATTTAACATTAATGTTAGGGAATTCGTGCTTTTAAGGTAGTATGTGTGCATATATATAAAATCTAAAGTGAAAAAAATCACTAATACATTTGAGTTTAATTTTAGTTTGGACCTGCAATGTAGGAAAAGCAACAAAGAAGTAAGCAGTGATGAATCTAGCTAGTTAAACACAAATTCATGAGAATCTAGTAATCTTTGTTCATATCTTGTAAATATATACTAAAATATTTAGAAGTATTTAATTGTTAATCCTGTTATTATTATATATTAATTTTATATTATTTTTAAAATTCTTATACTTTAAATTTTAGAATGAGAAAAAATTAACATATAGGTACAACTCCTTCCTATATAGAATTGACATTCTGTTAATCCAAAAAGTGCATGCAAATTTTAAGCCTAAAAATTTGGCACTACAAGCCTTAAATAGGGGAGGGAATATTCTTCTTTTCCATGTTTCACGTTATTATATCCTTAAAATTAGGAATTAAATAATTTTATGTCATTACTTTATATTATTTGGAATAAGTATTAGTTAAAATAATGGGAAAATGCATAAATTTTCCATTTAAACTTATTCTGAAAAGTCAGTTACACGCTTAAACTATTATACATCTTTACTATTCAAAAGTGAATTTATTATCACCCTGAGACTGTGACACCACTCTCACATTATGTGGTGTATTACACTCGCTTCAACATCAGCGCTACGTTAGCGCCATGTCATAAATTATTATTGTTTTTTCTTTATTGATTAACTTTTCTTTTATTAACTATATTTTACTCTAATTAATCACAAATTAATTATTTTAATTGTTTAATAATTATATCTTCTTTATCACTAAATCCCATCCATTGTCACCAACACCAAATATCACCACCACCATTATCAATATCGATTTTCTCTTCTTTACCACCTTCCTTTACCTATTTTAATTTTTGCCACCCGCCACCTATCACCACCAAACCAAAAAACTGATCAACAACCAAAATTTCTTTAACTAAGTCAAAATAAAAAATAAAAAATGAAAAAGATAGAAACAATCAATCAAAACTTTTCTAGATAAAATGCAATTATTCACTATATGGGAATTAACCTGATTGCGAATCGAAAAAAAATATTCTTTTAGATTGTGATAAAAAAAAAGTGTGATAAAAATAAAGAATGAAGAAGAAGAAGACAATGGGTGGGGTGTGAAGAAGAAAGGTGTGGGTGTGGGGGTAGAAAAGAGGGTTCTAACTTTTTTTTTTTACATTTTTTTTCAAACTGACGCGCCTATTTTTTGTTTTTGTTTTATGTTTTTACCACGTCAGTTTTAGAGGGTTAGAAAATTTAACTTTTGAATAGTATAGGTGTGTAATAGGTCACTATGATAGTTTAAGTGTGTAACTGACTTTTCGGAACAAGTTGAAGGGGGAATTTATGTCTTTTCCGTAAAATAATTCATTATCCTTATTTTCACATTAGATATTCCTAAAATTAGGGGTTTTACGGTTCAACTATCTGATTTCCTTGTTTCTGTAACGATCTGGTTCCGTCGTTATAGAGAAGGGAAAATTTCATATTTGGCAAACTGAATTTATGAAATAACTGTCACGCCCCGAGCCTGCACCAAGGACGTGGCTGACACTTGGAGACCATTGCTGGCTCTCAAGCGAACCCTTGTCCTGGCTTACTTAACTCATCGGAAGACTAAACTCAACTTACTTACGAAATAAAGCATGTTCAAAACCAACACTTCATATAATATCTTGCCAAAATGGCACTTAAGTCTCAACAAGTAAAACGACTTCAAACTGAATCACTAACTGTCTACGAATAAACTGACTAAAGAAGGATGTTAGGACAGACCCCACAACATCCTACAACTAAAATACTAAGCAGATGAAATAGATGTCCTCCGGAATGCAAGGAGGCTCATCACTGACTCTGGAGCTCAATATGGATCAACGGAGCGCTGTGTGCTAATCCTAGTTACCTGCGTCTGCATCATAAAACGATGCAGGCCAACTGACATTAGTACATTGAATGTATGAGTATGCGAGCTGGAATGCTAAGTACAACTATAAAGCTTGAAATGGAGTAAGGATGAACTTACCTTGGCTCTGCTCAACTCAAAAGATAACAACTCAATATAAAACAATAATAATATACGCAATATATATACGTAAAACTGATAAGACAGTGTAACTCTTAGTTCATTAAAGATATAACATTAATAAACTCGGATTTACTTATATATGAAAGTAATATAGTTTTCTGTTGGAGTTTCTCTAACCGACAACCACCACTATGAGCCTAAGTGGTGATACAACGTCTAATCCATGCTGCTAGAACTTTCATGTACTTTACCGTCGCATAGAACATCCTCTACCTAGTGGATCCACTGGCTAACCTGACGTGATCATCTAAAAAGTATGACACGTTAATACCCATGATGGCTACATTATTTACATGGGGACTTGAGTTATCTGAACTCTCATTCCCACATCAGTGCTCAATACTACTCCCAAAACATACTTTAGCTCATAGTTTTTAAATAAAACTTCCTTTTTTTGGGTTGAGATAATTTACTGAACCCTTTTGCTTTAAAAAGCTCCTTTTTGGAATCGATGTTCCCCTTTTTAGTTCAAAACTCCTTTGAAAATCATAGTTTCCTTAAATGTGAAACATCTGTCAACCTTTTGGGAATACTTAGTCCCCTTTTTTTAAACTTTAGAGAAATGAACTCAACTCTTGCTCTTTACTTAACTTGAAACTTGAACTATTAGGGAATACATAGTCCCCTTATACCTTTTTGAGAAATGAACTCAACTTTTAATCTTTTCCTTAACTTGAACTTGAGCCTTTAAACGAATTAAAAACGTTTAAGTAAGACTCTAAGAACTTTGAAAACTTTACTTTTACTCACCTTATAGCTTTAGACTTGTCTTCTTACTTTCTTGACTTTGATCCTAACTTCCCTTGAATTTGCATTATGGATTCAAGGATCATGATCATATTTATGGATGATTTCATGATGTTTAGATGTACTTTAGAGTATTGAAATCGACTAGGAATGAAGGGTACATCACTTAGGAACTATTACGAAAAGATAGGGAAAGAACAAAGTCTCTAGGGGGTCGGGGCGCTCTGAGAGGCGCAAGGCGCCAGGGCCTGTCGGACAGACCCTGGTCTGGGGCGCTCTGGCTGGCCCGCCGTGCCAGGGCCTGTCAGACAAAGCCTGCCTTGAGGCGCTCTGGCAGGCGCGGCGCCCCAAGGGGTGTCCGACGTGATTTTCGATTTTTCTTCTCCGATTTTCACTTCTAACTCTTCTAAACTCCCATGGATCCCGCCCCAAACACTAGGGATCACCAAATACTTCATTACCCAACAGATTAGACCTAAAAACAATATGGAAACATGGATTAAAACTACAATATATGAACTACGATTCAATCAACATGATTCCACAGTATTTCGACAAGAACTTCCATATTCATCATTCACTAACTCAAACCTTGCTGAATATAAACAATTTGGGTGTGGGTGAAAGGACCCATCACCAAATGATCTCACATACCTGATAAGGATCACCCCCGACGAAATCCTCGCAATGAATTCTTGGCGCTCTTGCGTCTTCTCCTTCTTTCTCCTCTTTTTTTTTTCATAGCCCTAACTTATTTTCTAAATGTGCAAACTGATTGGTATCATCTTAGACCCCAACTTAATATCCCAAAAATGAAATTAACAATTGATTTAGGAAAAGACTAAAACGCCCTTAACAAATCCGGATTGGAAATTCCTCTACTCAACAGCCCAACTTCCGAAGGACATATCTCCCTCATAAAAACTTGGAATTTAGAAAATTTGGCGTCGTTGGAAATATATTCCGAAGAGCTTTCCATACATATAAAGAAATCATCCAAAATCCTCCTGAGCTGGAAATTATGGCCGTTTGAAAATGAGCAAAACTCACTTTTGATATCTGGAAATTTTCCCGATTTCCTTACTTATTTCCAAATTTGATTATTCTTGTTTTTTTCTTAGCTTAACATTAGTTAATTCTAGATACGAGATGTTACAATATCTCCCCCTTGAGAACATTCGTCCTCGAATGATAATTCATTCACTAAGCTAAGGGTAGTAACATCATTTCAGTACTGAAAGACAAAAGCAAGTAATAACATGCTTATATACAACCTTATAAAGTGCTAAGAAGAGAATTTAGTACCTTGATCTGCATTCTCTCTGGATTCAAAGAGATGTGTATATCTCTTTTTCATATCCTCCTCAGCTTCTCAAGTCACTTCTTCAACGTATTGGTTCCTCCAAAGGACCTTGACTGAAGCAACTTCTTTTGTCCTCAACTTGCGAACTTGACGATCCAAAATATGAACTGGAACTTCTTCATAGGATAGGCTATCCTTAATCCCCACATTCTCTGTTGGTACTATCAATGAAGGATCACCCAAGCACTTCTTCAACATAGAAATATGGAATACCGGATGAATCGCTGCTAACTCTTGGGGTAGCTCTAACTCATAAGCCACATTGCCCACTCTCTTGGAGATTCTATAAGGTCCAATATACTGAAAACTAAGTTTTCCCTTCTTACCGAACCTCATAACTCCTTTCATGGTTGAAACCTTAAGATACATCCAATCATCAACCTCGAACTCTAATGGCCTTCTTCTAACATCTGTATAGGACTTTTGGCGACTTTGTGTTGTCCTCAACCTTTCTTGAATCACTTTCACCTTCTCCATCACTTGGTGAACTAAATCTGGTCCTATCAACCCTGCTTCGCCAACTTTGAACCACCCAATAGGAGATCTGCACCTCCTCCCATAAAGAGCTTCATATGGAGCCATTTGGATGCTCGAATGATAACTATCATTGTAAGAGAACTCAATGAGAGGTATATAATCATCCTAATTTCCCTTGAAGTCGATCACATAAGCTCTCAACATATCTTCTAAGGTCTGGATAGTACGTTCTGCTTGTCCATCTGTCTGAAGATGAAAAGCAGTGCTCAAATTCACCTTTGAACCCAATCCTTTCCGGAAGGATTTCTAGAAATGTGCAGTAAATAGTGCACCTCTATATGAAATAATGGAGATTGGAACTCCATGAAGTCTTACCACTTCTTGAATGTACAACTTTGCATAATTTTCGGCCGAATAATTAGTCTTTACCAGCAAGAAATGGGCTGACTTTGTCATTCTGTCGACAATCACCCAAATAGAGTCATGTTGCCTTCGAGATCTTGGAAAACCTGTTATGAAGTCCATATTAATCATCTTCCACTTCCATTCCGGAAGTTCTATATTCTGAGCTAAACCTCCAGGCCTTTGGTGTTCCACTTTCACTTGCTGACAATTTGAACACTTGGCAACAAACTCAGCAATGTCTTTCTTCATACCTTCCCACCAATATACCTTTCTCAAATCGCGGAACATCTTGGTGGAACCCGGATGAATGGAATATCTGGAGCTATGAGCCTCCTCCAAGATCCTCTCTTGGAGTCCATCCACCTTAGGTAGACATAATCTGCCTTGGTACTTCAGCACACCATCTTTCCCTTGTTCAAAGGCCAATACTCTTGAATTATGGACACTTGCCTTCAAATCGAGCAAAATAGGGTCTTGGTCTTGCTTCGCTTTCACTTCTGACACTCATGATGATTCAGACCCATTGGTCACCACTATGCCTCCTTCTGCGGAGTCCATAAGTCTGACTCCCAAACATGCAAGTCTGTGCACATCTCTTGCTAACTCCCTCTTCTCTTCTTCGACATGAGAAGTAATTCCCATGGACAACCTGCTTAAGGCATCATCAACCACATTATCCTTACCTGGATGGTAAATAATACTCATGTAATAATCCTTGAGTAATTCCAACCATCTTCTCTGTCTGAGGTTGAGTTCTTTCTGAGTGAATATATACTGGAGGCTCTTGTGATCAGTGAATATATAAACATGAACACCATACAAATAGTGACACCATATCTTCAAAACGAACACCACTGTAGCTAATTATAAGTAATGAGTTGGATAATTCTTCTCATGAACCTTCAATTGTCTAGAGGCATAAGCTATAACCTTGCCATTCTGCATTAACACGCAGCCCAAGTCAACTCTTGATGCATCACAATACACCACAAAACCTTGAGTACCCTCTGGTAAGGTCAAAACCGGAGCGATAGTCAATCTCTTTTTCAACTCCTGGAAGCTCTTCTCACAAGCTTCAGACTATTCAAACTTGATTGTATTCTGAGTTAACTTGGTCAGAGGAGAAGAGATAGATGAAAACCCTTCAACAAATCTCCTATAATAGCCATCCAAGCCCAAGAAACTCCTTATATCTGTTGGAGATGTGGGTCTAGGCCAAGTCTGAACTGCTTCAATCTTCTGAGTGTCAACTCTAATCCCTTCACCAGAAACAATGTTGCCCAAGAATGCCACAGACTGAAGCCAAAACTCACACTTGGAGAACTTGGTGTACAACTCCTTATCTCTCAATGTCTGGAGAACAATCCTGAGGTGACTAGCATAATCTTCTTCATTCCTTGAATAATCCAGTATGTCATCAATGAAGACGATGACAAACCGATCTAAATGAGGTTTGAAGATCCTGTTCATAAGATCCATGAACGTTGCAGGTGCATTATTCAAAACAAAGAACATAACCCAAAATTCATAATGCCCATACCTTGTTCTAAAAGTTGTCTTGGGAATATCACATTTCCTTACTTTCAACTGATGATAGCCTGATATGAGGTCAATCTTGGAAAAGCAAGAATCACCCTGAAGTTGATCGAAAAGATCATCTATCCTTGGAAGAGGATATTTATTCTTGATGGTCACCTTATTCAATTGACGATAATCTATACACATCCTAAGCGACCCATCTTTCTTCCTAACAAACAAGAATGGAGCGCCCCAAGGTGAGACACTTGGTCGAATGAAGCCTTTATCTAACAAATCTTTCAATTGCTCTTTTAGATCTTTTAACTCTGCTGGTGCCATTCTATATGGAAGAATAGAGATAGGACGAGTATCTGGAATGATATCTATGCCAAAGTCTATCTCTCTTTCGGGAGGGACTCTGGGTAGATCATCAGGAAAAACTTCTGGAAACTCATTGACTATAGGGACTGACTGAAGGGAAGGTACCCCAACACTTGAGTCATTAACTCGGACTAAGTGATAGATACATCCCTTTGAAACTAACTTCCTTGCCTTAAGGTACGAAATGAAACGACCCTTAGACACTGCTAAACTACTAACCCACTCTATGACTGGCTCGTTTGGAATTTGAAACTTGACAACTCGATTTCTGCATTCTATTGATGCATAACAGGCATGGAGCCAGTCCTATACATAGGATGACATCAAAATCTACCATGTCCAATTCTACTAGATCAGCGATGGTGTCCTTGTGATTGATGGAAACATGACAATCACGATAGACTCTCTCCGCTAGAATAGACTCCCCAATAGGTGTAGAAACACAGAAGGGTTCAAGAAGTTTTTCAGGAAAATGTCAAAATGATTTGCAACATAAAGAGTCACAAAAGATAAACTTGCTCCTGGGTCTAAAAAAGCATAAATTGCAAAACTAAAGACTTTGATCATACCCGTAACAACATCTGGAGAGTTCTCTTGCTCTTGGCGGCTAGTGATTGCATAGAGACGGTTCGCCCCTCCACCGGTACCAGAAGTGGCTCCTCTAGGTGCAGCCCTATCTGGTGGAGCAACTGATGAAGATTGGGATCTATTTGTCACAACCCGAGACCACACCCTAGAAGCTAAGGTGCAAACCTCGGATCGCGACAATGCGTACTCGACCTCTCGGAGGTCTTATACAAGCCATTCATATCATTCATCGCATATACATAATGAAAAATAGTGTGGAATTAAAACATTTCATAAAACAATATAATAGTCTTAAAACTCTTTCATATATAGTAATAGGAAATGCTAAGTCTCAATCTCATCATCTTAAGACACAAGAGTACTTGGGACACGGCCCATACGAAATAAGAAACATACTACTAAATAGTCTATTACAATACTTCATAAACGAAACATGAAAGACATATGTTGACACCCAATTTTGACCGACCTTTAACCATTTCTTGGAATACTATTCGATTAAATACGTATTTTAAAGTTTATTTAAAGTTTAGAATTTTAGTCGATTTTGCTTGAAAATTATATATTCTAGTATGGTTACTTAATAAAATTATTGTAAATATTATTAATAAATTTCAAGTGTTTTAAAATTCAAGTGATTTCAATTATATACAATATTTTTATATAAGTGGTGTTTTAATTAAATAGTAATTCCTAATTTTTCCTCAAAATTATTTAAATCCTAGCCCATTCTATTCTAATTTCTTTCAATTCTAGCCATTTTAATTCAAATTTTATTTCATTGTAACCATCTTCTCCTTGTAATTCTAGCCAATTTTATTGTAATCAAATTTTAAGACTTCATCTCATCCATCCATCTTAAAATTAAATCCTAAATCGAATTCTAACCCTCCATCTCTATCTAATCTAACGATTGAGATCAATTTGTCCCCTCTCTCTCTTTAACACCAAAAGACCCCAAAACCTAAATTTTTCATCTTCTTCTCCCTCTCTCCAGCCGCCCCTCTCTCTCTCTCCCCCACTTTTTTTTCCGGCGAAGGCTACCAGAGGCGATGCCTTCCCTCTCTCCCGCCTCAGCCTCCGCCTCTTTTTATCTGCTTCTTCTCCCTCTCCCGTCGCTCTTCCTCCCTTTCTCCCTTAAACCAGCCGCCTCCCTCATCCTTTCCCTCCCCTCTCCAGCCGCCTCTCTCTTTTTCTCCCTCTCTTCCCCTTGTCGCCCCTCTTCCTAACGAAGAAGCTGCCGCGACCAGCAGCTGGACAGCAACCAACGACGATCAGCCAGCCAGCCGCCGGCGCCTCACCTCTCCCGTCGTCCCCCTTTTCCCTTTCCTCTTCTCTTTTTCTATTCTTCTTTTTGCAGATGAAGCAGCGGTCAGGCAAGGAACCAGCAGCCACCGGCGAGACACCTGCAACAACAACTCCGGGCAGCAAGCGGTCAGCAGCAGCAGCTCGCTGAGGAAACAGCAGAAGTTCCGGCGTCTTCTCTTCCTCTCATCTCCAATGAAGTTCGTGTTGAAAGACGGATCTCAACAGCTCCGTCAAGGTTTGCTCCCTTGTTCGTTTGATTGTCTAAAGTTTTAACATTTCTTTGAAATCCATGATCATTGAGTTGCATGGCTGCCCCATGGAAACAAGGAAAAAGAAAAGAGAACCAACATATTTCTAATCCTATCAATCGTATTAGAGTTGGTTTGAAAAATTCTTTATAACTTCAAATGATTGCTATGATTTGTATATATCTGTCAAGATATGCTGCACTAAATGATTGACCCATGAGTGATTAATTCAAACGATCTTTTTTCTTCTTTGCTAATTAAATGTGATTTAGGCGTGATTGTTTGTCAGTGACCGATGTTTTCTAGCTACGCAGGGATAACAATCTATTTGATATTCACAAAAAGTTGGTGTATTTCTCTCTTTCATGCTTTAAGGAAAATTGTCAAATTTTACTATTTCATGATTATGGTAAAAATCGTTTTTTTTTTGTTGATATTTTTTCATTGTTAATTTTGGCTTGATAATTGTTCCTCCATATCTGTCAGGATCCCTTAAATATGGTAATTTAGCTAATTGGTCAAATTGCTCTTTTGCTTTGATTTATTATTAACCTTTTTTGCTTACCCATAATTAATCTAGTTTTGTTTAATGGACCCTCTTGGCTATGGTAAGTTTGATTAACGAATGGAAGAGTGTGCTACTTCTTTCCTTATATTTTCCTATTGTTAATTCTAATATTGATTGATAGTGCTATAATTTGTTTTCCTTTTCCTTTTCAAAAGATAATTATTTTATTTCCTCGTGGCTAATAGTGTTAATTATGGCAGCCCAACTCTTACTTGCCCTTATTTGGTAAAAAAATAACCTTATACTTGGTAAAATAAATAAATAAAATAAAAAGTGATAAAATATTGGATTTGACTCTTCTCTATTTAAAACTTTCATTCTTACTAATTTATTTTTTTTGGTATTGAAATAATTAGAATATTTTCTAATTTTTTAGCTCTCCTTCAAATAAGGAAAATAGTATATTTATTTGATCCCTTAAAATATTTATTTACCTTATGTGTTCCCCCTCTTTGCTATATAAATAGGATCCCTCTTTCATTCACCAATTGACTCATGATTCACTCACGGATTATCACAAGTTCTCTCATACTAACTCATTCATACTTTTTTTTTACAAGTTCTCAATAACAAGTTTCTCTCATTACTCCTCACTCTCTCATTGCTCTCTTGCTACTCTTAAATAAAATAAGTTCCCGGTAATTATCAAGTGCTACTTTGCTTTTTGTTCGAGTAAAAGTTGGATCGACTTGTTTCCATTGCAATTATTTATTTTCTGCTTAACCGGTTAGTATTCTTAATTAGCATTTACATTATTTTTGTACTCATACATTTGTGTAAGCTCATTATTCTATTGCTTTCGATATTTATAAGTTGTTAAATAACTGCATATGTGTCTCATCTTGTCTAAGATAAATATGCCTATTTGTGTAGTTATTTGATTGCTTTGACAGGTTTCAAACTTGAAGTTCAAGTTGAAGATTAGCTGTGAAGATAGATCACTTTGTTTAAATCATATATTTGAATCTATTTTCTTATTTATTTATTTGATCTTTTTTGTAATATTTGTTTAACTCTAAAGCTCTCATATATAAAATATATTTGGGGGATCGTCTAAGGGGAGAGGATTTACATGTTACTTGTTTATTTGTTTTATCGTAATTTTCAAAGTTATAAATCATGCCAATAGGTATTATGTGATATTAAATTTTTTTAAAAACCACCTAGAATTTTTGTGTGTAGGTATTATAATCTAATCGATTTCCATCATTCTTAATGTTTGTCTAGTAACTCTAAGTTTCTTAACGAGTTTTAAAATGATTCTAATAACTTTTGCATGTTAAAATCAAATTCTAATAATCTTAGTAGGTTTATCGGTTAGACTTTTATAATATTTGTGTTTTAATAATTTTCAGCATGTTAATTACTTAGAAATCAACAGGCTTATAAATTTTCATCATATCAATAAATAAAAAACAAGTTTGTTGTGCATATTTTTTTGCCACTTTTAAATAAATAATCAACTATTATTGTGTTGCTAATCAATAACCGTTCTTTAAAATAAAATAAAATTATTTGTTGCATTTAACAAATTACTTGACTTTTGAATATATTTAATAGTAAAATTTTTGCATTTATTAAATTGACTACATTAATGTTCTACTAGTTTTTGTTTTCTTTTTACAAAGTTTTGCAATATTTTTTTAAAAAAAAAAGTCATTGTTCAATCCATCTTTAAAATTTTGGGTTGATTATGACATTTATTTATTTTTAAAAAATAAATTATAAGCACTATCTCCTAACCTATCGTTAGTGGGAAAGTCAAAGGAATTACGAGGTCTAGTTCCAATTTTTTAATTAAGCCGACGCGTCCCCAGAAGTACCACCTACCTTGATTTTCAAAAGAGATTATGTGTATTTATATGTAAATATTTATGTGCCCATATGCAAACTAAATCTTTTTAAACCATCTTCAAAATATAAACTGTTATTATTTTTTTTAAGACCGACCTCAAATCAAAATTGTTTCTATGGTGGAGGAGCGCGATTAACAATATCGTGGCATCATCCCTATAAAGAAACAAACATTTTTTTAAATAAAATTCTATTCAAACTTGCTCAATTTCTCAAAACTTTATTTTCGCATATCTTATTCTTATTTGGTGTAGCATATCAAATCAAATCGAACTATCTTCTATATCTATTTGTGCATATTATGTCTTCTTGTTTATCTCTTTATCAATTGCTTAATATTTGCAATATTTGTTTATCACATAGATTGTATGCTTAAATAATAAATAACCGAAGTAATCTTAATTGTTTAATAATTTATTTGGGGTAGCTTAAAATAAAACAATAAAATTATTTGCTTATTTATTGTCCCTTTTCTATCTTCTTGCTTATTTCTTATTTAATTGCTTAGTATATATATTTTATTTATTGTTATCACTTAGACTCGTATGTTTAAATATTGATTAAAATAATAATATAAGCTATTTGTTCGACTTGTTATATCACATAGTCTCGCATGTTAAATTAGATAAAATTTATCTTAATTGTTTAATACTGCTATCACCTAAGCCTTGCATGTTTAAATTAATAATTAATAAAATAGTTTATTTGTTTAATATTTGTCATCATTTAGCAAGCATACTAGTTAATTAACTAATAAATGAAGTGACCTTAATTGCTACTTGTAACCCCCACATAAATTGCATGAGATACGGCCGGGACCCATATTTGTGGACCTTGAGGGATGCCTAACACCTTCCCCTCGAGGTAATTTGAACCCTTACCCTGATCTCTGGCTCGTTGACCTTAGCTAGACTTAGTTAGGTTAGATAGGTGCCCTAACGCGCCTTAATTCGTTAGGTGGCGACTCCTCAAGCTCAAAATCCCAAAAGAGTTGTTAGGTCGTGATAAAACCCATTTTTTCGCGAGAAAATGGGGCGCGACAGAATGGCGACTCCGCTGGGGATATTAGGTTCTTACCATTACGTGTTTTATGCTTATTTATGTGGGGTTTACTTTATTTTGGTCATTGCTTGATTTGTTATGTGATTATCATGTTTAGTTTATTTTATTGCCTTATTTATTGTCTTATTTCCATGTTCTACTCTTATCTCTTCCTTATTTGTTTATTGCCATGTTTTACTCCTCTTCCCTTTATTTGTTACTTACATGTTTTATCGTCTTCCCTCATTCACATGATTTTAATATGTTAATATGTTTACTTTCATTTACATATGATTTTGTATTTATTTATTTACTCATTCATGTATTTACCGCTTTTATAAATTGTTTATGTGTTACTGTTTCCATCTACATGCTAAATATTTACTGCTTTGATAACTGGCATTCCGATCATACTTCCCCCAATTGGGACTTCTTCCTTTTTTTATTTTATTCTCGTGATGTTGTGCCTTTGCACCTCTCACAACTACTCCAATTCTATTCAAATACCCATTATAGAGAGTCGGCATATGCGTGGACGTAACGGATAGTTTTACTACCGCGAAACCACGAGCCTCTCGCATAGAATCCCTTTCAAGTCCGTGTCAAGCCAACTCTTAGAAGTCCTAGTTAGGTCATACATGCTGCATAAACCCTAGGTGGTTTGACCCTTGGTGTCAATCTACATAATTAGGTAGCCACCCTATCGTTTAAAGGGCCCCAACACCCTTCAGACAAAAAATGCATATTTATGTGTCAATGTGATTATGATAGTTAAATCAAGCCAAATCATGTCCAAATGGAGTTTAGAATTTTACTCTAACTTAACTCCAAATTGGCATTATAGGCTTGAATTAATTATTGTGTATTGCTTATGTGTCGTCTTAGGCCTACCTCTGGCTCAGCGAGGTTCCTTGCAGTTTAGGTCGTTCATAAACCATTGTGTTTGTCCTTATGTTATATATTATGTTACTAACTTCTTGCCTTTTTTTTTTCTCTCTTCTTTTTTTTATAATTGTTTTCCCCTCCCTAAGGTTGATTCGTGCTTATCACTCTCGATCTGAAGGGTCTGCTATTTCGTCTCATTGGTCTAATCATTGTGATAAGGTTTTATGGAGATAACAACATTATTAGTGATGCGATTGGGGCTACTGCTCAAAAAGAAGGTTTAGACAATTCAAGGGAAGGGTATACACCTGAAAACAATGAGGTGATATCAAGGTTGGAACAAAAGATTTTAGAGATGCAAGAACAATTATCTCTGGCTCGCAATTCGAATGTGTTACTCTCTGAGGTCAACACCATCGTCAGACCTCAAGCCATGCTCACAAATATTCCTCCCTTATCTCATCCTATCTCACATCCCCAAACTACCTCAAATAACCTGCCTTTTCAAAGCAACCAACATCCACATCATACCCATCCCTCACCATACCAACATGATACATCCAACAAAACTTATTTAGCTCCACCAAATGCCTCATATTCTCATACCACTTTACATGCTTGTGATATACCTCAAACTTCCATTACAAATGCTTCCTATATTCCTACTTTGAAAACACACAAATTGAATCCTATTTATGTTGATTCTCCTATCCATCACCATTATAAATCTGAGCTTTCTCAAAAGGATGAATTGATACAAGCTATGACAGAAAAGTTGGAGAAGTTGAACGTTCGAATACAACAAGTTGAGGACAAGAAAGAGATAGAAGGGCTGAGTTTTGAGGACTTGTGCATACATCCTGATGTCGAATTACCTGAAGGGTACAAACCACCTAAGTTTGAAATGTTCAACGGAATTGGAGATCCGAAGGCACATCTAAAAATGTATTGTAAAAAGCTGGTGGGAGTCGGAAAAAATGAACAAATTCGCATGAAGTTGTTCGTTATGAGCCTTACTGGAGAAGCTTTGTCATGGTATATCAATCAAGATTCAAAGAAATGGTTGAAGTGGACGGATATGGCCATCGATTTTATGAAAAGGTTTGAATTTAATGTTGAGACTGCACCAGATTGGTTTTACATTCAAAATTTAAAGAGGAAACCTACAGAATCATTTCGAGAATATGCTATAAGGTAGAGGTCTGAAGCTGCTAGGGTCCGACCCCGATGGATGAATCACATATGAAAGAACTTTTTATGCGCGCCCAAGAACCACAATATTATGAGAAGATGATGCTCATAGAGGATCGTAATTTTGTCGACATCATCAAGCTAGGTGTGAAGATCGAAGAAGGTTTGAAAGATGGAAAAATAACAAATTTGAAGGCACTACAAGCTAGCAGTATGACTTCTCAATCTGATGAAATCAATGAAAACAAAGACGAGAAAGAAGTGAATGTTGTATTGATAACACATGAGTCAAAATACCCTTTGATTTACCAAGCACATCCGCGTTCACTCCGCTACCGAGTACTTTCATATCTTCAAAATCCTCCACCTATATATCAAAAGGCACATATCTTTAAAAGGCCTCCGACACGTCGACGACCCTCTCAATTTGT